>CM076683.1:64158049-64558049 GCA_038501925.1 Xenopus petersii | reverse complement strand
GCACACAGTAATCCGTTTGGCAATTCTCTGTCACCATCAGCTTTGCAAAGAAGTCCGGTTGATCGCTGGGGGGGTCGCTTTGGCAGAATGTGCGCTGCTGGGAGACAGGGCTGTAGTTGTGTCTAGGCTTATACGCGAGTCAATAAGTTTTCCCAGTTTTTGTAGTTAAAATTAGGTACCTCGGCTTATACACGGGTCGGCTTATACACGAGTATATACGGTACCTATCTGCCAGTTGATCCAGAGGAAGGCAAAAAAACCCATCTGAAGCCTCTCCAATTTACCTTAGAGGGGGAAAAATTCCTTCCTGACTCCAAAATGGCAATCGGACTAGTCCCTGGATCAACTTGGACTATGAGCTATTTCCCATAACCCTGTATTCCCTTACTTGCTAAAAAGCCATCCAACCCCTTCTTAAAGCTATCTAATGTATCAGCCTGTACAACTGATAGCCCCATAGCAAATTTTAAAATTAGATATAAAAAAATCCATTTCTTGTTTTGAAAAACGGATTTCAATGCAGGATTCTGCTATAGTAGCACTATTAACTGATACATTTTGTAAAAAAAAAATTTTTCCACGACAGTATCCCTTTAAGATTCTCTTTTCCTACTGTAATGGACAGTATTTGCTTGCAATCTTTTTTTTAAGGAAGATTTGATGTGGGTGTCGTGAAGCCTTATTTGGACTAAATTGGATTGTTAGTACATGAGCCCCTTTGTCTAACATAAGTGGTCTGTTTTCTCCCTCTTAAAGGAAAACTATTACCTCCCTGTACAATGTAGGTCTCTATAAAACTATATTGCATAAAACAGCTCATATGTTAAACCCTGCTTCATGTAAATAAACCATTTTCATAATAATATACTTTTTAGTAGTATGTGCCATTGGGTAGTCATAAATATAAAATTGCTATTTTAAAAAAATGAGGGCTGCCCCCTGGGATTCATAGTGCACACAAACAAACCATACTGTACATGTTAGGTCACATGAGCCAATTAACACAGTTCTGTATTTTGCTTCCACACTTTTTTTTTTACAATTAGAACTGCAGAATTTTGGGTCAGGTTATCTCTGAGGCAGCACAGAGACCATCAAGAAATGGTGGTTCACGGCAAGAGATGCAAAAGGGCAATATTTACTTAAATATATATACACCCGTTTGGCAAGATTCTTTAATATGCCACTTGATATAAATGGTCTGTTGCTTAAAGGAGAAGGGAAGCCCCAGGGCGCAAAACCCCTCCCCCCCTCCCCTCCGTTGCCCCCCCTCCCTCCTCCCCCTGGCCTACCCCTCCCCCTGGGCAAATGCCCCTAACTTGTTACTCACCCCTCTGCGCAGGTCCTGTCCATGGAGTTCGCAGTCACCATCTTCTTCCACGCGCGTCTTCTTCCTGCTCTGACCGGCGTCTTCTGGCGCATGCGCAGTAGGAACAGTTACCAGTACGGCTCTACTGCGCATGCGCCGAATGTCACAAAGTTTTCCGATTTCACTTCGTGACATTCGGCGCATGCGCAGTAGAGCGGTACCGGTAACTGTTCCTACTGCGCATGCGCCAGAAGACGCCGGTCAGAGCAGGAAGAAGACGCGCGTGGAAGAAGATGGTGACTGCGAACTCCATGGACAGGACCTGCGCAGAGGGGTGAGTAACAAGTTAGGGGCATTTGCCCAGGGGGAGGGGTAGGCCAGGGGGGAGGAGGGGGGGCATGGAGGGGAGGGGGGAGGGGTTTTGCGCCCTGGGGCTTTCCTTCTCCTTTAAGTATTAATTTTGGGGGTATAATTTTACTTTAACTAATCCAACATTCCAACTTTATAATATAAACTCCATAGATTTTATCAGTTTCATACTGAAGTTGATACTATAAGAACAGGGTTGTACACATACTTACCAGGTTTTCTTATGTAAAAAAAAAACAAATGAATAGTATGTTCCCTCTAAGTTGTGCACTTGTGCGCTTGCACACACATTTTGACACCAGCACACAAAGTTTTGTGTGAAAACTCAACATTTTGTATCAATTCTGACCTGAGCACACAGTTTTTAAAAATTACACATGTTTAAAAGACAACTAATGTTTAACTAAAGAAGTAGGCTAGAAATGTTGTACTTTATGGTTTGGCCTTCTGTACAGCCCAAGGTAATCACAGCCCTTAAGCAGGGAATATCTGTACCTCCAAATGTGCCCTGTAGGTCCCCATCTTCTTTTCTTCTAAATTACTGCACATGCTTGGTGCTGCTGTCACTTACTGAGCTTAGGGACTGACTACTAGTGCAACTAGCATCATCATTTAAGAATTAACCCTGTAGCATCAGCTTATATGACAGTCCAACCTCTTTTTCTGCTTGATATTTAGCTACTTATCAGCTGCTAAGAGCACACTGAGCAAATGAGTGTTGCAGACACTTTTCAAGATGGTGAACCTCTGTGGCAAGTTTGAAGGCCTGGATCAATTACTGCTATTGAGATGCTGAAACTTTAGACTGGTGCAAGCTCAGTACATAAAATATGACATTTTTAGCCATGTTAATTTTTAGGGTTTAGTTCTCCATTTAAACCTGTGCACAAAATAATTTTTGGCACAAATAGCCAAAAGGGAATTAGAGGGAACATTGATAGTAAATGCTACACTTGATGAGGCCCTAGTATCAAATGATAATGATGATATTTTAATATTCTAATCTTTAAAAAAAAAAAGACTAACTAGTGAATCTTATAGACCCTGTTTCTGTCCATTTTGCCAGTCAAATTATATAAAGTTATTAAGTTCAGTTCCACATCTAGTCAATTATAAAGTTAATCATTAAGATGCCTATACAATGCAACAAAGTCTAATCAAATACAAGACAGGCCTGAACTAACATACAACTAACTACCTATTATTTAAAGGAAAACTATACCCCCAAAATCAATACTTAAGCAACAGATAGTTTATATCAAATTGAATGACATATTAAAGAATCTTACCAAACTGGAATATATATTTACATAAATATTGCCCTTTTACGTCTCTTGCCTTGAACCACCATTTCGTGACTCTATCTGTGCTGCCTCAGAGATCCCCTGACCAGAAATACAACACTAACTGTAACAGGAAGAAGTGAGGAAGCAAAAGGCAGAACTCTGTCTGTTAATTGGCTCATGTGACCCTACATGTGGTTTGTATGTGTGCACAGTGAATCTTACGATCTCAGGGGGCGGCCCCTATTTTTTAAAATGGCAATTTTCTATTTATGATTACCCAATGGCACATATTACTAAAAAAGTATATTATTATGATAATGGTTCATTTACATGAAGCAGGGTTTTACACATGAGCTGTTTTACTCAGTATCTTTTAATAGAGACCTACATTGTTTGGGGGGTAAAGTTTTCCTTTAACCATAATTTACCAGTAACATTATTTTGTTGCATGCTGTTTACAATAATTATTTGCAATGAAATGAGAATCCTTACAAGCTACATTACTGGATGGTTTTCAAATATAGCCAAATCAGAATTAAATGACAATACCATAAAATATTTTCTTATATACAGCAGACCTATATTTTGCATTCACATGCCCTTATTCAGGGTTCACTTTGGAAAGTACATTGTATTGTTTTTTCTATGTAATCTTCTATGAACAATTTATCAGCAAAATTTCATATTTATAACAATTCTGGGTTTATTCAACATTAATATATTTTTATAACAATATATTTATATATAAATATATTTTTTTTTTACACAACTTCTGTAAAGCGCAAAATGTAAAATGGGACCAGTCACCCTTACAATTAATTAGAATATCTAGAATGTTTCAATAGTTTACAAAAGACAATGCCTTTAGGGCACCTCTTTTGCATATATAACCAAAGCATCCACAGGAAAAACATTCAGTGTTTCATAAAACTGAAAAGCAATATGAAGGTTTAAAGCAAACAAGACCTTCTAGTTCAAAAGCATATAGTTATTAAAGACTACGTTGAAATAATAAAATTATTACCTGTGCTGTATGTGCAATGCCTCTACTTTATTTAAAAAATCAATATCTTGTCCTGGTATAAAATAAGTATTTGAGAGGTGTCCTGGAACATGTATTGAAGGATTATGGTCTCCTAGCTCAGCTATGGTTTGAAAAAAATGAAAAAAATGTTTGAATAACAGAAACAACTTGATAATTATTTCCATGCATCATAGACTTGAGCAGAATTGACATATATGAAGCATTATATTATAAATTAGGGTGATAGGCAGACAGAAATGGTACATGCCCAGGAACCCCCCCTTCAAAGTCACGCCCTAGGCCTATCCCTATTTCCAGCCCCATGCTTGAATACTATTTGTAGGAGGCTGTTAAATGGGCATAGTGTAAAATATGTAAATAGTGGTAAATGTGGTAAGAGAATTTTAAACTAGTACTGAAATTTCTATTTTTGTGGATTTTGAATATTTTTCTCCAGTTTAGGGTTTAAATGGCAATGCAATAACATTTACTTTGTTCTGAGTAACCTTAAGGAATCAATTAGTATTTATTGTTCTGCGATTTGAAAGCATGGTTTGCTATGGGTTACCAGAACAGGAGTGAATGTTCCACGTTATAACATTACTTGACTTATCTTGTTGCGAGGGTTCCACTCACCCTAGCAACAAAACAAATGAAAGATCAATAAGAAAGTGCCTAGTGCCTGAATAGCAAATATAAAATAATAGCAATCATCTAGCTTTAAAATATATACACTTTTTCTTTGCAGGTGTTGCTGACCCTGCCAATCATATGCCATATTCTGGTTGAAAAGAGGCAAAATAGACAAAAAACAAAACAAAAAAAAAAACACAAAAACAAAGTTCAATTAGTTAAAAAAAAAAGTAAAGATCAATTGCCAACAGTCTATTATTGGTTTCATCGTGATACAAATTTACTGTGATCTTTCTCTCTAGAGCTTAATTCAAATATGTCCTCAAAACAGAGCTAATAAATAAACTGGTAATACATACAATACAAGTCTTGTGTGCCATTTCATTCTGCTGTAATATTAATGACCTTAAGTGGGGAACTTATCAAAACTCGTTTTTTTCTCATCTTTATTTAACAAAAAAAATAAAATCGGACAAACTTACAACCACAAATGCCCCTAATTTTCTAAAAAAAAAAAAATCAGAACAACATTTTGTTGTGGGAAAAAGTTGCATTGCTCCAGATTTGTTTAAAAAAATCATAGTTTTAAAAAATCATACTCGGGTTATGTGTTTTTTCTAGAATTGGGAAACCTGTGCCTTAAAGGGGCAGTATGGAACCTTGTTCTGCTCTGTGCAAAATTTTAAACATTCAGTTATGTCACAATGTGACTCATTGCTACTTACATTGTACAGAATAAGATGCAAGAACTACTGCTGAATTCAGAGGACAAGACATCCTATAAGTAGATAACATACAAAAAAGTGATTGATGAAGTGGAGCCATTAAACTAAGCTATCAATGAATATACAGGCATATTTGCAAGTTAATTCTTCCCTTATGATAGACAGATGCCCTGTATACAGAGCACTGGCAGTGTACAAAGTTCTTTGCATGCAAAGATTGGATTAAAGCACACACAAAGGATGAAGAGCTGGTAAGCAGAAATATGAAAGAAATATAAGAGAAATTAATTTCCTGTGACTATAATTAAAAAACAAAAAAGGCTGTCTAACAAGAAGCCCTGGGGTGTTCTTCAGAATAAGGTTCCAGTCTCTGAAACAACTGTATTATATTACGTTATCATTTCTTTAGTATCCAGTGGCAGAATGCCTTCTTAAATACAAAATCATAAGATATTTTAAGAAAGAAAGGTTGTGTTATTTGCATGATATCTGCTAATTCCAAATCATACCCTTCTTAGATGGTCAGACAGAATGCACATTTAAGAAAAAGCCTTCTGACCTCATGTACTCCTCTGAAATGGTGCATTTATTAAAGTTATTTATATTCTATGAACTCTAAATAGTTATAATTGTACAGTTAACCAACAGTTAATAAAGAGCAATCAACCATCAGCTAGCTGTGGAATCTAAATTCATATATTTTATATGTGAAGCTCAAGATTTCAAAACTATGTCTCATAAATGCATTAAATGAAAAAGCATTTTTATATGTTGTCCTGTTAAAGGGTTGATTTAGTCCCTTTTTAATGACACGTTGAATAATAAATATCTCAGATTTATACTGTGCAAGGCATTTAAATATGACATAAAATTTACAAGGTTGAGTTAATTATTATTGTTCCATACAGAATGTCATTAGCATCAGATAAACAAACAGGAGAAGGGCTGGTCAGTGAGTAACGGGAAACATTGCTTACTACAGCAGCTCTAACAAATAGAAACATTTTAAAGGGTTGGTTCACCTTTCTGTTAACTTTTAGTATTTTACAGAACTGCTAATTGTAAGAAACTTTTCAATTGGCCTTAAATTTTCCTTTTTTATAGCTTTTGAATGATTTACTTCTAATTCTTCGCATGTTTCAAATAGGATCACTGACCCCATCTAAAAAAACAAATGCTCTGAATAAAAAGCTAAATAAAAAAAGCTAAATAAAATAACCACAAAAAAATATTAAAACTGAAAACCATTGCAAATTGTTTCAGAATATGCCTCTCTACTTCATACTAAAATTAAAAATGTGAACAATCCCTTTAAAAATGTGTTTTCTGCCACCATTGGTGCCCAATATTTCTGCTCCAGTTTCAACTGTCTATAAGCAAACTGTGTGTGTAACTTGTAGCAGAAAGGGGGTGTTATTCAATAGGGCTACTGTAAATGGGAATTAATATCCACTGTACAGTTGCTATGGATTTGAGTTTGGCGAGATCTTAATGTGCAGTACAAATAATATCAGGAGTACATTACAATAACAAAATTGCAAATATTAAATACATTTATGATTAATTGGAACAAAAGTCTGAAAAATATTAGTTCTTTATTACCTCCCATCTAGAATATCACTTTTTAATTGTAGAAAATATAAATGTCTAAAAAATGAAAACAAAAGAGATATTGTTAGGGCACTAAAATGATAGACTATCTAAACAAAAAATGTAGTCTACTAGATTCAATTTATACCAATAAGGCTGTCTTTTCTTAGACCTTGACAGAATGGAAGAATGCACATTTCCTTGATGTTTCAGACTGAATAGTTTATCAGTCTCATGCTCACTTATTCATAAAACGTAAAACTAAAAATGCTAATTGTTAATTCTTGTAAATAATCACAATACTTATAAAGTATATACTAAAATTAACCTTATTTAAAATCTTACACAAATTGGTAAAACATATATTCTCTAAAAATGATATACACAATAATTACCACATTATGTAGATGTGTTAACGTCCCATTAATGTATTTAATTGTGCTGGTAGCACACCACTCCATTTACCTTTACCCTTATGGGAATTTGGAATTGTGTGCATTTAGGCAAATCAAATGTGATGTTAAAAAAGTCTATTACTTTGGTTGTAATTAAGACAAATTTTATATTGTAAATATAATAACTTGAATCAGAAAAATATTCAATTCAAACTGTTATAGAGTTAGAATTTACATAATGAATTCAGAAACTGGAGTGCAGATAAAACAATTATTGAATGAAACTTCATATTGAAATACTAAGGGGCCCATTTACTAAGGGTTGAAGTGAATTTTCGAATTAAGAACATCAAATTTTGAAGCAATTTTTGGGTACTTCGACCATCGAATAGACCAAATTCAACTTCGACTCAAATTGAAAATACTTAACAAAATCGACCATTCAAAAATCGAAGTACTGTCTCTTTAAAAAATTTGACACCGCCACGTTAAACCTGCCGAATTGCTATGTAAGCCTATGGGGACCTCCTAGAACCCATAGCCAGTATTTGGCTACGTTTTGAAAAGATTTTTTTGTAAAATCGTACAATTAAATCGTTTGAATCGTTTAATTCGAACTACGACCATACAATCTTAAAAATCCTTCAACTTCGAATGTCGGACTAGCCTATTCGATGGTCGAATTTCGAAGTTTTTTTCACTCTAGAAATTCGACCCTTGATAAATCTGCCCCTAAGGCTAAGGCCACACTAGGCGATAGCGCCGCAATTTGACTCGTGGCGACTTTTCGCCGCGACTTTTAATCCGCAATCGCTGGGGAAACTTTTGCGCTGGCGTCTATGGGGAATCGCGGCGTAAAAACACACGCGGCGATCTTTTTTCTATCGTCGCTCGAAATCGCCTAGCGAGGCAATTTCGAGCGACAGTAGAAAAAAGATCGCCGCGTGTGTTTTTACGCTGGCGATTTTTCGCGATTCCCCATAGATGCCAGCGCAAAAGTTTCCCCAGCGATTGCGGATTAAAAGTTGCGGCGAAAAGTCGCCGTGAGTCAAATCGCGGCGCTATCGCCTAGTGTGGCCCTAGCCTTAATGAGGTACTGGGGACCCTGAAATATAAAGGTAACCCCTCAAGTATCTTACAAAGTAGAGTAGTAGAGCAGAAAAGCAATGAAATCTGGGTTGTCCATAAAAAAATATTTATATATAAAATATAGTTTACCTAATTCATAATCTATTTTATACAATGAAGACGTATAGCATAAGTTCTAGGTAGTTTGGATTTCTGAACATTACCTAAAAGAAATTAAATTACCTGGTTTGATCCTGCTGTAATGTGTTGGGGTCAGGAATGAAAAAACGTACACGGAACAAAAGGGAGCATGGAAATCCTCCTGTAATCGTTTTTTGTATATAAATACATTTTATGATACTGAATAGGTAATAACAAAAAATATCACAGGCATGTGCATACAAAAATAACATTTGCACGAAAAAAAAAAAAAAAACGTTGTACATTTTCTGAATTAATCGATTTATTCTTCACTATCCGCTCTCAGCAATCTGTTTTCGTGCTGTTTGTGTTGAAGTCAGTTATTTTAAAACAGTTGCTCTAAAACACACGCAAAGGGAGCACAAACCCAATGTATTCAACACAACAGTCAACCAAAATATGACTGATTGCCAAGAGGAGAACAGAGCATAACTTTATTATTTCAGAAATAGTACACCATTTTTATTGAATATACAGTATTTTAAAATGTCCTCAATTCCAAGAGACAACACTCATATTAAATTTAAGTGTTTGCAATATTTCCCCTTTAAGAACATAAAAAGTAATTATCAAAATTTTATTAAAATGTAATTATTTAGGCACAGGAAATCACTTGCCCACATAGCTTACACAATTGCCATGAAAAAATAACAATTTTTCCTACACACTAAGCATAAAAATGGAAAGACTATTTGAAGATCTCAGGATGACAATTTAGATAATGTACAAATGTCACAGCTGTACAGTAGAGCAATACTTTAACAGAACAAGCGGATCAATACAGAAATGCAAAATCTAGTTACAATGAAAACTAAGTGATACATATTAAAGGAATTGTTCAGTGTAAAAATAAAAACTGGGTAAATAGATAGGCTGTGCAAAATAAAAAATGTTTCTAATATAATGTATAAACAGAACACTACTTTGCAGCTCATTTGGTTTCAGCTGATTACCAGGTAGTAACCAATCAGTGACTTGAGGAGGGGCCACATGGGTCATATCTGTTGCTTTTGAATTGGAGCTGAATGCAGAGGATCAATTACAAACTCACTGAATAATATAGACCATACACACTTGTGGATAGTAGTAATATAAAAATAGAAAATTCTCAGGTTTTTGTAGAACTCACCAGTTGTGAGAAGAGGTCCAGATGCACTGCCCTGAACCCTTAGCTTAGGGAGCGGACCACCATATAAAGAAAAAGAGCAGGCACTTGCAAAGACCAGTCTTCCAGGCAAATCATGAAATAGTTTATTCCAGTACACAAGGATACAGCCTTACGCATTTCATATCACTCAGATACTTAATCATAGGCTAACTCACTGAACAGTTATGTCCTATGTGGTTCCCTTTCAAGTCGCTGGCTAACTCAGAGTTAAGCTGGCCATAGACGCAAAGATCTGATCGTACGAATCGAGGATTCGTACGATTTTCGGACCGTGTGTGGAGAGTCCCGACATTTTTCGTCCGGCGGAGATCGGTCGTTTGGTCGATTGGACAGGTTAGAAAATTTCTGTCGGCTGCCGATAATATCTCTGCGTGTATTGCCGATCGTACGATTTTCAGTGGGAGACTGTCACTAGCTTTGGTTGGACATAGATATCGTACGATTGCTGTCAGGGGCAGAACATTGCTGATCTGTTCTTTTACTAATCTGACTGGTAAGACTTTGATCTGAATGGTTAGTGGCGGGTCGGGAGATGGGAAAGTCCGATCGTACGATGATTCGTACGATCGGATCTTTGCATCTATGGCCAGCTTTAGGGAGCTTAAAAGCAGGAAGTTGGGTTCTGGATATTATCTTAGACATCTGCTCACTCCAGCCTCTATAGAATACATTTTTGGCTAACTAGTTTAGTAACATTTTTTATTTTGCACAGCCTATTTAACCAGTTTTTATTGTTACAATGATTGACAGAAATGGCTAGATGCACAGCTCATACAGCAAAAAGCCTGATTAACCCACAATTGGGGTGGTGGTCTGGCTATAATTATTATAAGATACTTTTTTTATTTTTTATTTCTGGTCATCTGTCATATGACCAGAAAAAAACATATATATACAGCACTCATCAGGATATAATGAAAAATTTAATTTTTATTCGTAAAGTGAACTTGAACAAAAACTCACATAGACAATGCCATAAAAATAATACTATATAATGGGAGCTCCCAAGCGTACCACATGTGGCCTGAAATCTTAGCAAAAAACACAATACACATTGTTTGAAATTCTGTTGAACTTGATGTTTCCACCTAATGAATTGTTATAAAAGTCTAATGCCGCTGCTAATGACTAAACCCAGCACTTGCAAGCTAATAAAGGTCCAACAGTCATTTGATATTAATTTTTAGCAATTAAGCCTCTATTGGTCCCAAAGGCAATTGCATAAAACATTATCGGGGTCTGCAATTTTCCCCTGAAGGTCTATAATGAATGTACTGTCCGTTGGTATTGAACTTGAACTCACATTAACACCTTTTTGGAATATTTTGTGAACTATTTCCTGAAGGTTTACACACAAATGCTTTGTGAGCAATACAAAATTGTGCTAGTGCCTCTGAATCAATGAGGTTTAATTGCTATAAATCAATATCAATTGACTTTTGGAATTTATTAGCCAGCAAGTGCTGAGTTTGGTTATAAGCATTGGCCCTTCACAATGATTCAACAGGGGGAAAAGTGCAGCGAATGTGTGGGTCCGTGAGTATAATGAAAACATAGGACTGTTCCAAATAAATGCCCTGTTGAACTTAAACTCACATTTCCTTAACACCTTTTAGTAACATTTTGGAAATTTTCCCCTGAAGGTCTACAGTATATACAATCGCTTTGTGAGCAATATAACATTATGCAATTGCCTTTGGGACCAATAGAGGCTTAAACGCTAAAAAGGAATACCAATTGACTGTTGGGCATTATTAGCTTGCAAGTGCTGGGTTTAATCATTAGCAGTGGCATTGGACTTTTATAACAATTCATTAGGTGGAAAAGTCAAGTTCAACAGAATTTCAAACAATGTGTATTGTGTTTTTTTGCTAAGATTTCAGGCCACGTGCTACTCTTGGGAGCTCCCATTATACAGTAATATTTTAAGGCATTGTATATGTGTTTTAAATTGTGAGTTTATGTGTTAAAGTGCAATTTATGAATAACATTTTTTTTAATGATATCCTGATGAGTGCTGTGTATATGGCTCTTTTTTTCTGGTCATTTGTCACCAGAAATAAAAATGAAGTATCTTTATTTTTACACTGAACTGTTCCGTTAAAGACATAAGTGGAAAGAGGTCTCTTGCCCCGGAAACCATGTCATGGGCTCTCTTTCTCACCTAACCTTTTGGCCTTGTAAGCCTGTATCATGCTCATTCTATATTTCTGTACAAAAACAAAGAAGAGAAATGGATAGGACAGATTAGAGTGTATAGAGTGAATAGAGAATGAATAAAGCTGACTGAAAGGAGGAAGACATTTTTTAAAAAAGGGTGCACCCAAGGTCTTAACAAATGTGAGTGGGTACGTTAAAGAAAGCAATAAAGGATCTTAATTAGTGCAGTATACTTGGATTGTCACGGTCTTGTGCCATACCTTTTATTTGTTTTCGAATTGGTTTACTCGGCTCAATCCACCTCTGTAAAATAAGAAAATTAGAAAAGGTGTTTAAAGCCTGCTTTAAATGTAACAAAGCATTTGCTTGGTTTCATGTGTCCATCTGCATTGTGTTTTTATTTTAACAGTAAGCAGACAAGAGTTAAAGAGCATTATTTCAGAGATGCCAAATATGACATAGTATTTTTCACTTAATAACAGTGCCATCACTACCCTTGCCAATATATGATTAAAACATTGTCAGCACCTGTCTGTCTCAAAAATAATGGTACTCCTATGAAGCTGGTCCTCTCTTGCTAAAACAGCCTTTCGCTTCTATATTTCTCAAAAATGTTACTACACATTCTAAAACATTCTTACAGAATTTATTTCCTTTCTTAGTAAGAGGTTGGACACTGATGTATGGCAATCAGACCTGCCTCACATTGGCATTCCAGTTCATCCCACAGGTGTTCAGTTGGGCTGAGGTCAGGTCTTTGTGCAGACACACTGATAAAAAGCATAGGTGGTGAAGGTCCTTCAAGGCAAACATAACTTCTGGTTCAGTGCACAAAGGAATGTAAGCTGCCTGTGACCCTTCCTTTCCTCTGCTACAGAGTATTTTGCAAGTAAAATTCTAGCTGAGGATTTTAAAAAATTAGGGAGAGTAATGGTGGCAACAATGGTCGCAGGAAAGATCATTTGTTTTCAATACAGACGTGTAGAGCTGAATCGTCAGATATACAGGTAGAAACAATAGAATTCTACCTGTAACTGAGAATTCAGCACTTAAAGTGGGCGATGTTCGAGTGCCTTCAAAGGCGACAAAACCAAATTTTTCCAGCCAGCCTGATTGACAAGCCAACCAATATCCAAGTTTCCCACCATACACGCACTGAATAAATTATTGGTGCGTCTATAGCCACCTTAAGACTTACCTATTATTATTATTATTATAGCAGTTTTGGAGGGAATTATGTGTATTGACATATTTTGGTGTCACTGATCCTTTAAATAGCCAATTCAGATAATTGGGGAATTTGGATAGAATTCACAAATTGCAAAACTTAGGAGAAGCCTCCTGTGATGTAATCCCGAATGTCAGCTCCTGTACCTATCCAAGATGCCACAATATTGCCCTAATCCTAGAAATCCTAGAAAACTTGATGGAAGCAGACCAGGCACTGTAGTACTGTGCTGCAATGATTTGCAATGATTTTTTATTTAAATACTACATGTTTCGATCAGAATTGCCCTTTATCAAGTGTAATTTACCACAACTGCACACTTTTAAACTGCACAAATGAAAGAGAACCACATGGAAGGGAAGTGAATTCCCCGCCCCCCATAGGAGGGAAAGTTGCTTCTATCATGGGATACACCTATACTTTACTAATTACATTCCATTTGGGTGGGGGATTTTTTCCCTCCCATGAGTTTCTCTTTAAATTGTGTAACGTGTGTAGTGGTGATAAATTACACTTAATAAAGGGCAATTTTGCTTGAAACATGTAAATGCATATTTATCAAAGGTCGAATTTCAAATTCATGTTTTTAAAAACTCCCCTAAACTCCCAATCAAACACTTTTGATAAAATCAAACTTTTTAAAATCGGATGAATGGAATCGACCTGAACACTCAAATGTCAGGAAGGCTGCAAACAACTTCAAATTGATCCCTGGACCTCTCCCGTTGACTTAAACAGGAATTCTGCAGGTTTTGGGTGGCGAATAGTCAAATTTGAGTTTTTAAAGGGCATGAGTATGATAAATTTAGAAAATCAAATTAGATTTTTTTTTTAAAAAACTTGAATCGAATTTGAATAACTCCCTAGTCGAATTTGACAGTTTTGACCTCAAAAAAAAAAATTAGAATTTTCAACTCGACTCTTGATAAATGTGTCCAGTACTACGGTTCCTGGTCTGCTTCTATTACGTTTTCTAGGATTTGGGTTATCTGCATAGTTTTGCCCATAAAGTGAACTTTAGAATACTACAAGTTACTTGGGCAAGAACTTAAAACAATCATCCATAATATTACTCACATTTATAGCATGGTTTTAAAGGAGAACTAAACCCTAAAAATGAATATGGCTAAAAATGCCATATTTTATATGCTTAACTTATTGCACCAGCCTAGTTTCAGCTTCTCAATAGCAGCAATGATCCAGGACTTCAAACTTGTCACAGGTCACCATCTTGGAAGTTGTCTGTGACACTCACATGCTCAGTGGGCTCTGAGCAGCTGTTGAAAAGCTAAACTTAGGGGTTGTCGCAAATAATCCAGCTGAAAATGAGGATGGCCTGAAAAATAAGATGATGCTACAAGGCTGATTATTAAATTCTGATGCTAGTTGCACTGGTTTTTGTGCTGCTGTGTAGTAATTATCTGTATTATCTATTAATCAGCCTTATATTGTTATATTTCTATTCTATGTGTATATCGTGAGTGGGTCCCTAAGCTCAGTAACTGACAGCAGCACAGAGCATGTGCAGTGAATCAGCAGAAAAGAAGATGGAGATCTACTGGGGCATCTTTGGAGACACAGATCTTCCCTGCTAAAGGGCTGTGGTTGCCTTGGCTGGCACAGGAGCTCAAAACGTAATGTAAAACATTTCTAGCCTACTTCTTTAGTTAGTCTTTAGTTCTCCTTTAAGGGCACGTCAACCCCAAAATAAAAATTTCCCTAATAAAAGAAAACATAATTCTGAGCAACTTTGCAATATACATTCTGTAGATATCAGGGCCTGGAGGATACAGGACATTCAATTCAAAATTTATGGTGGTGGTTTTTAGGTTGTTTGTATTGAAAGCAGTGCTTGTCTGCCTTTTTATTCTCTTCCCTGGTGGCTCAGACAGTTGATACAATGTAAAACAAGGCAGCTGATTAACAGACTTGTTTTTCCTGGGGAACTAAGACTCCCGAACAGAGTTAAGTCTCTATAAAAAATATATTGCATAAAACAGCTCATTTGTAAAAACTTTTTAGTAGTATGTGCCATTGGCTGATCATAAATAGAAAATTGCCATTTTAAAAAATAAAGGTCATCCCCTGGGATCCTACGATTCACAATGCATAGAAACAAACTATACATATTAGGTCACACAAGCCAATTAATGGACAAAGTTCTGTCTTTTGCTTCCACACTTCTTCCTTTTACAGTTAGTATTATTGCAGTATTTCTGGGCAGGTGATCTCTGAGGCAACAAACAGACCATCCCAAAATGTTGGTTCTAGGCAAGAGATGGGCAATATTTATGAAATCGGAAAAGAATTTGTTTATAGAGTAAGAGCAATATACGTACATGTGAGTCCAATGATTCTTCATTGTGTTGTAATCCAAAATATTCTCGTTCTTTCAAATTTAGGTGATTGTAGGCCATATCCAACAAAGTCTGACCAGTGTCTTGTTTCTGGAAGAAATAATAGGGCACTATAAGTCTTTTATCCAACATTCTCAACAACTGAAAAATACAAATACTTTCTTTTAAAGGGGTGTTTCACCTTTATGTCAACTTTTAGTATGTTATAGAATGGATTTAAAAAAAAAACAAAAAAAAAACGTTCAGAGCTGTCACACTTTACTTAGAGACAATGTTCCCTCTGATTCCATCTCGGCTATATGCACAAAAATTCTTTCATGAACACATTTTAAACGTGTGCGCGCAGTTTTTAAAATCTGTGTTGTGCATGCTGGCATCAAAATTACTTTAGAAGGAACATACATAACAAAAGCTTATTTCAAGTCAGAGCTGATATAAAATATAGCCATCATTTCAGTCATTCTTTTGATTCACTTTAAAAGCCCAGTCAGCTCTTTGTAAAGATTATTTTCCATATGTTTGTTGTGAGGTGTTAAAGGGGTGGTTCACCTCTGAAATAACTTTTAGTATTATGTAGAGAGTAATATCCTGAGACAATTTGCAATTGGTTTTCATTTATTTGTGTTTTTTGAGTTAGTTTTTTTTATTCAACAGGTCTCCAGTTAGCAATTTCAGCAATGTGGTTGCTAAGTTTCAAATTACCCTAGCAACCATGCACTGATTTGAATAAGAGACTGGAATATAAATAGGAGTGGGCCTGAATAGTAACATGCGTAATAAAAACTAGTAATAACAATACATTTGCAGCCTTTTTTTTTTTAGAAGGAGTCAGCGACACCCATTTGAAAGCTGCGAAGTCAGAAGAAAAGGGCAAATAGTTATTAAACAATAAAAAATCAAAACCAATTGAAGAGTTGCTTAGAATTAGCCATTCTATAACATATTAAAAGGTAAAGGTGAACCACCCCTTTAATTTAAGTACACAGAAAACAATAAAACTTACACCATATATTTGATAGAACGTTTTCTACACAGGGAACAACACAACCTACCATAAATAATTTTTGATGTCATGCTTTTTACACTATTTTTGGTGAAAATTTAAAATGACTTTTGTAAGCATGCCCCATAATGTATTTTCTCTTTTAGTTTTAAGGGGACACATGCATTAGAGGGCAGAAAGGACACTAAAAGAAAAATGCTTTGACAGCCGTCCCAAGGGGCTGGTCCGACCAACCCTAGCAGGCTTAACACCTCCTCGCCATTTCAGCAGTCCACATTCCTGAGGTGAAAAATTGGACTGCGGAATTTCTGAGCAGGAAAACCTTTGATCAGGGTGAATGGGCCCTTAATCCAGAGGTCTTCCAAACCCTGGTCTCCCTCTGGGGCCTCCGGAGGTCGACCTGATGGCCTCCAGGGCCAACACCAAGCTTCCCCAGTTCATACCACAGTCCAGAAATCCAACTGCCGTCAGGGTAGACAACCCCATCCATGTCCAAACGACTTTTTGTACAGCTGTCCTTTTTGACTTCTCCAGAGAATCCTCCAGAGAATCAAGCAGAAAAGAATCAGCATTTTCTGTTGTCAAAAGGTAGTGAACCTAGTGACTTTTAAACTTAACACAATATGCATATTTTTTGTATGGCTGCAATCCCTATATAATGTTTTGCACACTTAAACAGTTACACACACAAAAAAATAATCCATTAACCACCGAGAACACTTCCTTACTCCCAGTAAGGGTTACAAATAAAGAGCAGGTCACTATGCAAACGGCTTCCTAGCGGACCTGATGGCTCATTTTCACCTTGCTAGTAGGGACAAGAATCAGAATTTAACTTTAGTGCATGAAATAACAAAAGCAATAAATATTTCATAACTAAAACAAAAGTGGCTTCTGTCCAATTTTCAGGCAAAAAGAAAGAAGAAATTACCAATATATCCATGTAGCTGTATATTCACACTGCATGACAATTACACTGGAATATTCAAAGAATTTACAAGAATATATGACAGTCTTCATGGCAGACATTGTGGATTTGCTGCATTAAAAGACTGTTGTAATTTTCCCCACAAGAATAAATAAATACATTATCAATTTATTTTAAGAAATTATTCATTCTGTGAATTTTGCTGACACACTGACAGGGGTTTTATAACATTAAAGCTCAAAATTCTGTCATAACACTGGAAAAATAAATAATGAGAAACAATGTAAAAATAAAGTTGCTTATTTAAATGTGAATGTATTAAATTTCTGCCAGTATTGCAAAACAGGAATATACAAAAATAACAAACATTGACAGGTAGTTTCTGTATTTAAGGACAAAAAATTCACAGCTATTTCCAATTCAGTTACATACAAAACTAGCTGTGACTTTTTATTACGAACTACAACTATGGGCACCATTTGACTTGCAATCAGTTGTGTAGCAAAACATTTTTAACTCGTGCACAGCTTCATCAACGTCAGTTAAAGGGGAACTCCACAAAAACATAACTTAAGCTGTTTGAAAACATAATTTCAAGCACCTTTGCAATATACATCATTAATTAAAAAATATGCAGACTTTTCATGATTTTTAATGGTTTCTGACAGTTCCCTAAGACTAGCCCTCTGCTCTCCTGCTGATCTCTCTGACTACTTTACTGAGCTGGCTGACTACCGTTACTTTGTATCAACAGCCATCTGTCCTCAGCCTGCATCCTCCAAACCCCACAATTCCCTGCACATGTGATTTCAATAAGTAACAGAACATCACAGTGCAATGCATTGTGGGGTATGTAGTTCCTGCATGCTGGCTCTAAGCTGTGGAGAAGTTGTCACAATTTGTAACGTCAGTGATCAGAAGAGAAGAACTGTTAAACAGATGGATTTCAGCATAGAAAATGGCATTTATTCAGACTTTTTGAACAAACAGGTAGCTTATCAACTTATCAAATATTGGTTTGAAAGCCGGAGTTCCCCTTTAAGCAGGAATCATAAATATTCCTTTAAAGATTTTCATTTCAAAAACTAGTTAGTATATAAGGGTCTGAGCAGATGACCAATACTGCAGACACTAAGGGGGTTATTTATTAAAGTTCATATCCTAAAATCCTGAAAATTTAATTTTTTCACTATTAATTCACTATAATTTAGGAAAAAAACTCCTAAAAGTCAGAATCTGAAAATACTCTTCAACCTGTCACGGTCTTTTAGAAGTCAGTGGCAGAGGTCCCTATCCCAATTTGAAGATATTATGGTTTGCACTGGGTTTTGTTTCATAATCCAAAAATTTCTGGCTTTTCTGACGCTTTCACAAAATATTCAAGCATTTCAGGCGTCAAACTCGGAAAATTCAGGTTTGTCGCGAGTCAATCCGAATTTTTCTTGAACCGAATTTTTACAGTTTTTTTTTTTTTTTTTTAAAATATGAGGATTTTAGCAAATAACCCGCTAAATGTAAGGCAGCTGTATCTTAGAACAACTATGAATTATTTAAAGGAGACATGTGAAAAACAAGAATGCATTATACACTTATACACAGGCTCAGCAACAATCCAGATTTTCAATGTTAACTCAAGAGCTCACATCTTGGATTCTGTTAGCAGCACAGAGCATGTGCAGTGAATCAGCAGAAAATAAGATGGGGAGCTACTGGGGCATCTTTGGAGGCAGAGATATTTGCTGTGAAAAGGCTGTTATTTCCTTGAGCTAGTACAGAACCTTAAAACAATGTACAATATTTCTACCTTATTTTGCTAAGCTTTAGCTTAAAAAGTAGTGTTTCGGGTGATTTATTGAAAAATTGTGCAAAAACCCTATCGGTCACCCATCTGATCCACTTCTTGCTGCCTCCTGTCCCTAGCTGTGTGGGGGAGCTGGTAGCACTCAGCACACTGCACTGTAGAATTTAAAGCTGACCTTATAGAAAACTGAAGCCCAACTTTGCTTGTGTGACTGCAGGGCTATGATTGGCAATTTACCTCCCACTGTGCTTCTGACAGGAATAGTTAGGACATGTCAACTCCTCATTTGAAACATGAACAGGGCCATAGCCGATCTATAGAGAGCTCCAAAAAATGGGTAATTTTTAAAGATATTGATTTTTAGCCCAAAGTAAAACCAGCACCATATATTATTCATTATCACCTACAAGATTGGAGGCATTTTAATTACGCTATGCATCTCCTTGAAAGAAACACAGTCTATCTGAAAACAACGTGTATGGTTTAGTTGAAAAGGCTCATTTACAATCACAAGTGTAGTGTGCAAAATTGCAAGTTTTGAATTCACAATATTTTTTTCCCACAACTCAAAAGAGGGTTTTTTCTTTCACATAAATATTTAAATCTAGTTTCCTTCAGTCTTGGAATTACACAATCACAGCAAGCAGACAGCCATCATTTTGTGGACACTGAAGTGAAGGATGGAAAGTGAAAGTATTTGCCTGCCCCACCTCAATATCTGTGGCAATAAATTACTGTCAACTGAGATGGTAAAGCACCTTTTATATCAAGTAGGGATAGTTTTTAGAAATTGGGTTTCAATTTAGCCCCAATGCTCCTATCAGCTTTCTGATGTCTGTGTGCCTGAATCCTTCATGAAAGATTCGGCTGAATACCGAACCGAATTTGCAAATTAGGGGTGGGAAGGGGAAAACATTTTTTACTTCCTTGTTTTGTGACAAAAAGTCATGCAATTTGCCTGCCGTCCCTAATTTGCATATGCAAATTAGGTTTTGGATTCGGTTTGGCCGGGCAGAAGGATTTTGGCCGAATCTGAATCCTGCTGAAAAAGGGCCGAATCCTGAACCAAATCCTGGATTCGGTGCATCCCTATATCTTTCATATACACACTCCTTTAATACAGCAGCATATGCTGGTACAAATGCTGAGGCTATGTAAATATCTAATAAAGACTGTATTTAATTTCCTAAAATGATTAAAAAAAATTACTAAAAAGTAAAAAATATACATGACTGATAGGAGATTCATTTATTTTCTCACATTGGCATAGTTCATATCCCACTCTGGCCAAAATATAATGAAAAATTACACACTACCTGCTTTCATTTACTGAGCAAAAACGTCTGATCTAAGCACCTGGGAGGATTTGTTGTTTTACCAAAACAAGAAAATCCAAATTAAACTAGGTTAATGGCACATGTGCACAATTTTATACTCCACTACTTCCCCTTGTATCTACAAATATTTTCCCACAACCACTATTTTAGATCCTTAAAGGCTGTCTTCCTTCAACTTCTTCTGTCTCCAGGATTCTTTCAGACTCTGTCTAAGTCCCCGTGGAGT
The DNA here is from genome assembly GCA_038501925.1 of Xenopus petersii. NCBI lineage: Eukaryota > Metazoa > Chordata > Amphibia > Anura > Pipidae > Xenopus > Xenopus petersii. The sequence goes on along the minus strand of CM076683.1, from coordinate 64,537,241 downwards.
TATACAGGCCTTACTTTCCTCGCTCTTGATCAATCTTGTGCTGCCCAGAAGCAAATGTATTTCATATAGCTTTCTCTTTAATAGTGCTATAGAACAGGATATAAAGCAAATAATCTAACTGGTTGGAATGACAGGTCATTTTGTTTAACATGCCTTGCAAAAGCCAAAACCAAAGAATTGCTTAGCACTTAAAAAAAGACAACTTACATTAACTCTAAAGCACTGTTGAGAGCCATCCAAGAAGCGCACATTGCACACCACCTCAGATCTGTTCTTTTCTTTTGGAAGTTCTGTTGCTCGAATATTGTTTATCCTTCCACCCAGAGCACGGAGTCGGGAGTTCATAACTGGTATAAATTACCCTGAAACAAATTAAGATATATTGGTTAAATCTTTATTATAATCCATACATCTATCACATTCTGTTCATTTTTAAATATCTTATAGGTTATGAAAAAAATTGCATTGGCAATACTATATTGTAAACAAAATATTGTACATGCAAACCTTTAATATATTTTTTTTAAATGTAGTGCAGATATATGTTTATGTATACACACATTCTGCCATGTACTAAATGCACAAATGGCATGTAAATTGCAGACAGCCTTTTACCACCACTGGTGTATTGATAACTAAATATGGAGAGATAATGGGGCATGTTCCATTCATTCAGTTACAGCCTCATGTCTAAGCATGTATGTCACACATATTTAAAAAACTAAAAGAAAAATATATGTAACATCAGTTTTTGATTGATAGCAAACAGTTTTATTGAATAGTGCAAATAAAAAAATCATTCTATTTTGCATGTACAAGTGCTTTCCACCCCCTGGACTCAAAATCTGGTACAGGTATGGGACCTATTATCCAAAATGTTCGGGACCTGGGGTTTTCCGGATAACGATAAAATCATGTAAAAATTAAATAAACCTAAAAAGCTGTTTTTTCTTCCAATAAGGATTAATTATATCTTCGTTTGGATCAAGTACAAGGTACTGTTTTATTATAACAGAGAAAAAGGAAATCTTTTTTAATTATAATGGAGTCTATGGGAGACAGCCATTCAGTAATTCGGAGCTTTCTGGATAATGGGTTTCCAGGTTAACGGATCCCATACCTGTATGAGATGAAGGTCACAGTCACCCTTCCTTTATAAGAAACTGTTTTCTATTACTATGAAAAGCAGAGCAAGTAAACTTTGCAAACCATATACATATAGTGCTATAAAACAGAACCAGAAATGAGCATAATCCAAATTTTAGGATAAACAAAATAGTGATGCACAAATCCCACTATACAGGTGCCTTTGACCAATTATGCATCCAGAACTTCCATCTTCATTGCACAAATACAGCCATATATTCATATGGTTATGTTGCCAAGATGCAACAACTACTAGAATTATATAGTGTCTTCCAAAATCCCTACTAATGTCTGAAACGTGTAAAAAAATCCCAATGATCACTTGTCTTCCCCATAATTCAAGTTTGGCTTTGAATGCAGTCACTTTGTGCTCTGTGTCCATCTCCTCACAGAGCTGCTCGAACAGACACGAGTTAAGAGCATGTACTGATGTGGTTGATCATTTTAATCATATTGTGCAAAATGTTAAGTTCAGGTGATTTTTTTCGGCTTGCCAGCATTTCTCTATGAAAGACACAGAGTGTAGACTCACATTCAGAAGCAAATTCCTTGACCAGAGTATTGAAACCAGAAAGCCTTCAGTTCATAGCAGACACCCTGTCCGTGCATAGTATACACCTACACAAAATGACCAATAACCTATTTGTTTTCCTGATAATCATTCAAAAGCTTGAACAATTCTGCAGCTATGGTGTAGGCAACAATAATGCACATAACATATCCTCATGCACATCCTCCTGAAAAAATATTTAGCACAAAAACATTATTGCCTTGTTCTCAACATCTGTAGACTCATCAACCTGCATTGCATAACACAGTGACTCATTAATTCTCTGTAACAACTGTGTCTCAATATCCTCTGCTATGTGATTAATTCGTCTAGTTATAGTGCTAACCGAAAAAGGAACATGGGCCACCTTTTGAACTGCAGCCTCTACTAAAACTTTATGGCAAATGTCCTTAGCAGCGGGCAGGATCAACTCTTTAGCAATATTAAAGAGCTTCTTAGCTTAGCGACTAAGAATGGTGCTGTTGGTGCAGACACATTTGTTTAAGTGGTGGCCATCAATAATTGCTTCTGCCCTTTGTGTTCACTTTTTTTAATTTTGAAAAACTCCAAAGGCTTATCTTTAAATGCAGGGTGCTTGATCTCCATGTGGCAAAGCAGTTTTGAAGGTTTCATGGCTTCAGTAGATAGCTGCTCACCACATATTATACAGAGCGGGCATGGAGAACGTGAATCACTTGTTGCAATGAACCCATATTGTAAGTAAGACTCTTTTTTTTACTTTTTCTTAAATGCAGCTCTCTTTGTGTTGGCAGTTTTGGGAGTCTCCTGCTGTGTCATCATTGGGTCTTTCGCCCTTTTCAAAGAAGCACTTCAGCAATGTATTATTTTTCGATCAGTTTGAGCTTGCAAAAAAAAAATATAAACCCACATGCAAACAGTATTTTGGGGGTCTGGAGAAACGGCCCGGTTCGCCGGCCATGTTGAGCTAGCAGTGGTCCATGGCCCGGCAGTTGGGGACCCCTGTAAAGAAAGAAAGACTTTTCTACCCACAGGGCATGGCTGCTGCACCTCGAAGGCATGAAAATGATAACTGCTTATACATTGATTTGTTCTTTAATGTCTGCGTAAACAAGACAGATGTTATCTGTAGCATATAAACAATTTATAAACTGGAAGTAGAGGGGCAGGGGGGTCTGCTATTTTAATAGATCAAAATGTATAATGAATAGCAATTTATGTTATGGCCAGCTTATTCTCCTTTGCATTTCTCTATCATGTCTGAGCAGGTGTGATGGATTCCTTTCTTTTTTAAAAACTTGCAGCTAAGATTTTGTTTATGCTACCAGCTTCCAAAAGAGTTAAATAAATAAAATATAATGCTACAAATGGTGCAAAGCTCTTAGTAGGAAGCTGGAAGTTATGGAGGTTATACAGGTAGGGATCTATTATCAGGAATAGGTTTTCCCATCATTTGGATCACTAAACCTTAAGTCTACTTGAAAACTTTACATAAACCCAATAGAACGGTTTAGCTACCAATATGGATTTATGAAGCTAAGTATAAGGATCTGTTTTGTAATTACAGAGAAAAAGTTAATATTTTTTATGGGAAAATTTATGGGAAAAACTATTTGCTATTATCATGAGGACTTTTATGTAAATATCTTCTTCTGCCATCTGCAGAACTATGAACAGATTTAGCACACGTAGGCTTTTCAGTCTGCTACACAGCAAGGATGAAGTTCCAGAGAAGCTTGAAGAAAAACTTTATCAAGTAAGCAATAAATTTAGCAAAATGCCAAAAACACTCCATGCAGATAATAGCACACAAGTGGCAAATCACAAGCCAATCTGAGGAAACATGGAATTATGTTTCAGACTACTGTAACATACAACCCACAGCAAAATTGAGTTTGAGAGATTGAACCACACTAAAAAAGTGGAAAAGTGGAAGAAGCATGGAGTGTTATTATTGATGATGTCATATCTCGATTCTGGGATGGCAGTGGATGTGATTTACTTAGACTTTGCTAAAGCATTTGATACAGTGCCACACAAAAGGTTACTTGTTAAATTAAGGAATGTTGGCCTGGAACATAGTATTTGTACCTGGATAGATAACTGGCTAAAAGATAGATTACATAAAGTGGTGGTAAATGGAACATTTTCTAATTGGACCAGTGTTGTTAGTGGAGTACCGCAGGGCTCTGTACTAGGTCCCTTGCTTTTCAACTTGTTTATTAATGACCTGGAGGTGGGCATTGAAAGTACTGTTTCTATTTTTGCAGATGATACTAAATTGTGGAGAACTATAGGTTCCATGCAGGATGCTGCCACTTTGCAGAGTGATTTGTCTAAATTGGAAAACTGGGCAGCAAACTGGAAAATTAGGTTCAATGTTGATAAATGCAAGGTTATGCACTTTAGCAAAAATAATATAAATGCAAGTTACACACTAAATGGCAGTGTGTTGGGAGTTTCCTTAAATGAGAAGGATTTTGGTGTCTTTGTAGATAACACGTTGTCTAATTCTGGGCAAAGTCATTCTGTGGCTACTAAAGCAAATAAAGTTCTGTCTTGCATAAAAAGGGCATTAACTCAAGGGATGAAAACATAATTATGCCTCTTTATAGGTCCCTGGTAAGGCCTCATCTGGAGTATGCAGTGTAGTTTTGGACTCCAGTCCTTAAAGAGGGATATAAATGAGCTGGAGAGAGTGCAGAGACATGCAACTCAATGGGTTAGAGGGATGGAAGACAAATTATGAGGGGAGACTGTCAAGGTTGGGGTTGTTTTCTCTGGAAAAAGGGGGACATGCGAGGGGACATGATTACACTTTACAAGTACATTAGAGGACATTATAGACAAATAGCAGGGGACCTTTTTACCCATAAAGTGGACCAGAGGCCACCCCTTTAGACTATTAGACTTTCATTTGAAGCAACGTAGGGGGTTCTTCACAGTCAGGACATTGACGTTGTGGAATGCACTGCTGGGTGATGTTGTGATGGCTGATTCAGTTAATGCCTTTAAGAATGGCTTGGATGATTTTATGGACGGACATAATATGAAAGGCTATTGTGATACTAAGCTCTATAGTTAGTATAGGTATGGGTATATCGAATTTAATTAAAAGTAGGGAGGGGTGCGTATGTTTGCTAGGTTTTCATTTGGAGGGGTTGAACTTGATGGACTTTGTCTTTTTTCAATCCAATTTAACTATGTAACTATATCATGAAACTTTAGACATACAGAGTTTTCACCTGCCCAATCTACAGAAGAGCCCCAACCAGTACTAGAGAGCACTGAAACTGGAGTCAGTATATGTCACCCAGAAACTGAAATGGTTGAAAGTGAAATCTCCACAACTTCAGTCAGCAAATTCAAAATAAGCAATAAGGGCTTCCCAACTGAATGCTTGTCCTATTTGGTTTGTATAGCACCACAGCCAGAACCAGCTTCATGGAAGAAAATTAGGGTTGCCACCTGGCCACTTTTGACCCAGACAGACCGGTTTTTGTGAAGGGCATGCAAATTTAGACAAAGACATACCTCCCAACTGTCCTGTTTTTCACGGGACAGTCCCAATTTTGACAGCTCAACCCACAGTCCCGGATTGTTACTAAAATGCCCTGACTTTCTCTTTGATCACATGCACTGAACAGCCAGAAAAAGAAACAAAGTTTCTAACTTAATTGGCTTTTGGCAGAGAGCCCAGATTATGTGGCAGGTGTACTTTGATACTTTTGTAACAAAAGTTACAAGTTACATATTCTTTTTAAAACTAGTAGGAAAAAGTGTTAATTACATTAGGTAAAAGGCTGCATCAAAACCATTATACTATCTAAACTATTTGGCTCGATGCCTGCTTCCTTTCTAGTCGTTATTTTCAGGACCTTCAGGATCTTCCTGAATCTATCAAATATACATTGAACAGGACACATGCATTATCCTGCTGAGTCTAGGATCCATGCCACAAACTGTCAGGTTTTAACAGAATTGTAAAATAAGCAAATCTTATTGTGACTGACAAGAATTGCATTTTTCTTTTCTGATATTATTCTTTAACTCTTTGGATTTCCAGTAAACCTTTTCAATAGCTATGGATATTAAAATGATAATATATGTTTAAAATAAAATAAGCTTCATGAGAAGAATATGGAAATTTTTCAAACATGCAACACCAACTACTTGTTTGAATAATTCAAAACTTGTCAACAGGCAGTAATTTTGAACCAATTTTGGCTACTAAATATTTTTGTTCTGTGTAATTGCCTCTGTCCAATTATAATGAAAATGTATATTTTGGTCACCTTTCATGGCTCATTGTTCAAGTAATAAATCATGTTGAGACTAACCTAGTAAGAGCTAATCCCCACTTCAAATTCATGGAAAGCATATAATGTACCTTTATGTATTATTTTACATGTTTGTAATTTAAATATACAAAGCTGAATGTACTTTGTCATGAAAGTGTTAGTGGGTTAACATGAATGAATTTTTATTATTTAGTGCATTCTTAAGCTGTAATTTTTACATAAAGGCTGTGTGATATGTTTGAAACAGGCATGCTAACTAAATTCTCCAATTTAAGGAAATAACATATACAAAGGTGACGCGGAACCTGGGACCCCAAAAAGTAGTGAGACAGAAAAGTCTCATTGAGCACATGGCAGCTCAGATATTTGAAGAAATGGCTCAACAGTGATACCTTCTGGCCAAATCCAGAATCTGCCAAGGCCCAATGCACAGGGACAAAGGACTCACCCCCTCCTTATCCAATTTAGGTCCAAACTTGAGCTGTCCACAAAAGGGGATTTCCGTCCATGAAAGGTTTTAACACCACAGGGGAACCCTATGGTTCACTATATACAGTCATATGAAAACGTTTGGGAACCCCTCTCAGCCTGCATAATAATTTACTCCACTTTCAACAAAAAAAGATAACAGTGGTCGGCCTTTCATTTCCCAGGAACATCTGAGTACTGGGGTGTTTTCTGAACAAAGATTTTTAGTGAAGCAGTATTCAGTTGTATGAAATTAAATCAAATGTGAAAAACTGGCTGTGCGGTTTGCTAATTTGAATGCATGTAACTGCTCAATACTGATTACTGGCAACACCAAATGAATGCACGTTAAGCCTTGAACTTCATAGGTAGGTGTGTCCAATCATAAGAAAATGAATCCTCAAAGCAACTCTCAAAACACCTGAAAACAAAGATTGTTCAGTATCGTGGTTTAGGGGAAGGCAACAAAAAGCTATATCAGAGGTTTAAACTGTCAGGAATGTAATCAAGAAATGGAAGGTCACAGGCACAGTTGCTGTAAAACCCAGATCTGGCAGGCCAAGAAAAATACAGGAGCGGCATATTCGGTGAATTGTGAGAATTGTGACCCAAAAGATCACCTCCAAAGACCTGCAAGAATGTCTGGCTGCAGATGGTGTATCTGTACATCATTCTACAATTCAGCACAATTTGCACAAAGAACATCTGTATGGCAGGGTGATGAGAAAGAAGCCCTTTCTGCACTCACGCCACAGAGTCGCTTGTTGTATGCAAAAGCTAATTTAGACAAGCCACAGTCATTTTGGAACAAAGTACTTTGGACTGATGAGACAAAAATTTAGTTATTTGGTCATGACAAAAAGCGATTTGCATGGTGAAAGAAGAACACCGCATTCCAAGAAAAACACCTGCTACCTAATGTCAGGTTTGGTGGAGTTTCCATCATGCTGTGGGGCTGTGTGGCTAGTTCAGGGACTGGAGACTTGTTAAAGTCGAGGGTCGGATGAATCCAACCCAATAACACATTTTTCAGGATAACATTGAAGCATCAGTCACCAAGTTGAAGTTACGCAGGGGTTGGATATTCCAACATGACAATGACCCCAAACACATTTTGAAATCTACAAAAGGCATTTATGCAAAGGGGGAATTGCAATATTCTGGAATGGTCACAGTCCTCTGACTTGAATATCATCGAAAATCTATGGGATGATTTGAAGCAGGCTGTCCATGCTCGGCAGCCATCAAATTTAACTGAACTGGAGAGATTTTATATGGACAAATGGTTGAAAATACCGCCATCCAGAATCCAAACACTTATCAAAGGCTATAGGAGGTGTATAGAGGCTGTTTCATTTGCAAAAGGAGGCTCAACTAAGTATTGATGTAATATCTTTGTTCGGGTATCCAAATTTATGCACCGGTCTAATTTTGTTAAGATGCATATTGCATATTTTCTGTTAATACAATGTTCCTGGGTTTGTTACGGAAATGTCCCGACTTTCTCATTGATCTCCTGCATTGAACAGCCAGAAAAAAGATACAAAGTTTCTAACTTAATTGGCTTTTGGCAGAAAGCCCAGAATAGATACATTTGTAATAATGTAAGATAAGCAAAGAAAGAATTGTAACAATTTAAGATAAGCAGTTCTCTTGGGAGACCTGATACAAGCAGCTTAAAGGGCATTTCACCTTAATTAGCAAAACTGTAATAACACATAAAAAACACAGAAATGTGTTCAAACTTTAATAACCTGGCAACTTTTGTAAAATGGACATGGTAATTAGGGGGTGTGGTCACAAAAATGGGCATGCCCATCTTGCTTACAAAGTAGAGCAAGATGCAACAGACCCCTCCTGACACTTAATTTTTGAAAACAGACCATCCAATTCATTCATCCCCACTGGTCCCTAAAGTGTGCCTACTGGTTATTGACCCCTACCATCACAAACCAGGTGCTCCCATTTGAAAAATAGCTTATAAAAAAAGAGCCTGTATGGATAATTGAATAATTAAGTATGGAATCTCTATCTCACAATTCCCCAAACTACATTAACAAACCTTTTAACCATTACTTCAAATTAGCTCTACTTTGCCCTGCTGTATCTGCAGCTCATTTTCATTCATTCAACTTCTGAACATACATGTATAATTCAAAAATATTTTAATTGCCTCTTTTACCCAGCTGCCTATTTTGCTTTTTGAAATTTAATAAAACGTTACATTTAAAAAATATATACATGCAGCCTGGATGGCAAGGTATTTTTAGGAGATTTATAACAGATTTTCCAAAACTTTTTCTTTGCTGTTGACTTGCAACTGGCTTGTAATCCTGTTTGTCAAAATTCACTTTTAGTTTGCTATAGTTCAGGCCCGCAATTGGCCTTATTTTTTTTTTTTAATTCATTTAGCTTTTTCTTCAGCAGCTTTCCAGTTTGGCTACAATTTACCCTAGCAACCAAGCAGTGATTTCAATGAGAGACTGGAGAAAGAATTGCAGAATGTTTGAATACAAACATAAGTAATAAAAAGTAACAATACAATTGTAGCCATACAGAGCAACTGTTTTTATTGGCTGCTAGGGTCAGTGACCACCATTTAAAAACAATTTGTTAAGGATATAATATTCTATAATATATTCATTTACAATTTTACCATAAACTTGAACTAACCCTTCAAATTATACTCTATTTGCTGCAAGGAAAAGATAAATGGTAAAACGTTGCTGCTTTTGGAGAACTGTATATACAATGGTTGTATCAAGGGAACACTTTAGACCAGGGGTAGACAACCGGCAGCTCAAGAGCCTCATACGGCTCTTCATCCTGCTTGCTGCGGCTCGGTCCTGCAGCTTTGCCTGTCATGTTGTCTATACAGCACTTGCACCTGAGGTCAGCTTCTTGAGTGTGCGATCACGGTAAGCTAACCGTTAGCTTACCGCGATCGCACACTCGGGAAGCCGCCAGCAGGTGTGAGGGCTGTATAGACGTCCCATGAGTGACAGGCAAGACCGAGCCGCAGCAAGATGATTCATCGTCATCATCACACTTAAGACAAGAGAAGGAACATCAGAATGGAGCTTCAGAAACAGAAGTCACATTAAACAGATGAGAACACTAGCATTTAATAGGGCTATTCAGTGTTTAATTTATTTCTATGTAGGCCTACACATTCACACTGCACTTCTGTTTATTGTATTATGTTGTTGTAACAGTTAAAATTAAAAAAAAGGTTACAAATGTTAAAAGTTTATAAGCTGCGTTATGTTTTGCGGCTCCAGACTATTTTTCTTTAGTGGAAGAGGGGCAAAATGGCTCTTTTGATGGTTAAGGTTGCTGACCCCCTGCTTTAGACATTAAAGGAATTGTTCAGTGTAAAAATAAAAACTGGGTAAATAGATAGGCTGTGCAAAATAAAAAATGTTTCTAATATAGTTAGTTAGCCAAAAATGTAATGTATAAAGGCTGGAGTGATTTGATGTATAACAAAATCAGTCAGATCACTACTTCCTGCTTTTCAGCTCTCTTGGTTTACACTGACTGGTTACCCTGGCTACCAGACAGTAACCAATCAGAGACTTGAGGTGGGGCCACATGGGTCATATCTGTTGCTTTTGAATCTGAGCTGAATGCTGATGGTCAATTACAAACTCACTGATCAAAAAAAGCTTAGCAAGCCTATGGGGACCTTCTCCATAGGCTAACATTGACTTCGGTAGGTTTTATCTGCCGAACTAGGGGGTCGAGGTTTTTTTAAAGGGTAAGTACTTCGACTATCGAATGGTCGAATAGTCGAACGATTTTTACTTCAAATCGTTCGATTTCGTTCGACTTCGATCGAATTCGAACGAATTTAACCAATTCGATGGTCGAAGTACCCAAAAAAACCTTCGAAATTCGAAGTTTTTTTCATTCGAATTCTTCACTCGAAGTTAGTGAATCTGCCCCATAAAGTTTTTGTTTCAGAGGTAATGCAGATACAAAAGTATTTACCTGTGTATATGTTGTGACCTAGAGCAACAGCATTAATATATCTAGACATGTAGGTTATTTTAATATCTGTCTCAGTGACCGAGACGTGACTCAGGAGAACATGGGTAACTGGTCATTCAAACCAGCAGGTAAGGAAATTTCTCACAGGGACTTGGGCATTCTAAATTATTTAACCATTTCCAAATACAGGTATAGGATCCCGTATAGGATCCCTTATCCGGAAACCCGATATCGAGCAACAGCATTAATATATCTAGACATGTAGGTTATTTTAATATCTGTCTCAGTGACCGAGACGTGACTCAGCAGAACATGGGTAACTGGTCATTCAAACCAGCAGGTAAGGAAATTTCTCACAGGGACTTGGGCATTCTAAATTATTTAACCATTTCCAAATACAGGTATAGGATCCCTTATCCGGAAACCCGATATCCAGAAAGTTACGGAATGGTTGTCTCCCATAGACTCCATTTTATCCAAATAATCCAAATTTTTAAAAAGGACTTACTTTTTCTCTGTAATAATAAAACATTATCTTGTACTTGATCCAAACCAAGATATAATTAATCCTTATTGGAAGCAAAACCAGCCTATTGGGTTTATATAATGTTTAAATGAATTTCTAATAGACTTAAGGCATGAAAACCCAAATTACAGAAAGATCCATTATCCGGAAAACACCCGGTCCCAAGCATTCTGGATAACAGGTCCCATACCTGTATTTGTTAATCTTGCAAATGCTTACAATGGACTGTGAATATATGCCATTATTAGCATTCCTTATGGCACATGCCATAAATTCTTTTTAATGCAAAGGTCAAATTATTGGAGTGTTTCATAAAGCAGAAATGGTTGTTTATATTACATTTTTAGATACAGAATAAGTAGTCATTATCAGGTTAGTGGGAAAAAATTAAACCACAGACGTGAAATTAACTGGGTGCAACTGCCAGAAAAACCTGATGATGTGAATGGGTAACTTGATGGACAGGACTCTCAGATGCCACGGAGTGGATGTTTAAATATATACCTGATATTTTCAGTATGCATTTTCTAGTGAGTGCTTGAGAAAGGGCTTTGGATTAAGATCAAAAATCTACATTTTAGTCCCCTATAGCGGTTACTTTCAACTTGTTGATGCTGCTCTATTGGATTTACTATATGTGTGCGTATACATTATTTATTATTTATAACCTGTATGTTCAAGCCTTGTCACATCTGAATTCAAAGCACACCATATAATTTGTAACAAAAGAATGCAAGCTAAAAGGATATTCGAAATATGATTACAAATGTCAAAAGTCTTGCATTTCTTATGACAACCCAGACTGTGGTTAGGGTGGATCTGGGAACACCTTGGTAATACACAGATACTTTATGACTAGAAGTACACTTTGATGACCAAATAGTATTTTTTCAGTTTAATCTGATCTGAGATGCAGTTCTTCTAACTTCCTGAGTAGACGAGTAGTAATCTTAAATTTGGACATATCAACAGTCTGCCGAACTGACCCGCAAAGTGACATACATGCCCAGGATCTCATACCTGTACTTGCATATATAAAATGTATTTGGCTGTGCAGTGTTTAACTTATTCATTTTCTGTGAATAAACATTCTTTTAGATGCTGTGACTGGAGCTGTGGGTCCTTCATTGCTACTATTCATTTTCTGTTTGTTCGGAAGCCCATCCTAATGAGTGAGTAACCACTATATCTCAAATACACAAACTATTTGAGGGCTCCTGATTTCAAAGATTCTGAATTTGCATTTCATTCTATGAAAGCTATACTTTGTTATGAAGGGACTAGGGCTGGAATAATGGGAACTCTGCATGCTGTATTAGTCCATGTTATTACAGCACTTCTATTTACGCTTATCTGTTTTCTGTATATAATCAAATTAATAATAATGTGTTTTAAGCTTGACTTCTCCTTTCCAGTAGAATTTATAGTAGACTTTATTATGTCATATCACTGCTATATTTGTTGGGAAGCTTAGCAGGCCTCCAACACTTGTTTATTTGCATACTGTAGTTGTTCAGAGCATTGAGAGTCAAGCCCTCTAACCCTACATGAGGGACAGGCCCTAAAGCGAGAGGCTGTGTGCTTTGGAGCAGGTATGAAAAACCATTAGAGCTTGAATAGATATAACAGAGTAACAGTATTTTAAAAATTTTTTGAATCAGACATATGAGCTTTTTGCACCTTCATATAGCTCTATGCAAGTTGCCTATATGTGTATACTGTTTTTGTCTCTTCTGTATTTCATTTGTATATTTATCATTTATACATTAGTCAGCTTTCATTAAAAAACTCATACTTGGTTTCAGCCAAAAATTCAAGGGAATATAGCAATAAGTACCTTGGGCAATGGAAGGTTAATGAGAGCAATAATATAATTGCTCAAAGAAATGGTAATTAAAACCTCAAATTCTACCTGTGTGCCAGTCCAAATGAATATCATAATAAAGTTCCCTATTATTTTTTTCCTAAATCTCTATGGCACAACCTGGCTGAAACCTGAAAGAAGTTGGGTAAGGTCACTAAAAACCTTTTGAAAACAGACCGAAGACCATAATCAATCTGCAACATATAGGTTGTTAGCAAAATAATGGGCAATCTGTTCAGCATTAATCAGATTCGCTTTTATCTGCATGGTCTCCAAAAGAAGTCACTAAAATTAAAATGACATGCAAAGTATTTTAGTTAAACACATGATATCATCAGATGCTGCCACTTGTGTTTCATTTGGCAACAAAAATAAGCAGTAGATCTGATGCATATCTCCCAACTGTACCATTTTGAGTGGGACTGTCCCAATTTTGACAGCTCCCAATCCCAGATTGTTACTGAAATGCCAGAAAAAGATACAAAGTTTTTTTTAGTTTTTTTTTCTCTTACTGTACTTCATATGAGGACTACATCTGTATGCAAATATTGTTCTTTATCAGTGATTATATATATATATATATATATATATATATATATATTTATATTATATATATATATATATATATATATATATATATATATATATATATATATATATCCATACAGTGGTGTGCATGTTTGTCACACTTAAATGTTTCTGCTCATCAAAAACCGTTAACTATTAGTCAAAGATAACATAATTGAACACAAAATGCAATTTTTAAATGAAGGTTTACGTTATTAAGGGAGAAAAAAAACTTAAAATCTACATGGGCCTGTGTGAAAAATTGATTGCCCCCCTTGTTAAAAAATAACTTAACTGTGGTTTATCACACCTGAGTTCAATTTCAAAGGTTATAAAGCCATTTCTAAAGCTTTGGGACTCCAGCGAACCACAGTGAGAGCCATTATCCACAAATGGCAAAAACATGGAACAGTAGTGAACCTTCCCAGGAGTGGCCGACCAAAATTACCCCAAGAGCGCAGAGACAACTCATCCGAGAGGCCACAAAAGACCCCAGGACAACATCTAAAGAACTGCAGGCCTCACTTGCCTCAATTAAGGTCAGTGTTCACGACTCCACCATAAGAAAGAGACTGGGCAAAAACGGCCTGCATGGCAGATTTCCAAGGCGCAAACCACTTTTAAGCAAAAAGAACATTAAGGCTTGTCTAAATTTTGCTAAAAAACATCTCAATGATTGCCAAGACTTTTAGTAGTGTGATGGACTGGGGTTGTTTTGCTGTTTCAGGACCTGGAAGACTTGCTGTGATAGATGGAACCATGAATTCTACTGTCTACCAAAAAATCCTGAAGGAGAATGTCCGGCCATCTGTTCGTCAACTCAAGCTGAAGCGATCTTGGGTGCTGCAGCAGGACAATGACCCAAAACACACCAGCAAATCCACCTCTGAATGGCTGAAGAAAAACAAAATGAAGACTTTGGAGTGGCCTAGTCAAAGTCCTGACCTGAATCCTATTGAGATGTTGTGGCATGACCTTAAAAAGGCGGTTCATGCTAGAAAACCCTCAAATAAAGCTGAATTACAACAATTCTGCAAAGATGAGTGGGCCAAAATTCCTCCAGAGCGCTGTAAAAGACTCGTTGCAAGTTATCGCAAAGCTTGATTGCAGTTATTGCTGCTAAGGGTGGCCCAACCAGTTATTAGGTTCAGGGGGCAATTACTTTTTCACACATGAAAATGTAGATTTGGATTTCTTTTCTCCCTAAATAATAAAAACCCTCATTTAAAAACTGCATTTTGTGTTTACTTGTGTTATCTTTGACTAATAGTTAAATGTGTTTGATGATCAGAAACATTTTGCGTGACAAACATGCAAAAGAATAAGAAATCAGGAAGGGGGCAAATAGTTTTGCACACCACTGTGTCTATATATATATATATATATATATTGATAAAGGCCCGGATGCGGGCCGAAACGTTGGATGCACAGTGTGTATTGAATAAACACGTTTGATTGAAGAAAACGGTGTGCTGGTCCATTCTATGCATATATATATATATATATATATATTACTGATAAAGAACAATATTTGCATACAGATGTAGTCCTCATATGAAGTACAGTAAGAGAAAAAAAAACTAAAAAAAACTTTGTATCTTTTTCTGGCATTTCAGTAACAATCTGGGATTGGGAGCTGTCAAAATTGGGACAGTCCCACTCAAAATGGTACAGTTGGGAGATATGCATCAGATCTACTGCTTATTTTTGTTGCCAAATGAAACACAAGTGGCAGCATCTGATGATATCATGTGTTTAACTAAAATACTTTGCATGTCATTTTAATTTTAGTGACTTCTTTTGGAGACCATGCAGATAAAAGCGAATCTGATTAATGCTGAACAGATTGCCCATTATTTTGCTAACAACCTATATGTTGCAGATTGATTATGGTCTTCGGTCTGTTTTCAAAAGGTTTTTAGTGACCTTACCCAACTTCTTTCAGGTTTCAGCCAGGTTGTGCCATAGAGAGTGCAGAGGATCTCTTGTTTCTACTATATGTATATTGTGGTCACTACCTCATTGCACCCCCTCTTAATGTTTTTAAGTTAGTGGTTGAGCACAACTTCCCCTTGCTTGTTATAGTTTATACAGGAGCAGTGACCAGCTCCATGTTGTAGCCCCCACCCTTCCCAGCTATAGTCAGGTGATCCCACTGGTGTCTAATAAAAGGGCATCCAAAGTTTGGAGTTTACTTTGAAAGCAGCAAGTAAGTTGCGGGTAAAACTTAGTCCCTTTGTAAAATGTATAATTGAACAGTAGAATTCTTAATGAATCAGACAAAAATTGAGAGTAGGACTGGCCAGATAAGGGATGACTTTGACGTAGCTGGCCAGCTTAAATATATTGCAATATATGGACAAACAATCCCTGTGTTGTTTAAAGGGTAAGGCATTTTTCAGTAGCAGTATGCACAAAGTGTCTCTGTCTTAAATATATTGATAATGGGTTGAGTGCAGAGGATCTCTTGTTTCTACTATATGTATATTGTGGTCACTACCTCATTGCACCCCCTCTTAATGTTTTTAAGTTAGTGGTTGAGCACAACTTCCCCTTGCTTGTTATAGTTTATACAGGAGCAGTGACCAGCTCCATGTTGTAGCCCCCACCCTTCCCAGCTATAGTCAGGTGATCCCACTGGTGTCTAATAAAAGGGCATCCAAAGTTTGGAGTTTACTTTGAAAGCAGCAAGTAAGTTGCGGGTAAAACTTAGTCCCTTTGTAAAATGTATAATTGAACAGTAGAATTCTTAATGAATCAGATAAAAATTGAGAGTAGGACTGGCCAGATAAGGGATGACTTTGACGTAGTTGGCCAGCTTAAATATATTGCAATATATGGACAAACAATCCCTGTGTTGTTTAAAGGGTAAGGCATTTTTCAGTAGCAGTATGCACAAAGTGTCTCTGTCTTAAATATATTGATAATGGGTTGAGTGCAGAGGATCTCTTGTTTCTACTATATGTATATTGTGGTCACTACCTCATTGCACCCCCTCTTAATGTTTTTAAGTTAGTGGTTGAGCACAACTTCCCCTTGCTTGTTATAGTTTATACAGGAGCAGTGACCAGCTCCATGTTGTAGCCCCCACCCTTCCCAGCTATAGTCAGGTGATCCCACTGGTGTCTAATAAAAGGGCATCCAAAGTTTGGAGTTTACTTTGAAAGCAGCAAGTAAGTTGCGGGTAAAACTTAGTCCCTTTGTAAAATGTATAATTGAACAGTAGAATTCTTAATGAATCAGATAAAAATTGAGAGTAGGACTGGCCAGATAAGGGATGACTTTGACGTAGTTGGCCAGCTTAAATATATTGCAATATATGGACAAACAATCCCTGTGTTGTTTAAAGGGTAAGGCATTTTTCAGTAGCAGTATGCACAAAGTGTCTCTGTCTTAAATATATTGATAATGGGTTGAGTGCAGAGGATCTCTTGTTTCTACTATATGTATATTGTGGTCACTACCTCATTGCACCCCCTCTTAATGTTTTTAAGTTAGTAGTTGAGCACAACTTCCCCTTGCTTGTTATAGTTTATACAGGAGCAGTGACCAGCTCCATGTTGTAGCCCCCACCCTTCCCAGCTATAGTCAGGTGATCCCACTGGTGTCTAATAAAAGGGCATCCAAAGTTTGGAGTTTACTTTGAAAGCAGCAAGTAAGTTGCGGGTAAAACTTAGTCCCTTTGTAAAATGTATAATTGAACAGTAGAATTCTTAATGAATCAGATAAAAATTGAGAGTAGGACTGGCCAGATAAGGGATGACTTTGACGTAGTTGGCCAGCTTAAATATATTGCAATATATGGACAAACAATCCCTGTGTTGTTTAAAGGGTAAGGCATTTTTCAGTAGCAGTATGCACAAAGTGTCTCTGTCTTAAATATATTGATAATGGGTTGAGTGCAGAGGATCTCTTGTTTCTACTATATGTATATTGTGGTCACTACCTCATTGCACCCCCTCTTAATGTTTTTAAGTTAGTGGTTGAGCACAACTTCCCCTTGCTTGTTACAGTTTATACAGGAGCAGTGACCAGCTCCATGTTGTAGCCCCCACCCTTCCCAGCTATAGTCAGGTGATCCCACTGGTGTCTAATAAAAGGGCATCCAAAGTTTGGAGTTTACTTTGAAAGCAGCAAGTAAGTTGCGGGTAAAACTTAGTCCCTTTGTAAAATGTATAATTGAACAGTAGAATTCTTAATGAATCAGATAAAAATTGAGAGTAGGATTGGCCAGATAAGGGATGACTTTGACGTAGTTGGCCAGCTTAAATATATTGCAATATATGGACAAACAATCCCTGTGTTGTTTAAAGGGTAAGGCATTTTTCAGTAGCAGTATGCACAAAGTGTCTCTGTCTTAAATATATTGATAATGGGTTGAGTGCAGAGGATCTCTTGTTTCTACTATATGTATATTGTGGACACTACCTCATTGCACCCCCTCTTAATGTTTTTAAGTTAGTGGTTGAGCACAACTTCCCCTTGCTTGTTATAGTTTATACAGGAGCAGTGACCAGCTCCATGTTGTAGCCCCCACCCTTCCCAGCTATAGTCAGGTGATCCCACTGGTGTCTAATAAAAGGGCATCCAAAGTTTGGAGTTTACTTTGAAAGCAGCAAGTAAGTTGCGGGTAAAACTTAGTCCCTTTGTAAAATGTATAATTGAACAGTAGAATTCTTAATGAATCAGATAAAAATTGAGAGTAGGACTGGCCAGATAAGGGATGACTTTGACGTAGTTGGCCAGCTTAAATATATTGCAATATATGGACAAACAATCCCTGTGTTGTTTAAAGGGTAAGGCATTTTTCAGTAGCAGTATGCACAAAGTGTCTCTGTCTTAAATATATTGATAATGGGTTGAGTGCAGAGGATCTCTTGTTTCTACTATATGTATATTGTGGTCACTACCTCATTGCACCCCCTCTTAATGTTTTTAAGTTAGTGGTTGAGCACAACTTCCCCTTGCTTGTTATAGTTTATACAGGAGCAGTGACCAGCTCCATGTTGTAGCCCCCACCCTTCCCAGCTATAGTCAGGTGATCCCACTGGTGTCTAATAAAAGGGCATCCAAAGTTTGGAGTTTACTTTGAAAGCAGCAAGTAAGTTGCGGGTAAAACTTAGTCCCTTTGTAAAATGTATAATTGAACAGTAGAATTCTTAATGAATCAGATAAAAATTGAGAGTAGGACTGGCCAGATAAGGGATGACTTTGACGTAGTTGGCCAGCTTAAATATATTGCAATATATGGACAAACAATCCCTGTGTTGTTTAAAGGGTAAGGCATTTTTCAGTAGCAGTATGCACAAAGTGTCTCTGTCTTAAATATATTGATAATGGGTTGAGTGCAGAGGATCTCTTGTTTCTACTATATGTATATTGTGGTCACTACCTCATTGCACCCCCTCTTAATGTTTTTAAGTTAGTGGTTGAGCACAACTTCCCCTTGCTTGTTATAGTTTATACAGGAGCAGTGACCAGCTCCATGTTGTAGCCCCCACCCTTCCCAGCTATAGTCAGGTGATCCCACTGGTGTCTAATAAAAGGGCATCCAAAGTTTGGAGTTTACTTTGAAAGCAGCAAGTAAGTTGCGGGTAAAACTTAGTCCCTTTGTAAAATGTATAATTGAACAGTAGAATTCTTAATGAATCAGATAAAAATTGAGAGTAGGACTGGCCAGATAAGGGATGACTTTGACGTAGTTGGCCAGCTTAAATATATTGCAATATATGGACAAACAATCCCTGTGTTGTTTAAAGGGTAAGGCATTTTTCAGTAGCAGTATGCACAAAGTGTCTCTGTCTTAAATATATTGATAATGGGTTGAGTGCAGAGGATCTCTTGTTTCTACTATATATATATATATATATATATATATATATATATATATATATATATATATATATATATATATAGACACACACACGTCTATATGTCTATAGCACATGTCTATAGCACACAAACTATAGAAAGCATAGCTTCTCTTAAAAAAAAATCACAACCTGTTTCTGAAAAGCAGTACTGCAGATATTGTACAAACTTTCACTAATGCTAAATGTTGTTGTCAGTGGAGGAAGGGAGCAAGGGTGTTGAAATACTTTTTCAAGGAGTGGTGCTGGAATGTGATATGAAAATCAACACCACCAGTGCGAACACCAGCCAGCTCCTTGTTGAAACCATAAAAAAGACAAAGCCTGAAAAAAAAGGCTTTTTTATAAAAACATTTTGCATATAAAACACTATTGCTTACTGCCTCATTTTTTGAGTAATTCCACAACTAAGGTTGAACTTGATGGACGTGTGTCTTTTTTCAACCTAACTTACTATGTAACTATACTAACAGGGTTAGTACGAAAGGGTGCTTTCAAGACCATGTAGTGGAGTGGAGTAGGGGTATAGGCCAGCACATTACTACTTCAAAGGAAAGGACACATGTAGTGTTTTGTCATCTATTCAATGTCTTATTCGTGGACTAGCAATAACTATATTAGCAGGGTCAGTACGAAAGGGTGTGTTTACTAGACCATGTGGTGGATCAATCAGATAGAGTAAGGGTATAGGCCAGCATATTACTACTTCAAAGGCAATGACACACATCACATGTGGTGTTTTGTCAACTGTTCAACAACACATTCTGTGTGTCACTGCCCTGAGAAGTAGCCATACAATTGCTTGCCCCACTGTTTACAAATGATAACCACTATAGGCAAAAATACAGAATTTCACAAGTGGAAATGTTTTGGTTGTGAAACAGCCGGATCAATTGGAAAAGCAGATGATGCACTATAAACACCAACAGTAATCCATAAGGACCACTGGATGGGTTATCAAAACCAATCTTAGAAAAAACACCAGACAAACCAAATCTAGGTATGTATACCAAACTTTATAATGTTATGCAATGAAATAACCTATCAAACAGTGAATGCAAAGAATGGGGGGATGGCATACTTTTTTTACCTGCTTTGCTTTGCTAAAGTATCCCCATCCTATATGCACTGAAGCTCCCATACACATACATAGTGATGACTTGATAATTAGCACGTTGGTAGCCAAACTGGACTTCACGTCATCATTTTCTCTGTTCATGTGGGGGTTAGTGTAAAGGGTCCTCTACCCAAAACAATGATTTAAAGGAGTGGTTCATCTATATGTTATAAAATGGATAATTTTGCATTTTTGCATTTTTTATATGCATTTTTTATTTTATATGGTTTTTTAATTACTTGTAGACTCTTTCCAGCTTCCAAATGGAGGTCACCAACACCACCTAAAAACAAATACTCTGGAAGGCTACAAATCTATTGTTATTGCCATCTTTTTATTCATATTCCAGTCTCTTATTTACATCAATGTATGATTGCTAGGGTAATTTGGACCCTAGTAGCCAAATTGCTGAAACTGCAAACTAAAGAGCAGCTGACTCAAATGCTAAATAACTCAAAACAAATAATAAAAAGTGAAAACCAATTGCAAATTATCTCTGAATATCACTCTCTACATCATACTAAAATTAATTTAAAGCTGAACAACTAATACAAAAAGGTGAACTTTCTAATACAAAAAAAATCTGTTGTTTTGCAATTGTAATAGCAGTTGGGGGTATTTTTGGAAACATTTGTTTACCCCTGTTTTCTGGATCTCACTTTTAAAACAATGTAACAGAAGTCAGGTCTCCTCTAGGTCTTTGAATCAGCTGGCTTGAAATATTGTTTCAGGAGTTACAAACAGGAGTGAAAAGGATGTAAAAAACAAATACCGTATATACTCGAATAAGCCGAGTTTTTCAGCCCCCAAAATATGCTGAAAAACTCTACCTCGGCTTATACTCGGGTCAAGCACAAAAACTTAGAATAGTAGCCGGCGCCTAAGAATATTCGTCGGCGCCTTAGAATAGTAGCCGGCGCCTAAGAATAGTCATCCAAAAACGAGATTGAAACTTACCAGAAGCTGCTGCATTTCTCACCCTCGGCTTATACTCGAGTCAATAAGCTTTCACAGTTTTTGTAGGTAAAATTAGGTACCTCGGATTATACTCAGGACGGCTTATACTTGAGTATATATGGTACCACTTCCAATTGCAATCGCATTTAGGCATAACTTACAAACCACAAAATCTAAAAAAAACACTGGGGGTAAGTGGTTAATTGCTAATGAACGTGCCAGTATGTACAGATATTGATTATTTAGTTTAAATATGCATGGTACAGACATTCAAGCAAATCCTACCACTGTTTATTCACTGTAACTTGGCTTGCATACCACAAAGCACATTTTCAACCAGAAAATATAAAACCCATGTATTTTATGCATGCATAATGAATACAATACTTCACAAACAACTGTAACACAAAACTATTAAATAGATAGATTGCATCAGCCTAACTATAAAAGTAGGGGGTTATTTACTAAAATCCAAATTTGTTTTATTATTTAATAAAAAAAATCCGACCAAACTAAAATCCATAATTTACCCCAATTAATCATTAAAAACAACACGTAAAAAAGCGGATCAACAAAAAAAACACGACTTTTTCGGATAGTTGCAAACCGCAAAGGTTTCTGATTGTCACCCAAAACGTCACAATTTTTTATGAAATCGGCAGAAAAACTCAAAACCAGCTCGCAAAACAATATCTGCAAATAGAACCTCTTCCACTGACTTCTGCAGGACCTCGACAGGTTGAAGTATTTTGGAAAACTGACTTTTTGCAGCATGGGGTATAATAAATCTCGAAAAATTCTCACTAAAAATTAAAACTTTTTAGTAAAAGAAACTAAATTTTTTTTAGTTTTTACCATACGGACATTAATATACGGACATTAAATATACTTTACAGGCTCATGAACCTCACTGTAAATATACGTTCTGGCTACCTTATAATTATCTCAATTTCCACCCACTTCATCCCAACATATCCCTCATTACACTGCTTGTGGATATGGCTGAAATTTCTGGTAAATTATTTTTACACAATAGCAGATTAGTAGTCAGCAACTGCAACTCACTTCTTTGGCTGGGTGCACGTCCTCCAATGGCCACCTCCCACTGGCAATATTAGCGAAAAAAGTTAGTCCAGCACCCACTGTTTGGTGAATAAAACGGCCTTTATTGGACCAAGGGCATTACAGCTGTAATGCCCTTGGTCCAATAAAGGCCGTTTTATTCACCAAACAGTGGGTGCTGGACTAACTTTTTTCGCTAAATTATTTTTACACATGCATAGTGTGGTGGCCTTATTATTGTTCCATGTGTTTGGACTCAAATAATCATAACAGTGAGAGAAAAAAAGAGGAGCTGCAACAGCTCCTCACTGCCTCATCCTGCAATGTATTATATACTTAATACGAATTACAAACCTACATAACAATGGCCAACTTTAATCCTCTAATATTTAAATTTTACCCACCAGTGAACTACACAGTTAAGGTGGCCATAGACACACAGATCCTATTGTACGAATCGAGGATTCGTACGATTTTCGGATCGTGTGTGGGGAGTGCCGACAGCTTTCGTCCGTCGGAGATCGGTCGTTTGGTTAACCGGTCAGATTTGTTTTTGACCCGACTGATCCCGCCAGAGCCCATGGCACATCGTGATCGGATCGTTCGGGCCATACAGCCGAACAGTCAGATTACCCCCGATATAGCCATGCTCGTTAATGGCATATCGGGGAAAAATCTGCTCGTTTGGCGATGTCGCCAAACGAGCTAATCTTTGTGTCTATGGCCACCTTAAGACTGGGGGGGGGGGCAACTACCATACACAAAAAATAAATGCATTGTATGAACCCGGATAACTCTAATCTACACAGCTCAAGCAGCAATATGCCCCATAACTACCTTATCCATAATCCAACTCTGTTTCAGAAGAGTGATGCACCCTACTGAGTGCCATTTGGAAGATCCTAAAGAAACACATCACAGAACTGAAACCGGCAGAATGCAGAATAAAGACCATTCCTTGTGGCATCATTAAAATCTGATTTCATACCTCCCAACATTTTGACCATGCCCATTTTAGTGGCCAAACCCCCTAATTACTAGGGATGCACCTAATCCAGGATTTGGTTCTAATTCTGATTCGGCCGAATCCTTCTGCCTGGCCGAACCGAATCCAAATCCTAATTTGCATATGTAAATTATAAAAAATAGTGGATTCGGTGCATCCCTACTAATTACCATGTTCATTTGACAGACTATGAAAGTTTGAACATATTTCTGAGTTTTTTTCAGTTATTAGTTTTGCTAATGAAGGTGAATTGCCCTTTCAGCTGTGAATTTAACTTCTCCCAAGAGACCTGTTTATCTAAATTGTTACAATTACTTATTTGCTTACCTCAAAATTGTTACAAAAGTATCTTAGTTGCACTTGGTGGTTGTTTTGAGCTCTCTGCCAAAAGCCAATTAACTTTGCATCTTTTCTGGCTGTTCTGTGCAGAGAAAGTTGGGACTTTTCAGTACAAATGCGGGACTGCTGGTTGAGCTGTCAAAAGCGGGACTGTCCTGCAGAAAACAGGACAGTTGGGAGGTATATGATTTCCTAACTATGTGAACAAAATTGAACTTTATTGGGAAAACAGTGTTTGAGATAATAGAAAAATTAAGTCCCAAGGTACATACAAATAGTCTTATTTAGTCTAGACAAAAATAACTAAAAAGTGAGACAGGACAAACTGATCATATACATATTAAAGGCTGCAAGAGTGGTAATACCGAAATACTGGCGGAACCTCGAACCACAAAAAAAAATAGACTGGGTAATAGAAATAGAAGACATAAAGAAAGTGAAAGAACTGACAGCCTTAAAGGAGAAAGAAAGTTAAAACTAAGTAAGCCTTATCAGAAAGGTCCACCTAAGTATACCATACAACCCTCAAAGTAGTGCGCTTTGCCCCCTGTCAAAAGGAACACAGCATTTCTTTCCTTCTATTGTGTACACATGGGCTTCTGTATCTTAAACCTCTTTGCCCCAGGCAAGATCATGCTCAGTTTGCTCCTCTTCCCCCCTCCCTTCTCTGCAGTAATCTGAGCCCAGAGCTAAAACTGAGCAGGGAGAGACTCTGGCAGGAAGTGAGAGAGCTTCTAAAGCCTTTTACTCAGGTATGGCAAAACATTCTGCAGAAAAAATATAGCATTGTAGCTTGCACTATTGCAGCTAATTTATTGGCAATGAAATGCCCCCGTAGCTTTCCTTCTCTTTTAAAATATGGGAAAATTAAACTGTATGAAAAAATATGAGCAGACTGGGTCTAAGCAATAGAGACATCTGAGAAAAATATAGTACACTTGCCTAACCAAAGGTAATAATAGCACGCTAAACAGTTGAGGGTAAAGCTCATAGCAGCATACCAACATACACTATATACACTAACGGGGAAATGTAATAAAAATCGCGAATGGAAAAACTATTTGCAATGCGAAAAGTTATGCCTTTGCGCGAACAAATTTTGCTTTGTGCGCATTTAATATAGCTTTTGCGAGCCCGGAAACTCTTTAGCGACCACTTCCGACAGTGAAAGACCGTTTGCGAATTTTATAGTTTGCGCCAATGCGCAGTCAATGTAATAAAACTTCTTACTGAAAAAGTCGTTATGTTTGCTCCAAAAGATTACGACACCTTCAAGCACTTCTTATGAGTGCGCAATTAAAATTCGCAATGCAATAACAGTTTAAGGAACAATATTACATTGCGAGATGTGGATTTTTAGTCTTATTGGTGCGAATTGTTTTGCTCTTTGCGACTTTTCTTACATTCCCCTGTATACCTGCTTCCCCCCAATTTAGCATCCCATATTCTATTTGCTTTTCACGCAACAGCCCAGTTTTCAGGAGAGCGGTCTGTGTAAAAACTACCTATCCGGATTTCAAAAAGAGATTTCCAAAAATCCAGACAGTGCTTTAAAGTGAAAGGCGCGGCTATCACCACTAGGGTTACCACAATTTCTGGATAAAAAATACCAGCCTTCTTATATATTTATCTCTTTTTCCCTATTAACAACATTGGGATCAACCATCATTTTTACCGGCCAGGTGCCAACCCCAACGTCACCAGAAACCTCCTCCCCCCCCTAGCCTGCCGCTCAGCAAAAGGTAGCAACCCTAATGTATATACAGATTAGGTAATGCAAGTCTGTATAAATGGTTTTCACAAAAATGAAGTAGGATCTGATTATTGATATTTGATTCTGGTATTGTTTCCTTTGTTTCCTTTGTTCTTTTATCTTGGCTCCCTCACCCTTCTTTCTTTCTGTACCCCTAGTCAAAACTCTGAAAAAGCAAAAATACTTACAAAAAAAAGAAAACTTACAAAAAATATTTCCTTGAGCTGCCATTCTTCTGTTTTAGCAAAAAGAATAATTTACAGAGAATTGGAATCATCACACAAGCTTCTTTTTTGCTCTTGCCTCTCCTTGTTTGGAAGATCTTATTTTAGGTCATCATGTGCTTTTTCATTGCTAATTTTAAAACAAGCTGTTCACACTCTATGGAGAGTCTTTAGCAGAGTGGAAGATATAATAACTCTAAACAAAGAGAAGCCGACAACAATCAAGCAATAATTATATGCTATCTTGTGTCAAATGAATTAGAAAAAAAAACAATACAATCTTATTCTTAAATACTGTAAATTACATTAAAATGTACATTATTTTGTTTTTAATAACTCCAGCAATGATGAAATCTAGGAATCAATGGCATACTAACAAAACAAACAAGATTATGAATATTAATTTGAGGCAGTATGTTTTTATAACCTACTTAGATGCTACTGTAAGGCCAAAGGCCTCAGGAGTAGTGAGGACCAAGGGAGGAAAATAACAATGTCCAAGTTCGCAGTACAGAAGAGGATGAGACAGAAGAATGGTCAAACAGGCAACAAGATCAGTCCAGGCAGAAGAGGTTCAAGGTCGAGGATTCCAGGCAAGGGTCGGTACACAATAGACAAAAGGTTCGCAATGAATCACACCCAGGAGTAGTAAACTAAACCTATAATCGGGCATTGAGGGAATCCCGGAGTTGCCTTAAATAGGCCAGGTTTTGGCGCCAAATTTGGACGCGCTGACGTCATGACGCAGACGCATTGACGCCAGCGTCCTGACGTTGACGCACGTTCTGACGCCGGCGTCCGTTCCGACGCCGGCGACCAATCCGGGGACGGGAAGACGCTGACGTCATCGTGCTGCGACCATCATGACCCAGGGGGCTGCCATCTTGGACGCCATCTTGGGAAGGAACTACGGTTTCCCTTACAGTACCCCCCTCCTCAGGGGGGGCCTCAGGACCACCTGGGCTGGACGGGAATCTCCGATGAAATCTCTGGACCAAGAGAGGAGCATGAACATCGGAGCTTTTTACCCAGGAGCACTCTTCCGGACCGAATCCCTTCCATTCAATAAGGTACTGCAGGGTGCCTCTAGAAATTCGAGAATCCAAAATCTTCTTTACCTCTAACTCTTGATGTCCATCCACAACGACAGGAGCTGGGGAAGAAGACGACGAAACTGCAGGTTTAAGTAAAGAAACATGGAAGGCATTGGGGATCCGCATCTCAGGAGGGAGTTGTAGGCGTACAGCCACAGGGTTGATGATCTCGGTGATAGGAAAGGGACCAATAAACTTGGGACCAAGTTTAGGTGAGGGAACTTTGAGGCTGATATTGCGGGTAGACAACCAGACCTTGTCACCAGGAACATACAGAGGAGAAGAAACTCTTTTCTTGTCAGCGAACTTCTTCTGTGCAAGCGAGCTCTTCTCCAGGTTGACAGTGGTAGCCTGCCAGATGGCCAGCATGTGGGCAGCCTGATCGTTGGCGGCAGGGACATTTGTGAGCAGTAGATCTTGAGGAAAGGCCAGGGGGTTAAGACCATAAACACAAAAAAAAGGAGACTTTTCAGAGGAAGAGTGTATGGCATTATTATGTGCAAGTTCGGCCCAAGGGAGGAGGTCAGCCCAATCATCCTGACACAGGGACACATGACACCGAAGGAACTGTTCAAGACCCTGGTTAACTCTTTCTGCTGCTCCATTAGACTGGGGATGATAAGAAGATGAAAATTGGAGAGAAATGTCCAGGGCTTTACAAAGGGACCTCCAAAACTTTGAAACAAATTGGGACCCCCGGTCGGAGACAATCTCAGCAGGAAAACCATGAAGACGGAAAATATGTTTAATAAATAATGAAGAAAGTTCTGGAGCTGAAGGGAGTTTCCGGAGAGGGATAAAGTGTGCCATCTTACTAAACCTGTCAATCACCACCCAGATAACGGTGTAGCCAGAGGAAGCAGGAAGATCCACGATGAAATCCATTGCCAAATGGGTCCAAGGGCGGGAAGGAACAGGCAAAGGTAAAAGTAGGCCTTTAGGGGGAGAATGTCCTGATTTGGATACGGCACAAGTGGAGCAGGAAGAAACAAAATCTTTAACATCCTTTCTTAAGGAAGGCCACCAGACGAGACGAGATAAAAGTTTAGTCGTCTTTTTAATTCCCGGATGACCGGCCTGCTTTGAGCTGTGAGACCGGATCAAGATGGACTGACGAAGCTCAGGAGGAACAAAGGCTACGCCTACAGGAGTTTCCACAGGAGCAGAGGATTGAATGGATAAAAGATGCGAGGCAAGGGAAGGGAACAAGGCAGCAATGATCTTTGTAGGAGGCACAATGGATTCTGGGTCTTCGGAGATGGGATCTTCAGGGATAAAACTTCTGGAAAGAGCATCTGCTTTCTTGTTTCTTGAACCAGGACGAAAAGTTAAGATGAAGTTAAAACATGAGAAGAACAATGCCCATCTGGCTTGTCGGGGATTGAGGCGCTTAAGGGTCTGGATATATTCTAGGTTTTTGTGGTCGGTGAAGATGGTCACAGGGACCAATGACCCTTCAAGAAAGTGTCTCCATTCGTCTAGAGCAAGCTTGACGGCCAGTAGCTCACGGTTCCCAACATCATAATTCCTTTCGGAGGAGGAAAACTTTTTGGAAAAGAAGGCACACGGATGTAGTTTACCATCAGAAGAGGATCTTTGGGATAATATTGCTCCTGCTCCGATGTCCGAGGCATCTACTTCGATGAAGAAAGGTTGGAGAGGTTCAGGGTGTCTGAGGATTGGGGCAGATGAAAAGGATTCTTTAAGAGTCTTGAAGGCTTCCAAGGCTAGAGGAGGCCAATGCTGTGGTTTACCCCCTTTTTGTATAAGAGCAAGAATTGGAGCAATTTTAGATGAAAAATCTTTAATAAACTGTCTATAATAGTTAGCAAAGCCGATGAATGTTTGAACAGCGTTGACACTGGTGGGGAGCGGCCAATCTTGAATTGCGGAAACCTTGGCTGGGTCCATCCGGAAGCCTTGTTGGGAAATGATGTATCCTAGAAAAGAGATGGATGATACTTCAAAAGAACATTTCTCCAATTTGGCAAACAGGTTGTTCTTTCGAAGACGAGAAAGTACTTCTTTAACTTGAAGACGATGCTCAGTAAGACTTTTGGAAAAAATAAGGATATCGTCCAGGTACACCACCACATACTGGCCCAGTAAATCCCTGAAAATGTCATTCACAAATTCTTGGAAGACCGTGGGGGCGTTACAGAGACCAAAAGGCATGACAAGGTATTCATAATGCCCATCCCGGGTGTTGAAAGCGGTCTTCCATTCATCTCCCTCTCTGACCCGGATTAAATTATAAGCCCCACGAAGATCCAACTTGGTGAAAAGACAAGCCCCTTTGAGTTGGTCGAATAGTTCGGAGATGAGAGGAAGGGGATAACGGTTTTTAATTGTGATTTTATTTAAACCTCTATAATCAATGCAGGGCCGCAAACCTCCATCTTTCTTCTCAACAAAGAAGAAGCCGGCTCCAGCCGGTGAAGAGGAAGGACGAATAAACCCTCTTTGCAGGTTTTCTTGAATGTACTCCTTCATGGCACAGGTTTCAGAAGGAGAAAGCGGATAGGTGCGACCCCTGGGAGGCATGGTTCCAGGAAGAAGTTCGATGGGGCAATCATAGGGACGATGGGGAGGCAGGATTTCAGCAGACTTTTTATTGAAGACATCAGAAAAAGCTTGATAAACAAGGGGCAAAGAAGAATTGGAGGACACAGATGAAACTTTAATGATGGATTTGGTGGGTAAACAGTTCTGTTGGCAGAAGGAACTCCAACGGGAGATCTGAGAAGAAGCCCAATCGATTACTGGGTTATGAATATTTAACCAGGGCAGACCAAGTACAATGGGAGTAGAGGGACAATCAATTAGAAGGAAGGACAATCTTTCTAGGTGCATGGATCCCACAATAACGGAAAGTTCATCGGTGGAGTGGGAAATAGTAGCGGAGGATAGTGGACGATCGTCATCGCCAGTGCACGAAGAGGAACAGCCAGGGATCATAGGTGAATGGAATGGCTTTCAGCGAAGACTTTGTCGATGAAGTTCCCAGCTGCGCCGGAGTCAAGGAAAGCCTCAGAGGAAATCGTCTGGGTTCCAAAACGAATCTGCACAGGAAGGAGGAAGCGTTGAGCAGAAGAATGGGGAGAAGGACCAATTCCACCCAGGTAAGTCTCCCCAGTCTTACCTAGGTGTTGGCGTTTCCCGGCTTCACTGGACACTCGTAGGCAAAGTGGGATTTTCCACCACAATAAAGGCAAAGTCCAGCAGCCCTTCTCCGAAGCTTTTCCTGTTCGGTCAGACGAGCCCGTCCGATCTGCATTGATTCTTCCGAAGGCAGGGAAGAAGAAGCAGGAACCGCAGGATTAGGAGAAGACAGGGTAGAAGCCGGGTTGGGAAGGAAGGGTCTTTGAAAACGAGGAGCCAGAGTAGGTTGGAACCTGTGGAATCTTTTGGTTGGGGAGCGCTCTCTGTCGAGTTCAGCTTGAAACTCCCTCTGCCGAGTATCCACCTTTATGGCCAGGGCGACTAGATCTTCCCAACGGGATGGAATTTCCCTGGACACCAGATCAGTCTTAATACGTATCGCCAGGCCGCTGTAAAAGGCTGCGTGATACCCGTCATTGTTCCACGAAGTCTCTGCAACCAGGGTGCGGAACTCAATGGCGTACTCCGAGACTGAGTGCGTTCCCTGTTGAAGATGGAACAGGCGTGCGGAGGCTGCAGTGGCACGACCCGGAGCATCAAAGACCACTCGAAGTTCCCGGACGTAGGCTCTGGCATCATCAATAATAGGATCCTCCTTCTCCCAGAGAGGCGAAGCCCACTCCAATGCCTTCCCTTGCAGACGAGAGAATATGAAGCCCACCTTGGCTCGTTCAGAAATGAACTGGCTGGGTGCGAGTGTAAAGTGGACCTCACACTGGTTGATGAACCCACGGCAGGCTGCAGGATCACCACTGTAGAGTGGGGGAGCCGGAATGCGGGGTTCGGATACGTGAAGCGGAGCCACAGGTACAGGTGCAGGAACAGGATCAGCGGGTGTTAATGCCGACAGCTTGGCAAGAATGGTCTCCAAGGCCTGACCAAAGTGCGATTGCTGTACCTCATAGGACTGCATCCGGGATGCCAGACCACGCAGCGCTCCACCGACATCAGGCGGCACAGGATTCTCCTCCGACGGGTCCATGGCCCGATTATAATGTAAGGCCAAAGGCCTCAGGAGTAGTGAGGACCAAGGGAGGAAAATAACAATGTCCAAGTTCGCAGTACAGAAGAGGATGAGACAGAAGAATGGTCAAACAGGCAACAAGATCAGTCCAGGCAGAAGAGGTTCAAGGTCGAGGATTCCAGGCAAGGGTCGGTACACAATAGACAAAAGGTTCGCAATGAATCACACCCAGGAGTAGTAAACTAAACCTATAATCGGGCATTGAGGGAATCCCGGAGTTGCCTTAAATAGGCCAGGTTTTGGTGCCAAATTTGGACGCGCTGACGTCATGACGCCAACGCATTGACGCCAGCGTCCTGACGTTGACGCACGTTCTGACGCCGGCGTCCGTTCCGACGCCGGCGACCAATCCGGGGACGGGAAGACGCTGACGTCATCGTGCTGCGACCATCAGGACCCAGGGGGCTGCCATCTTGGACGCCATCTTGGGAAGGAACTACGGTTTCCCTTACAGCTACACACTTGAACATTATAAAAGCACAATAAAAGAAAGGAAAAAAAACACACAACATCTTTCTGGTGGAACTATAGTTTTGCTTATACCCCATTAAACTACACTCCTTGTAATTTCTGTAGTGTGTAGAAGAGAAATATGGTCCATTGTAGTGTCTCATTTCACCAAAAGAGTAGCAAAATGCATTGAAGATGATAGAAAAAATTTAAGCAACAACTTTTTCTCACTCCAAATGCATAAACATCAATGTGCATTTATTCTTCCTGCGACTTTTGTCTCTCTACAACAGTCTTGTCAACTTTTTTGTAACAGTGAAATTTTTTGTGGCGGATTTTTGCCACAGTAGTTTTGCGTCAAAAATTTGCAGATGGCGAAATGCAGAATTTCACCATAAATCCATATTTGCCAACAAAAATTTGCTCATCGCTATTGTGATCCATGGATGCAGGTGGAAAAAAAACATTTGAGGGGCTTTTTTTTTTTAGGGGAACCATTTGCAGTGGTATTAAACACACTTGCCTTCATAGTATCTCAGAACTGGAAAACAGACACCACTGGAATGATCTGCGGCTGCAAGGGTAGAAATCCTGAAAGATTTGCAGAAACCTGGCCAAAGCAAACCGTGGTAGATGTGATATTTTCCAACTTCCTGGTCATTTAAAGGGCTCATCACATCCCTAAGAGGCCCCTGCTCCCTGGAGCCTGTCCTAGACCATTTATCATGTTATTTCTAAATGATCGTGCCTGTGATGCAGCAGCTGTGGAAGCAAGGCAAAAAGACCAGCTGGTATACAATGAAGCAAATGTCTTTTTGTACTTGTTTGTGATTGCATGTATTTCTTTCAAACAGCTGACGAGGCAGATCAACGGATTTCTCCCACAACAGTCTGAGATGCAATTGAATCAATTATAAAGGACTAACCCACATTGAGTATGACTTGGTTATATCTGGTGGATAGCCTAGTTCCTACAAGTCCTGATATAAATGTGATTGGTAAAGTGCCTATCCTGCATATTGGTTATACACATGGCCATTGGGAGATAAATGTTCCAGGGAGAGTACGTGGCAGGCTCTAACCCAAATACAGCCATATATATTGCCCTGTGCTAAATGAATTGGTCCTTACATGTAACTATTGGGGCGTAGCATCCCTAGTAATGGCTGTTGTGCAGTTAGTCAGTTTAGCATGGAACCTGCCCCAGTCCTGATACACTAATCATGAGACTGGCTTCCTAAGGAGAGTGTCTAAGGGGAGGGACTTGTCCAACATGGCACAAACCCTACAAAACTGCTGGACTATAAATGTGATATGGTTATTGAGATATAGCATCAAGAAGTTGGAGTTGATTTGAGGAGGGGGGGATATGAATCATTTACATGGTGAAGAGAAACCCCTTCACAACAGCCTAACAAGTGAACAACACTCTTCAGGAGTTAGGCGTATCAATATCCAAGTCTACCATAAAGAGAAGACTGCATGAAAGTAAATACAGAGGTGCACTGCAAGGTGCAAGGTACTCATAAGTCTCAAGAATAGAAAGGCTAGATTGGACTTTGCTAAAAAAAAAATATATATCTAAAAAAGGCAGCACAGTTCTGGAAAAACATTATTTGGACAGATTCAACCAAGATCAACCTCTGCCAGAATGATGGCAAGAAAAAAGTAAGAGTGGAAAAGCTCATGATCCAAAGCATACCACATCATCTATAAAACATGGCGGAGGCAATGTGATGACTTTGGCGTGAATGGCTACAAGTGTTTTTCGATGATGTGACACAGGACAGAAGCAACCAAATTAATTCTGAGGTGTTCAGAGACATACTGTCTGCTCAAATCCAGCTAAATTCAGTCAAATTGATTGGGAGGCATTTCAGAATACAGATGAACAATGACCCAAAACATACAGCCAAAGCAACCCAGGAGTTTATTAAAGAGGTTATTCACCTTTGAGAACTTTTAGTATGATGTAGAGAGTGATATTCTGAGATAATTTGCAATTTGTTTTACTTTTTTATAATTGAAGGTTTTTGAGTTATTTATCTTTTTATTCAGCAGCTCTTCAATTTGCATTTTAAGCAATCTGGTAACTAGGGACTAAATTACCCTAGCAACCATGCATTGATTGAAGAGAATCGAATATGAATAGGAGAAGTCTAAATAGAGGGATCAGCAATAAAAAGTAACAATAACAATACATTTGTAGCCTTGCAGAGCATTTGTTTTTTAGAAGGGGTCAGCGACACCCATTTGAAAGCTGCAAAGAATCAGAAGAAAAAGACAAATAACTATAAAAAATAAATAATTTAAAAGTTGCATAGAATTGGTCTTTCTATAGCATAGTAAATGTTACTTTAAATGTGAACCAACCCTTTAAAGCAAAGAAGTGAATGAATGGCCAAGTCAGTCAATTGATCTGAACCCAATTGAAAATTTGCGGACCAAGGAGGAAGCGGCAAGTTCAAACACAGTTCAAGGTATCTAAAAAGGGTTAAAGAAGAAGAAAAGTCAGGTCCAAGCAATGGTTGATTCAGGCAGCAAGGTTCCTAGTCGATATAACAGTCCGAGTTCAATAACAGGAATCAAGAACAGTATATTCAATCACACCAACAAAAAGTTGAACCTATAATTTGGGACGGTATGCAAGGCTCTGCCATCTTTTATAGGCAGGTTTTCGCACCAAATGAGTGTGATGATGTCATGCGTTATGTACTGAAGCTGCACATTGATGCTGCGCATTTTGACGCGTCTGTGTCATGACGCTGCGTACGTTCGGCATGCATCCTGATGCTGCATGTTTTGATGCATTGGCGTCAGAACGTGCCATGTGGAAGTACTGGGCGCCGCCAACTTGTCCATGGCTTCGGCGTTAGGTGGATCGCTGGTAAGTATTCCTTACACAGACGCAACAGTCATGACATTCATGCTGCTGATTCTGTGTAACTGAATCATTAATTGAGGATTGTTCAAAATAATAGTAGTGTTCAAAATAATAATGGCTTTTTCCAAATTATAGCAGTGTAGAGTTCAATTAGTGAGGTCATTCATTCTGTGAAAAAAACAATTGTCAATCACAGCCTTTCATGCTGGTTATAGTGCATTTGTTTTTGATCATCTGAGTAAACTGAGTAAATCTGAGTAAACTGGGTAGTTCCAGAACAGTGTACTTTGATTAAAAAATTGACTGGAGAGGAAAAAACATATAAAGAAGTTCAGAACATGATGACTGTTCAGTTAAAATTATCTCAAATGCTTTAAAATTGCAACCAAAACCTGAAAAGACAGGAAAGAAAACAGAAAACTACTATTCAAATGGATAGAAGAATAGCTAAAATGGCAAAGCCAATAATCAGCTTCAGGAAGATCAAAGAAGGTCTAAAGTTACCTGTGAGTACTGGTACAATTAGAAGACACCGATGTGAAGCCAAGCTATTGGCAAGAAGCCCCCGCAAAGTCCCATTGTTGAAAAAGAAAAAAAAATGTGCTGAAGAGATTACAATTTGCCAAAGAACATAGTGACTGGCCTAAAGAGAACTGTCACAACATATTGTGGACTGATGAAAGCAATATTGTTCTTTTTGGGTTTAGCGGCCGCAGACAACTATTCAGATGACCCCCAAATACAGAATTCTAGCCATAGTAAAGTGTGAAGACTGTTAAGCATGATGATGCAAGCAACATTATATGGGCATGTCTCTCATACTATGGTGTTGGGTCTATTTATTGCATACCAAGGATCATGGATTAGTTTCAATACATCAAAATAACTAGTTAGGTTGCCTTAAGCTTAAGAGGAAATGCCCTAGAAATGGGCAACAACCCCAAACACACCAGTAACTGAGCAACATCTTGGTTCCAGAGCAAAAAGATTGACGTTAAGAAGTGGTCAGCCCGGGGAGTGGCTGTGATGCCGAACTAAGTAGACGTGCTGCGTGATAGCTCCGTGATCCTGACCCGATCCTGCTGGCTACCTGCTTGATCCCACGTGTGTGGGTAGATCTACCGTGGATATCCTAGGTGTGGGGACACTTGCCGAGCCAGGAAATGCGTAAGGCGGCTCAGAAACGCATTGATGGCTACACAAAGCCGGCCACCTCGCCACGAGGGCCTACCCAAAATGGCGGCGTGTCCCAAAGCATGGAGCCCGCAGATCCCACTCAGCACCTGGATGCACCATCCGATGCAGACCTGATGCCGCATTCTACCCAACTCCTGCTACAAGCGATAGCGGAATCTAAAACTACTCTTACCGCCACGTTGGCAAACACCAGTGCAATGCTCACCTCCAAAATAGAAGAAGTGCGCATCGATCTCTCCCTCCTGCGACAGGATTTGCAATCTGTCCGTGAACGCACTACCGAGGTGGAGCGCAGGGTGGGAGAACTGGAGGATGAGGCGAGACCCCTTCCACAGACTCTACAGCAACTACAACTGGAGTCTGCTGACTTGGCTGCCAGGATAGATGATCTGGAGAATCGTAACCGCCGCTCCAACCTTAGAGTTGTGGGCCTGCCGGAGGGCTGTGAAGGGGCGAAGGTGGAAGACTTTGTGGAGGGGTGGCTCAAAGAGACACTGGGAGCTGACGCTTTTTCTCAGCATTTTGTGGTGGAACGAGCACACCGCATTCCCGCCAGAAAGCCACCCCCTGGTGCGCCACCAAGAACACGGATTATGAAGCTGCTCAATTACAGAGATAGGGATGCGGCGCTCAGAGTGGCCAGGGAAAAAGGTGAAATTCTCTATCAAAACGCAAGAGTATCCTTATACCCGGACTACTCTCTTGCGATCCAGAAGAAGAGAGGAACCTTTGTGGAAGCACGCCGCAGACTACGTGATAAAGGGATCAAGTATGCTATGCTCTATCCAGCTAAGATGAGGATTCTGGATGGGGTAAAGGCTCTCTTTTTTGACAACCCGAGAGAGATTATCCAATGGCTAGAACACCGGCCTCCTCCCCCTCCTTGATGGGTCGGCACCTAACTCAGTTGGGTCCTCCACTCAGGTCGTATTGTTTTTTGTTATTCTGTTAATGCCCAGCTACCTGGGCGGCTTTCACCCCCTGACTCTGGTTACAAAAGGCGATTGAATGTTGGGGCCTCTTTTTCAGGACTAGTCATATTATTCAGACCTCACCGTTGTTCTGGGACTCCTCCTACGAAAGCTGGGGGTGAGCTGTTTTTCTCCGTTTTCTATTTTCTATTTTTTATTTTTGATCAGTAGTCCTGGAGTATGGTCACTATACTGGGGTGTGAGTGGGTAGCTACAATAGCACAAGGTTCATAGAAGGAGCTCCTCGCGCAGTGACTTTATTGGCACAGAGACTTTTTTCACTAAGGGTTGGCCAGTGGCCAAGACTCTCCAAGGGAAGGTTAGAAGTTGTGGGACGAATGTATCCCCGCGTTCAGGGTGGATACCGGGAGGGTGGAAATTTCCGTATGTGGCATATCGGGGCCACAAAATGTAGACACTCCATTCAAGCTATCAGTTCTTTAATTCCAGATACTGCAAAATCAACACATTTACATTATTGGGGGGCAAAGATAAATAAAAGTTCGCCCCAGAAAACCATACATTTTCACATTCCCCCGAATCCAAATTGGGTATGCATGTCTTTCTACTCCAAAGCACCAAGCTGCAAACCTTTCCTAAATTTGACGATTTTGGGGACATTTCCAGAAATCACCTCAAAATGTCCACCCTGCAGCATCTTATATCCCACATACTATTAGGTATCAAGATAAATCACCCCAAATATAAAAGTCTGGGGTCCACTGAACAGTTTGATACCCAATGTACATAGGTTTATCAAAGTACATGGCAAGTAAAGACCCCAGAATCTACCTTGTGCATATAACACGGTTAGTTTTATGTGGGATAAAAGGTACAAAAAAATTTATTGTGACCCCTGAAAACCATATATTTTTGGTATGTACACATTCTTATGAATCCAAAATGATTATGGCTTAATATTCCAAACTACTCAACTGCAAAGCTATGCTAAAGGAAGC
Organism: Xenopus petersii; assembly: GCA_038501925.1. Lineage (NCBI taxonomy): Eukaryota > Metazoa > Chordata > Amphibia > Anura > Pipidae > Xenopus > Xenopus petersii. Next base: position 64,499,778 of record CM076683.1, on the reverse strand, counting down.
AGTTTTAATCACATTTCTCAAAATCGCTTAGAATATTGGAATTGGCCACATTTATCTCACCCAATTTCTTACATATAATTGTAAAACAATATTGATGCCAATGGTCTACTGAACAGTTTGATGCCCAATGTGCATAGATATACCAAAGAATATATACACAACAAGAAGGGGACTTATCCCCCTGCCCATGTGACCCCAAATTGCTCAGTTTTAAATAAATGCTCCAAATTGTAAAGTGAAAGGCAATATTTATTATTCAACACTATGCCAATATCAAGTTAAAACCAATTAAAATGAAACTAAGCAGCGCTGCATGTGCAAAAGGGATCCCTTGCTATAGTCTCTAAGTATACAACAACGCAGATAGCAATTTGTATGCTGTAATGTGAAAGTAGCTTATCTGGAACCAAACCGGAGCGATCCAGTAATGAATCACAATCTTAATTTTTGCGAGAGTAAGCAGTCCCAGACAATTCGGTATTAATATTCAATTAGTTGTAGCCAAGACATGATGTTAATATATCCCCAGGTCTGAAGTGTGCCAAAATCGCCAAATTTGTGTAAGGCACCCCTCTAAGACAAGTCTCCTCGAGATGTCGGTGTGCTACACCATTAAATGTTAAGAGGGATGCACCTGCATTATTAGCCAGAACCTTCACGGAAAACTCAATCTTGTGTGGGTGAATGCGGACATTTGGATTTGCCAAAGAGGCTGACAGGCCATCGCCTGAATGGCGTGTCTAAAGATATTGGTATCTCCCAACGTGACCCGCTCAATTGGAATGTAAAAATATTACCGACCAAGCGAAAGTCCAAGAGCGGCCCCACTATGAGTCCGTGAGATGGCGTGTGGTGACGTCTCCACTGCGGCTCCGTAAGGATTGTCCGCGGCAGTCCTTGCACTTTAGACCTGCAGAAGGGGTTCCTCACATACACAGCATGCGCTGCACCTCGACAGCCGTTTCGCCACAAACGTGGCTTTGTCAAGAGGCCGGAAAACCGGAAATAGTGTGTTATTTAAAAGAAACGTCATGTGACTGTGAACTCTAGGCACCATGGGAATTACTCCAATCAATTGTATCTAATAGTTAATAAAGTTACACACATTCAGCAATTGAAACTCAGCAACACTTGTTGCCAATTGATTTCCTCAGTCAATTTTCAAATTTCCTTATATAGGACAATCATTTCCGGGTTGGAGATGTGAGTAGTAGTAGTGGAATACAATATTGGGTAACACTATGTTGTCTCATGGCATCTTTTAGATGAAAGCATAATGATGAAAATAATACAGTTAAGGGAAAATAACAATCAGATAAACCAATAATACATTAAGTAAGCTGAATTAAATTAAACATCAATAAAGCAAAGCACCAAAGTACAATAAAAATACAGCAAATAAACATTGAAACCAAAACAAAAAAAACAAAAAAAACAAAACAAAAGAGCATTTATTTAAAACTGAGCAATTTGGGGTCACATGGGCAGGGGGATAAGTCCCATTCTTGTCGTGTATATATGTCATTAACTGTTGGTGGACACCCGAGCCCATTTGCCCCCACATATAACAGTATCATTGTATATTGGTGCCCACACTGCACTTACAGTTTGTGTGTGTTGCTGATATACCAAAGTAGCTGGCACGTGCAGACCCCTTAAAAAAATAGTCCATGTGAATTTCCCTGACTGTGTAATATGCGCCACAAGACCACCTAACAGCACAAAGATCCCCCAAAACCATATATTTTTGTAAAGTACACATTCTGACAAATCCAAAATAGGTAATTCTACTCCAAACTACCATACTGCAAAGCTACGCTGAAGGCAGTGGTTTTTAAAGACATTTCTGAAAATCGCCTAAAAATATTGCAATTAACTGCATTTATCTCACCCAATTTCTTACATTTAATTGTAAAACACCCTAAATATTGATGCCACTGATCTACTGAACAGTTTGATGCGCAATGTGCATAGATATACCAAAGCAGCTGGCATGTGCAGACCCCATAAAAAAAATAATGCATATGAATTTTCTTGGCTGCCGATTCACCTTATGTGAACAAAAAACCCTTACTGTGTATTATGTGCCACAAGACCGCCTAACAGCACAAAGATCCCCCAAAACCATATGTTTTTCTAAAATACACAACTTAATACAAAATAGGTAATTATGTCTTTCTACTCCAAACTACCATACTGCAAAGCTACGCTAAATCCATTAGCATGGTGAGTGGGAGTGCATAACATCATATCCTCTCTTGCTGGAACCTTCAAAAATGTCAAGCCCTGACATGTTTGTTTCTGCTCAGGCAAAAATCTTTAATATACCTTAACCTTAATATACCTTACTATAAAATGTTTGCTACTTGTGCAAATAGAATGTCCTTTTAATATTATTGTTTGTATTTGCACAATGCAATTTTTAAATCTGGGTCCAGAATGCTGACAGTGCCCGCAATACCGCTTCCAATTCCACTGAGTTGGCTGGAAGGTTCCCTGTCCTTTCTTCCTGTATTGCTTGTTGGAAAATTAGTTGAAATTAGTTGAAACAGTGTTGACTGTTTTCCTCTGTATGATAAAGTTGGTCTGTCTCTGTTATTCCTGTTGGTCTCCAATGCTGGCTAGACTTTGAAGATGTTTTCCTCCTTCTCCTGACCTGTTGAAGACACCTAATGCTATCCTCTGTTTTTTCTCTTCTAGCGAGTCTAATTCAGAACTGAATAGCTTCTTTCCCTCAAAGGGCATGTTCAACAATCCATTAATTGAGGCCCAACAATGCAATCACAGCCAGGAAAGCTTCTGTGAGAAAACTGGCTGCCAAAAATAAAAAAGAGTGGGAGTTCATGTTCCATGGGAACCCAGCTTTACTCTTTGTAACAGAATAACCCAGAATTCAAGCGATCTGGCCACTGATTCTGAAGCAATAGCAGATTTTAATCCAGTACTAGACGCCAGATACAATTTCCCTAGTGCAGCTTCAGCTTTCTTGTCTACAGGATTTTTAAGACTGGAGTTATTCTCTAGGGCAGTGATCCCCAACCAGTGGCTTGTCAGCAACATGTTGCTTACCAACCCCTCCGATGTTACTTATTTGGAGGCAAGTTTTGGCACTATAAAAATGGGTGTGCTGTCAAACACAGCCTCGTGTAGGCTGCCAGTCTACATAGAGGATACCATAAAGGCAATAATAGTCCTTATTTAGCATCTCCAGAACATTTGTCATGACTATGTTGCTCCCCAATTTGAACGTGGCTCACATGTAAAGGTTGGGAATTCTCACTTTAGGCGTAAAGTAGCACCTTTAACTGTTGTTGCTACAGGTTGGTCAACCTGTGTTGGGGAGTCCCAACATTTGCATTCCATCACATCAAGGAAATAGGCAATAAATATATTGGGGAAAAAAAGCTTATTTTCCAATTGTTTCCATTACCCATTAATTGTACTTTGAATATATTCACCTACAGGAAATATACTTTTCTTTTTTGCAATCCTGGCAAAAAGTTTGCTTGATTTATTTGGGAGCTCTTTAGGATGATTAATTTCCTTGCTTTTAGCTTTTGCCTTAGGTTTAGGCTTATCTGGTTGGAACTGAATGATCAGGACCTGGGTCAGACATAGGTGAAATAATAAACAAACATTAGAAAAGCATTCTGTACCTTGGCCGTGCAGACAAAATCATAGCAGGACTTACTGACTGCCTGTTTGCAGACCACTCTGAGCAGGTGGTGGTACCCAGAGAAGCATGCCTTTCCCTGCAAAGTCTCTGTAAATAGGTAGTGGGCCGGAAAGTTGTGCTTTAAATAATCAGTAAACATGATGAACATAGTAAATTGTTTTTTGTCACGCCCCAAAACCAACCCACCAAGATGTTTTTTTTAGAGATCTTACACATTTAACACTCTGCTCCATAACCTCAACTACATTTGGCTGGAAGTGACATGATACAAATTTGATTCCATTTTATGATGACGTTAGTAAAATCCTGGACGGTGGGGGAGCAGATGATGTAATATATTTGGATTTTGCCAAAGCTTTTGATACAGTGCCCCCACAACTGCTTTCTAAACAAAGGATTGTTGAGCTTAATATTATTTGCACATGAAGAAGAAAACTGGCTACAGAGGGTGGTTGTTCTCGATTTCGAGTAAGGTCTTAGTGGGGGCCCTCAGGGCTCTGTATTGGGTACACTTACGGTAGGGTATTGTATCAGTGTTTGCAGATGACAGAACACTACGTAGCACAATGAATTCCACCCAGGATGTGGCATCCTTGCAGCAGGATATTGACAAACTGGCAATCTGTGTGGCAGACTGTTGATAAATATAAGATCATGGGATGTAAAAATATGCAAGCCACTTATACCCTTCACTAGGTTAATCCATAATGGAAAATAACCTTGGAATCCTTGTAGATAAGCTAGGTTGAAGCAAGCAATGTCATCAGTAGCTTCAACGGTAAACAAGATCTTGAGCTTTATTAAAAGTGGCATAGATGCGTGGGAGGAGGGTCATGTCAGACAAATTTCATCGCTATTTCTGATGAGGTAAGTAAGATGCTAGACAGCATAAAAGCAGTAGATGTGATCTATTTGCATTTTTGGCAAAGCGTTTGATACAGTGCGAGAACCTGTGCTCGCGTGCATATGCGCGAACCTGCGCATGCGCAGAAGCGAAAAAGATGCGTTAACAACCAGACAGTCGGGAACCAGACTTGGGGTAGGCGACAGAGCAGGTACGTGCCTGGCGCCCCCCCAGCTTTGCGCCCTAGGCACGTGCCTACTCTGCCTACCCCTAGTTCCGGCCCTGTAGGGTAAAGAGGGTGCTTGTAAATGGTACATTTTCTACTTGGAGTAAGGTTTTTAGTGTGTGTCCCTCAGGGCTCTGTATTAGGTCCACTTTTATTTAACTTTTTCATTATTGATTTAGGGGAGGGTATTGTAAGTAATGTATCAGTGTTTGCAGATGACACAAATTTATGCAGCAGAATTTATTCTATCCAAGCTGCAGCATCCTTGCAACAGGGTCTTGACAAACTGGCAATCTGGGCAGCTAAGTGGCAGATGAGATTCAATGTTGATAAATGTAAAGTCATGCACTACTTATACCCTAAATGGGACTGCAGAAAATTGAAAAGGACCTTGGAGTCCTTGTAGATAATAAACTTGGCTGTGGCAAGCAATGCCTTTCAGCAGCTTCAAGGGCAAACAAGGTCTTGAGCTGTATTAAAAGGTGCATAGATTTGAGAGAGAAAGGGGTTATTTTTCCACGGTATAGAGCAATGGTAATTCCCCATCTAAAAGATGCAGTACATTTTTGGTCCAGTGCTCAAATAGGACATTATCGAATTAGAGAGAGCCCAGAGAAGGGCAACTAAGCTTGTAAAAGGTATTGAAAATCTCAGCTATGAAGAAAGACTGGCCAAGTTGGGGTTGTTCACGCTGGAGAGGCGCTTAAGGGGTGATATGATAACTATAGATAAATATACAAGGGGGTCATATAATAATCTCTCTAATGTTTTTTTTACCAGTAGGTCCTTCCAGCTGACACGTGGAAACCCATTCCGATTAGAAGAATCGGGAAGGTTTTTTTTACAGTGAGAACTGTTAAGATGTGGAATTCTCTCCCTGAATTAGTCGTACTGGCCGATACATTACATTGTTACATAGTTCGTTACATACGTAGTTAAATTGGGTTGAAAAAAGACAAAGTCCATCAAGTTCAACCCCTCCAAATGAAAACCCAGCATCCATACACACACCCCTCCCTACTTTTACATAAATTCCATATACCCATACCTATATTAACTATAGAGCTTAGTATCACAATAGCCTTTGATATTATGTCTGTCCAAGAAATCATCCAAGCCATTTTTAAAGGCATTAAAATACCATCACAACATCACCCGGCAGTGCATTCCACAACCTCACTCCACAACGGCAATTGGACCACTCCCTGGATGAACTTGTACTATGAGTTATCGTTCATAACCCTGTATTCCTTCACTTGCTGAAAAGACAGCCAACATTAGATAGCTTTAAGAAGGGGTTGGAAGGCTATTTAGCAAGTGAGGGAATATACGGTTATGGAAGATAGCTTATGGTACAAGCTGATCCAGGGCCTGACCTTCATTGATAAAACTGGTGTGTTTGCTTCAGTTTATATAAACAAGCTGCTGTGTAGCCATGGGGGAGGGCAGCCACTCAAAGCTGAAACAGGTTACACAGCAGATAACAGATAAACTGTGTTGTTACAATGGGATTCTTCTAAATTAACTGTAATCTACTGTGTATCCTGTGATAGAATATCTGCCCCCATGGCTACGCAGAAGTTTGCTTACATAAACCATAGTGGAGTTTCTGAAGCAAACACACCAGTTTTACCAATGCAGGGCAACACATTATATTTTCATTCCTTTAAAACATTTTAATTTTTTTATGTTACTGTTCCTTTAAGAAGGGATTGGCTAGCTTTTCAGTAAGTGAAGGAATACAGGGTTATGAAAGATAACTCATAGTACAAGTTCATCCAGGGAGTGGTCCAATTGCCATTGTGGAGTCAGGAAAACTTTGAAAAGGTTGAACTTGATGGACGTGGTCTTTTTTCAAACTAACTTACTATGTCTATAGGATAATCAGGCTCTACACTGACAATGCTTTGTATTGGGGTGTCACATAACATTTAATATTGGGTATTATTTGCAATTTTTTTTTTTCTCTGTCATTTTCAGAAAATAATAATGATGGTAGTTTGACAGTAATAATGACAATTCCTATCAGTGACAGAATCATTTGTCATCATTTTAAACTAACTACTCACATGCGAATACTTTAACACCAGCCTGTGTATTGGCCTGAAACACAATCTCTTTGGTATTTTATAAATTGCAGTTAGCATGCTGGAAAATCTAGGTTGATGGAATATTTTCAGTATACAAATACAACAGATCAGTTAAGAACCGACTACTTTAAAGATTCTTCTAACGCATTTTATTTTTATAAAACAGAAACATATCGCACTGTTCTGGTATTTATAAACTCCTATGGGAAGTCTAAAACATTCTCGAGAGAACAAATTTACATGCTTCAGCAAACTTGTAGATTAATGTTTAACAATTTCACCAGGTTTTTCTGAGTAAACACTAGGAAAGCTACATTACCTGCTACCTGAGTTACCAATTTGTGCTGCACTTTCTGTCAGAAAAGTCTTCCTTGATAAAAGTTCCAATTCGGAACTGAAACTTTGGATTTAAATAAACCGTTTTTGCACAAGGTTGTGTGTCCCGTATTCATTTATATTCTCTCTCTCTCTCTCTCTCTCTCTATACACACACACACAGATATAATATACATATGTAACACTAACTTGGGCTATGCAGACCAAACGGGCTTAATGTCCAGTTAGTGGACTAGATTAGAGCAAGGGTTACACGTGACTCCAACACTTCAGGCTCCACAGGCTACTGTGCAATAAAAATAGAAAGCATGGACGCCAGGAGGTTCTTGCAGTAAAGAACAAAAATTAACAGTTTATTTGTGCAAGATAAATGACCCACAGGGTTACTTACAATACTGAGGCATATGCAGTATGAAATAGCAGCGAACTAGGACAGGCAGATGAGACAGCTAGGAATGTGAGTATGTAGTCAAGTAGTAAGGCACACTTCCAGGCAGATGTACCTTGAAGTGGTCCGGATCCCACCCAGCAGAGTGGTCAGGGAGAAGAAATCTAAGCCTGACACCCTATCCACTGTGGCCCCTTCACTAAAGACAATTGTACAGCCTGGGAAGCTACTTCCTGATACAATCCTTGATGGAGCACAAAGCTGCTCTCTCCCTCTCTCTATCTTACTCTCCTAGAGAGTCTATAACAGATCTAATCCTGTCTCTAGCAAACCTCATTCACTGGTCCCTCTAGGACAGAATGGCTTTATTGAGCTTTGGTGTACCCAGGCTCAATGGGAACATCCAGATAGTTAGGACACCAGAAGCCAAAGAGGAAGATCTGACCCTTTACATACAGTATATTAAAGTGTGGCAGGAAGTGGTCATTACACCTCTTGGCCAATAACCAAGATAGGTAGATTAACACTAGATACATGGGCTTTTGGTCAGCAACTAAAGAAAAGGAGGAAGGGATTTAAAGCCATAGGGGCATATTAACTCTATGGGTCCCTACATATGTATTGGATGTTATGCCTGTCCAAGAAATCATCCAAGACAATGTTAAAAACATTAACAGAATCAGCCATCACAACATCCACAGCTTCACTGCCCTCACTGTGAAGAACAACCTACACTGCTTCAAATGAAAGTTATTTTCCTTTAGTCTTAAGGGGTGGCCTCTGGTGCTGGATCCTCTTTATGGGTAAGAGTCCCCTACTATAATGTCCTGTAATATACTCGTAAAGTATAATCATGTCCTCTCACCTATAATGTGGCAAAATTATGTTTTCATCCCTTGAGTTTATACCCTTTTTATGCATGACAGAACTTTATTTGCTTTAGTAGCCACAGAATGACACTGCCTGAAATTAGACAATTTGTTATCTACAAAATCCCTTAGATCCTTCTCAATTAAGGAAACTCCCAACACACTGCCATTTAGTGTATAACTTGCATTTATATTATTTTTGCCAAAGTGCATAACCTTGCATTTATCAAATGACTGCAAAGTGGCAGCATTCCTCATAGAACCTATAGTTCTGCACAAGTTTGTTTCATCAGCAAAACTAGAAATAGTACTTTCAATGCCCACCTCCAGGTCATTAATAATAAAAACGAGTTGAAAATCAAAGGCCCATGTAAAGAGCCCTGCAGTACTCCCAGAGGTGTTTCTGGGGTTTTCGCTGCCTGAGGCGGCTATTCAGATGCTGCCCCCCCCCTCACACCCAAAGCCTACCTTTCCGAGTGCCTTGCCTTGTACGTTATATATCACAGACTAGTGCCATTTCTGGCACAGACAACTGGGCCACCATTGATGCGCGATTTTAATTTAATTACACATTAGTCAATGTCTTTAGAGTAATATTGATTCTAAATAAACAAATAAATGCTGTGTACAATACATAAATCACTTTTGTACTGCTTGGCTAAACAGAAACGGTCATTCAGAACAAAGTCACTGAATTAAATTGTCACAGGATTAAATTGTCACTGCATAAAATCAAACTTTCTGACAGAAGTTGAAGTGAGACAAATCAGGGGCATAACTAGTCCAGTTACTGGGCCCCACAGCATATTAATTGTAGGGCCCCAAAATGTGCCACTTCATATTTGGATACTTCAAAATGCAATACAGTGAGATGACTGTCATCTTGAAAATTAACACACATTTTTTTCTACACAGTTTTCTATTTTCTATATTATATTTTTCTCACAATTAAAACATAATTGCTGAAAGATACAATTGTTTACCATAGCAAGCACCAAATGCGATTATTGTAACTTATTTTCAAGTTAACAGCATAACATATGGCATAAACCATTGGATTGAATAAAAGATCTACTATGAATATCTATTTATGACAAAGAAGTTACTACATCCCTGAAATTAGAGAATTCTAGCAATAGTGCCCTCCCCTTTTCCCACACATTGCACAGTAAAGGACTTCACTAATGCTGGGTAAATATTTATGTTCATCGCAACACTAAAACTAAATAATGTAAGAGAAAGCCAAGCCAGCCTCTGATGCAATGTAACATATCCAAACCCGCCCAGGGCTCTTAATTAAAGGGCTAAGTCCAGTTGGGGGAGGGGGGGTGAGAACACGTGCTCTATGTCTTACAATTGGGACATGAGTTTATTGATAAGCATACATTTTAATTCACCCAAGAGAAGTGCATGTTTTCTCAAAAACGAAGCTACGTTTCCTAACCAACCCCAATAAAGCCATGGCAGAATCGCCCAAAGTCTGACTTGCCGAGCAGTAATGATGGCTCAGGAGAAGTGAGGCTTGGCAGGCCATGTCATACCTATCACTTTCCATCTACTGCACATAATATAGCCCCAGCTGCCAGGTCTATGGCACAGAACGCACACCCACACTGCCACTACATTATATGTTACTGGACACAAACTCAAATGTGAGGCACTGTACATTTGCAAAAAGAAGTATACAAACATCCAATAAACACCTCTAGCACCATCCATAAATGTTAAACAAATGTTTAACCTCATCATATTAGACCTCAGTAGATACAGAAAGCAAAAGTATGAAGGGCACAACACAAACCACTGTATTTAGCTGCTAGTTTTTATTGGTCTCACAACATGTTACAGATCATTGGGACCCTTTCTCAAGTGTTAATAGATAGAAAGTGCTTAAACATTTAAATAGTTGATACACCCATTGCACCTCCCCCTGCACAGTCATGCAAATTAAAGTCATTAAATTAGTACCAGCTCATCAAGATAGCAGTGGCTAATACAAAAAAATATGTGCAATAAAACAGTACTTTATATACGTTATACTTACATTCAGTCAATACATAAGTATTTTAATAAGGCTTGAGATATGATACTACTCAACAAGAAGTCCACCTATCATGTTTTAACAAAAATATGATTTAGACCTGATCATTTAGATCCAAATGTGTAAAAATAAATAAATAAAAAGCTCCTTTTCCAAGGAAGAGCTTCTCGCAACAGATCAGACAACACAGGAGGTAAATTTAGTTGTTAACATTACCACTTTTAAACGGTCAGATGCAGAGAAGTCAGTCTTGAATAAAGGATTGAGTTTTGTCCCATATTATAGAGTGGATTATTTAGACTGGGACATTGAATTCCATCATTTTATCAGAACCCTGAAACTTAAAATGCATTTTTATGATAAACCTGTGTTTGAAAAAACTGGGGGCTGTATGATATAAACTCTTTTCTCAAAGCGACGTTATACCTGGTGTTGCAAACACCTCTTTAGAAATGTTTAAGTAGGTGGAATGCATGGAGGAAAACTGTTTGGGACAACAAAAGATCCCATATAATTTAACGCTTAATAAAAAGAAAGCATTGGAGTGTTTGAAAAAGAATCATGACATTGTTATCAAAAAGGCAGATAAGGGTGGAGCATTGGTGGTAATGGAACCATTGGCATAAATTGTGGATACCTTTTTACAACATACAGACAAAAATACCGTCATAGACAATACTGAGAATTGCCTCTGCTAAGGGTGAAGACACACGTTGTGATTCGCAGGCTTGACTCACCTCAACTTTTTTAAAAATCCAATCACTGCGATGAATTGCGGCGACTTACCGGCCATAGATAAATATACAAGTTACTGCCTGCTGCCAGGATAACTCTTGGGTCATTTGAGTTATGGCAATTAGTCACCATGACTCGTTTCAAAAGTCACAGTGACAAATTGCCAAGTGTATGTTTGCCCCGAAACACAGGTAGTGTTATAGTAAAGCCAATTAAAACTACTAGTAGCTCTTTGTGTCTTCACCCTTAGAAGGGCACAACATGTCTTTAAGTTTGCAGATTAGTTTATGTAGGGCAAACAGGTAGGGACATTAAAATTACAATCAAAGAACATAAGGGTGATATTAGTAACTACAAAGAAGGTACCCAGACTGACACCACATTTGCCTGCCATTTTAGGGCTCTTAAACAGGAGCGTCTTTTTCTGTGTTTAATGAATGTTAAAATGCAGGTTTGAGCTCAAATTTGCTAATTGATTCCAATATATTCTGCCTGGCTGTACTCATGAGCATTCCGAGTTACATTTTAATCCGTTTGTGTTTTGGTGTATTTGTTTAGATGCAGCATTCTGCATTTACTTACACTTGACGCACGTTCAGCTATAAGTAGAATAGAGGGTTGCATTTGAAATGGAAAAAAACTCATTAAGGGCAGAGACACATGGTCAGATTCGGGAAGATTAGTCGCCCTACAACAAATCTCTTCTTCATGAATGAAAATGGCCAGCGGGATAACAAATCGGAGTGCTTCATTTTCTGAAGTCACCTGAAGTTTCCTTGTGGGGCAACTTCGGTAAACTAAGCGACTAATCTCCCCGAACTGCTTCCTGCCAGCTAGAATGCAAATCGCCGGCGGGAAGGCAGTTTGGGAGATTAGTCACCCCAAAGAAGAGGAGATTTGTCACCGGGCAACTAATCTCCCTGAATCTGACCGTATGTCCTTGCCCTTAAATGCAATATATGCGTTTTTTGAGTGCATGTGAAAAACGCAGGAAAAAATGTCCATGTATAAGAGCCATTAAGAGGCAAAACATTATACTTACGCAAGTGCACATGCGCGAAAAACACGAGTGTGCATGTGCGGAAAAAAAAACGAGTGCGCATGCGTGAAACAAAGATACTGTCACGGCCGGCACCCAATACCAGAACTAGAGCCAAGCACCGTGGTCAGAGCTCTCTTCACCAGTATGTGTGACCACTTTTGGGCTTCGGGAAGGCCCTCCGCCTACTGGGGTGCCACCTGGACTTATGAGTGGGCAAGGCTAGAGTTCTGGCAGGCAATGGGGCACGGCAGGTATCTAGAGTCTTTTGGGCCGAGGATCACGGTTACAGGCAAGGATGAGGCAGAGAGGATAGTCAGACAGGCTGGGTCGAGGCAGGCAGATAGCAAGGATCGTCAGGCAGGCAAGGGTCAAAACCGGGTATCAAGCAGAAGGGGTACAGGCAATAGAGTAGTCGGGTAACAGGCACAGGTCAGGATTCAGATGGGAGCGTCGTCAGGAAACAGGCTGGGGTCAAAAACGGATAACAAGCAGAATAAACACGGACAAACAGCACAAGGCTTCAGGCAAAAACCACAGGATAAATCCTATCACGGGCAACCAGCAGTACCAATGAATGGGCTTAAATACAGTTTGAAATTCGCGCCATTGCGCTCTGACGTCATTACGCCAGCGCCTTTAAATAATGCGCATGCGTGCCACGCGCGCACTAGGACCCAGAAGCCGACCCGGAAGCCGACGGAGAAGGAGCGGGCCGCGTGGCGGCCATCAACGCCGCCGCGACCCAGGTATTTTTCTTACATTACCCCCCTCTCTAGGGGGGGCCACTGGACCCCCAGGCTTCCCAGGAAACTTAATGTGAAATTGCCTCCTGAGGCGGTTAGCCTTGATGTCATCAACTGAGACCCAGGAGTTCTCCTCAGGACCGAATCCCTTCCATCTAGTGAGGTACTGGAGTTTGTTACGTACCAAACGGGAATCAAGGAACTCCTGGATCTCAAATTCAGGCTGACCGTCAACTTGCACTGGAGGAGGAACAGAAACAAGGCGGGTGTTAGAAGCAGGCTTTAGTAGCGAAACATGAAAGGAATCAGAAATTTTGAAATTAACAGGTAACTTAAGACGAACAGAAGAAGGGTTGATAATAGAAGTGATGGGATATGGACCAATGAAACGGGGACCCAATTTTAGGGAAGGAACTTTCAATTTAATGTTCTTGGTGGAGAGCCACACCAAGTCTCCCACCTTATATTGGGGTGCCTCCCTGCGTTTCCTATCGGCAGCCCTCTTCTGAGAGGATGTAGCCGTCTTAAGAGAGTTGTGAACTTGTGACCAGACTTTAGAAAACTGTTCGACAGAGGAGTTGGCAGATGGAACAGAGGAACCAGACCCTGAAAAAGAAAATGCCTTGGGGTGCAACCCATTAACAACAAAAAACGGAGACTCCCCAGTGGAGGAGTGCGAAGCATTATTGTAGGCAAATTCTGCCCAGGGTAACAATTCTGCCCAAGAAAACTGATTCTCAGACACATAACACCTTAAAATTGTTCTAGAGTCTGATTTACCCTTTCAGTTTGCCCGTTGGTTTGTGGGTGATAAGCAGTAGAAAAAGAAAGATTAATCCCCACTAAAGAGCAAAATGCTCGCGAAAACTTGGAGACAAACTGAACCCCTCTGTCAGAAACAATATTAACAGGAAAACCATGTAACTTAAATATGTGCTGAATAAAAAGCTCAGATAAGGTTTTAGCGGAAGGGAGATGTGGAAGTGCGACAAAATGACCCATTTTGCTAAATCTGTCCACAACCACCCAAATTACTGTTTTCCCCTGGGACGATGGTAAGTCTACTATAAAATCCATCGAAAGATGGGTCCACGGTCTCTCAGGAATAGGCAGGGGAATGAGTAATCCCTGGGACAAATTTTTAGAAGATTTAGAGCGTTGGCAAACAGGGCAAGAGTCTACAAACGATTTTACATCTTGCTTGAAAGTTGGCCACCACACACTTCTGGACAACAAAGATGTAGTTTTACTTACACCGTGGTGTCCTGCCATTTTGGAATCATGAACCTCTCTTAACACCTGTTCTCTGAGATTTTCAGGAACAAAAAGCCTCCCTTCAGGAGTGTTGGAAGGAGCATCAGTTTGAACAGAGGACAATAAGGAAGAGAGGTCAGATTCCAATGTGGCTATAATACATTCACCTGGAATAATAGAAGGTTTATCATCTGAGTCAGAACAGATTGAGTCGAAGCTCCTAGAGAGAGCATCTGCCTTGATGTTCTTTGTACCAGGTCTAAAGGTCAAAGAAAAATTAAACCTGGTGAAGAACAGAGCCCACCTAGCCTGTCTAGGGTTTAGTCTCTTAGCTGACTCAATATAGAGCAAATTCTTATGGTCAGTATAGACCGTAATCTGGTGTTTAGCCCCTTCCAGTAAGTGCCGCCATTCCTCAAAGGCCCACTTGACTGCCAACAATTCACGATTCCCTATATCATAGTTTACCTCAGCGGGCAGGAACTTTCTAGAGAAGAACGCACAGGGATGCAACTTGTTGGTAGTCGGGTGCCTTTGGGAAAGAACCGCCCCTGCTCCTACCTCAGAAGCATCTACCTCCACAATGAAAGGTAAAGCAGTATCAGGATGGCGTAGAATTGGGGCGCAACTGAATTCCCTCGAGGGTCTCAAAAGCTTGAATAGCTTCAGGGGGCCACATGCTGGGATCAGCACCTTTTTTGGTTAAATTAGTGATGGGCGCCACTATGACAGAAAAGTTTTTGATGAATTGCCTGTAATAATTTGCGAACCCCAAGAATCTCTGGGTTGCACGCAGTGAAAGGGGTTGAGTCCAATCCAGGACAGCTCTCACCTTGCCCGGATCCATTTCAAGACCCTTAAAAGAAATGTTGAACCCCAGAAATTGGACAGAGGTTACCTCGAATGTGCATTTCTCTAACTTAGCATACAGACAATTCACCCTTAAACTACGTAATACCGCACAGACATGAATGCAATGTTCGCAAAGGTTTGCAGAAAAAAATGAGTATGTCGTCAAGGTAAACCACAACATATACCCCCAACAGGTCCCGGAAGATGTCATTGACAAATTCCTGAAACACTGCTGGGGCGTTACATAGACCAAAGGGCATTACGAGGTACTCATAGTGGCCATCCCTGGTATTGAAAGCAGTTTTCCACTCATCCCCCTCCCTGATCCGTATGAGATTGTAAGCTCCCCTCAGGTCTAATTTGGAGAAGATCTTAGCAACTTTGACCTGGTCAAACAATTCAGAGATAAGGGGTAAGGGATAGCGGCTTTTCACAGTGATCTTGTTCAAGCCCCTATAATCAATACAGGGGCGTAAACCACCGTCTTTCTTGCCTACAAAGAAAAACCCCGCCCCCGCAGGGGAACTGGAAGGCCTAATAAACCCTCTAGCAAGGTTCTCTTGAATATACGCTCTCATTGCCTGGGCCTCAGGCAATGAAAGGGGAAAGGTTCTGCCTCGAGGGGGAGAGGATCCAGGAAGCAGATCAATAGGGCAGTCATACTGCCGATGTGGGGGTAGTATCTCAGCTGCCTTTTTGGAAAATACATCAGAATAGGCAGTGTAGGCAGAGGGTAACCCCTCAAGGATGGTATTACCCACTACAGGAGTACACACCCCACTACAACCAGAACCCCACTGAATAACCTCCCTAGAAACCCAATCTATCAGAGGGTTATGCCTCTGGAGCCAGGGTAGACCCAGAATGAGAGGACAGGAAGCTCCCTCAATGAGGTACAGAGCTATTTCTTCAGAATGCAGATTACTTATACACAAGGACAGGTTGATGGTCTTTTGGGAAACCACCCCAGACCCCAAGGGTCTTTTGTCTACAGCAAGGATTCTCATGGTCGGATTAAGGGCAACCAGTGGAATTTTGAATTTTGCAGCAAAAGCCGCGTCCAAGAAATTGCCCTCTGCCCCAGAATCAATGAAAGCCGACACTTCGATAGTGCCCGTAGGCCAGGTCAGTTTAACTGGTAATAGGACCTTGGAGGCAGATTGGGGAGAGGAAACGCCTGCACCCAAATGCAGCTCCCCTTCTCCATTTAGGCTTGGGCGTTTCCCGGCCTCTTGGTGCATTGATTGAGAAAGTGACCCTTCTCCCCACAATAAATACACAGCCCAAGGGACCGCCTGCGTGCCTTTTCCTCAGGAGTAAGGTGTGAGATGCCTAGCTGCATAGGCTCCTCCTGAGGATGAGACACAGAGGGGTTTGACAACTTAGCACTATGAACATGTTTATACCCAACAGAAGTATCCTGTTCATCCCTATTCTCCCTTTGTCTCCTATCTATCTGGATGGCCAAAGACATAAGGTCATCCAGACTAGAAGATAGGGGATAGTTAACAAGGCTGTCTTTGACAGATTTGGTAAGACCAATGCGAAACTGACTCCGTAGAGCCGTATCATTCCACCCAGTTTCCACCGCCCACCTACGAAACTCAGTACAATAAGTTTCCACCTCCCGTTTACCTTGGCGTAATTTACGAATCGCGGAGTCGGCCGAAGAGGCGCGATCCGGGTCATCGTATAGAATAGCCATAGAGAGGAAGAAATGGGTTAAAGAAAAACGGGCAGGATCAGTGGCTGGCAGTCTGAGTGCCCAGATTTGGGGGTCACCCACTAATAGGGTCATAACGAATCTGACCTTTTCCTCATCAGAGGGAAAAGAGTGGGGAAAAAAGCTGAGGTACAGCTTACAGGCCTCTTGAAAAACAAAAAACTGGGTTCTGTCCCCACCGAACTTGGCAGGAAATGCGATCTTGGGTTCCTGAGGTCTGGATGTAGAACCCCTATCTGGCGGGGAACCCACAGAGGGTGTAGGAACAGAACTAGCTGACTGCTGCGAGGGTCCCAGCTGGCGGGTTAGATTATGGAACCCCTGGAGCAGATAATTTTGCTTTCGCTCCTGGTCCTCCATTCGTTGCAGCAAAGTAGTAAGCAACAGATCAGTGGATGTTGGGAGAGGAGCAGCAGCTTCAATGTGATCGTCGTCCTCCATGGCCCGTGATAATGTCACGGCCGGCACCCAATACCAGAACTAGAGCCAAGCACCGTGGTCAGAGCTCTCTTCACCAGTATGTGTGACCACTTTTGGGCTTCGGGAAGGCCCTCCGCCTACTGGGGTGCCACCTGGACTTATGAGTGGGCAAGGCTAGAGTTCTGGCAGGCAATGGGGCACGGCAGGTATCTAGAGTCTTTTGGGCCGAGGATCACGGTTACAGGCAAGGATGAGGCAGAGAGGATAGTCAGACAGGCTGGGTCGAGGCAGGCAGATAGCAAGGATCGTCAGGCAGGCAAGGGTCAAAACCGGGTATCAAGCAGAAGGGGTACAGGCAATAGAGTAGTCGGGTAACAGGCACAGGTCAGGATTCAGATGGGAGCGTCGTCAGGAAACAGGCTGGGGTCAAAACCGGATAACAAGCAGAATAAACACGGACAAACAGCACAAGGCTTCAGGCAAAAACCACAGGATAAATCCTATCACGGGCAACCAGCAGTACCAATGAATGGGCTTAAATACAGTTTGAAATTCACGCCATTGCGCACTGACGTCATTACGCCAGCGCCTTTAAATAATGCGCACCGCGCGCACACTAGGACCCAGAAGCCAACCCGGAAGCCGACGGAGAAGGAGCGCGGTGGCATGGCAGCCGTCCACGCCGCCGCGACCCAGGTATTTTTCAGCCAGAGCAGGGACCGGACTAGGGGATAGGATAGGCAGAGAAGGTGCGTGCCTGGCGCCCCTCCAGCTTTGCGCCCTAGGCATGTGCCTACCCCTAGTTCCGGCCCTGGTTACCTGTGGGCTTAAATGAAGCATGTAGTATAAACTGTTTTCTGTAATATGTTAACCTTATATTTCTATTTAATTTCAGATATCATTGATGGCGGCCCTAGTATAAACTATGGAGATAATTCATAAAACTAACCCTTTAAGCCCTTATAGACACTTAAAGTGGCCATAGACGTAGATCGTAGCAATGTCGCCGATCTCCCCCCCCCCCGATATGCCCAAATTGAGGTGGCCGATATCGGGCTGATCCGATTGTGGGCCCAACCATTGAATCACAATGCATCTGATATGGGCGGTATATGATATTTTGGTTAAAACATGACAGGTCGACTACTTGTTGAGTAGTATTGCGTATCAAGCCTTATTAATATACATTTATTCTGACTGATAAGTATATACTGTAAGTATAACATGCATACAATGACCATTTTATTACAGAGAATTTTTTGTATTAGCTGCTGTTGAACTATAATATTCAACTATGTAGATGCAAATATATTGGAGGGGATTTGGATTGCCCATTGTCCTGGTACAAAGCATTAAAACATCTATAAATCCAATATAGGCTATCCATATGGAATGGTTTTTAACATGCTGAAACAAATATCGTATTATTTCATTCATTTATGCAACTTGTATGGTGCCTGAGTATATTTAATTGGGGACTTTTAACTAAGAAAGAATCCGTTTGACTGTAACTTGGACTTTATCTTGATGAGCCAGCACTAATTAAATGAATTTAATGTGCATGACTGTGCAGGGGGAGGTGCACTGGGTGTATCAACTGTTTAAATGTTCAAGCACTTTGTATCTATTGACACTTGAGTAAGGATCCCTGTAAACTGAAACATGTCGCGAGACCTATAAAAACTACCAAAGTACTGCATTTTTTTTTTCTGCTCCCTGCTTACTTTTGCTTTTCTATAAACAGAAGTAGAACATGTTAATATTGGAAGAGGGAAACTTTTATACATGTATTTTTTAAAGCCTTTTAAACATGTGGGTGTAAAACACCTTTCCTTAATATGCATAAAAACCTGACTTTCTTGAGAAATCATGAGCGCATGGTTAGCCACAGCAGGTAGGCAAAGAGCCCAGCCCTTTCATGTCGCGCCTGGGGGAAATGACAAGCAGACGCACACCTAGAGCACACAGTGTTACACACACACACACTGACTGGGGCACAGTCTGCTGCTTCCGTGCAGCACCAACGCCTCGCCTCTCCCCACTGCAGTGATTTACCTGCACCATTCAGATCCTCCTTCCGAGTTGCTTTGGCTAGCTCAGCCGACTCTCCTGACAGAACTGAAATGATAAATCCAGGGCAGCTTTGTATTGTTCCAAGGATCCTGACAGAGAAAAGCAGGTGGTGGTGCTATCTCTGTCTCTCTTTTTCTTCTTTTCTATTCCAGGAAGCAAAGCCAGAGCGCTGCGTTGCTGTCCCACACAAGCCTCCTCCTTTTCTTTCTGCACCTTCCCCCTTCCTCTTGTCAGTGTGGGGCTCCACCTATCAGGCTGCCTATGTATATTTTATTATCATTGATCAGTCCATCAGCAGGGTCCTCGTACAAATATCCAGTGCGATCCACTTAGAAAAAAAAGCCGTCTGTTTGATGGCTTCTTCTTTCCTTTTCTCAGCCCTCCTCTGTGTGTGACATCAGCTGGATCCTCCCCTGAGCCTCTTGAACTGCTTTCCAAAAGCAAATATATCAACAAAGTGTAGATAGCACTCCCCAGGCTGTTTCTCCTGCCCTGACATGCTTTTCACTGTGTCTTGCAAGCTCTGTGTCAGTTAATGCAACTCCACTGAATTATATGCTATTCTGAGTTCTAAAACATGAGCAGGCATACAACAAAGCTGTGAAGGCCGAGTGTTTTTATACAGGTCATGGAACTCCAAGGTAACTTCTATTATCCTCATATTTTGCAACTGGGTGTACTTTATTTATTATAATACACTAGTTTCAGTGAGTCATGTGACAGAAATGACATCAGAACTCAGAGTTTATAACTGATGACATCAGAACTCAACGTTTATAAGGATATAATTTACAAGATATTGTGTATTTTGGTATTATACTCAAATGATGCTGTATCTGCTGTAAGGGAGACAGCAGAGATCCTCCAGCACAGTTTGGGAAGCAGACTGCAATCCTGCCAGAGACGTTCCAAGCCTCCAGCGCAATACAGAGAGTTAAGGAGCGAGACCAGCGGCCTACATGCAAGTTGCTTAGTATTCAACTTTCCTGCCTCACATCTCAGTAGTAAGTGTGCAGCAGTACTCAGTACAAACTCAGTGATCCTGGGAGTGAACTTTTGTTTAAGGGCCCCAACGTTGCTGGCTTTTAGGACCATTGAAGAGCTCCCAAATATCCATATATTATATGGCTCTGATAACTTTAAGAACCTACTTTCCATTTTTTAACATGGAAATTAGGGTCTGCCAGTGCAGCAGGTGCATTAACGCTCATTACACTAGCGATGAGGACCCTCCTGGACCTGCTCTGACGCTAAAAATTAAAAACAAGGAGATGGGGAAGGGGGGTGCCATCAGTCCCTGAAGCTCGGCTGTGATTATTTAACTTTATTGTTAAAATCAAATACTAGTGTGGATTTAACCAATTCAAATTGCATTGTTTTTGATCATTTCTATTTTCTGCATTTAATTACCAATTAATTTCAGCCCAGTTCCTGTGTAATCATTCAGAGGTTCACTTTCAGCTTGTATTGGTATTTACTGGGAATCTTTTGGGTGTCACCACAGTCAGATCACTACTTCATTAATCCACGCCCTTGGGTAGGCTACATATTTTTTTCGATGCAAGTACATTGATTCTTTTGACACATGGTGATGAGGAAACCACCTCTGTATCAGGTGGTAGCTCCAGGGTTCCCCTGCATCAACTGCTCTACACTCGCTTTGGAACAGGAAGCAGGAAACATTGAACAGCATTCAGCACAACTATACAAAATTGCAAGCAGCACATTTTGACCCTAAGTATTAGGGCTCTAACACACGGGCATTTGCTTCTGTGTTTTTCAATATGCAAACGCATATATTGCATTTAAACACTTTTCTTGCCGCAGCTAAGAGCATTTTTTTCCAGTTTCAAAGTCAACCCTCTATTCTATTGAATATGGAGTCAAATGCAACTCAATGTTTATGAGGACAGCCTGGCAGAATATAATGGAATCAATTAATGAATGCAATTAGTGATTGCTCCAACTGCGCATGCACCGATATGCCACTCTCTTCCCGAAGATTACAGAAGAGAAGAAGATGGCGCCCGTGAACTCCGATGCCCTGGATCTTCACAGAGGGTTAAGTAAAGGTTAGGGACATTTACCAGGGGTAACAGCTAGGCTGGGGGGAGCAGGGGGGGTCTGTGTAGGGTAGGGGGTTTTTAAATTAAGGGTTTGGTTCTCCTTTAATGCGCATCAAATGCATAAAAAACACCTGTGTAAGAGCCCATAAAGTGTGGTTTTAAGTCCAACTAACTGCAGAAAAATTTGCATGAATATATCTAGGTGCGTGGCTATGAATGAGCCCTATAATGTGCAAGTTTGCTACAGTCCTTATTACCTATTGCAACCACAATAGCAAGGTAGAATTTATGGTCACCTGTTTAAAAATGTAATTTTTTTGGTTACTATGGGTTATTGCCATAGACGTGCAGATTATAGCCTATATCGGATGAACAATCATCCATGCTAATCTTCTAAACTGCAACTAACCATTCAGGTTAATGAAAAGTATTATTGAATTAGAGAAAGGGCAACTAAGCAGGTTAAGGGTATGGAAAGTCACTATGTAGCAATATATAAGGGGACCATATAATAAACATATATGCTTTATTTACCAGTAGGTACTTCACCTCCAGCAGACATTAGGGATCAGAAGAAAAGAGGCTCCATCATAATATTCAAAAAATATTTTTTACAGTGAGAGCTGTGAAGTTGTACAATTCTCTGAAGCAATTGAAATTAGGTTCATTCAGATGAAGTTTTTAGCAACTGAGTGAATACAGGGTTTGTAAAATAAGTGTTAATAACAAAGTTGACCCAGGGACTGCTGCAACTGTCATCTTGAAGGAACCTTTTTCCATGTCTGTGGAAAAAAGAAAACTGAGATGGGCTTTTTTGCATTCCTCTGAATCTGAACATGGATTTTCTGGGGCGTGAAGCACCTTTCAGCCAAGAAACTGGAGGCAAATCTGTCAGAACAGGGACTGCAGAGGAGTATAGCCTTGGTGAGAGGAGGCAGAGGTGGTTGCAGAAAGGGCAGAGCTGCACAGTGACTGCCTCCAGCTGAGAGCCTCTAAAAATTTTTCCCTTGCTTCAAATGATGGGTATCTGGTATCGCTTCTATGAGGAATGACTGGCCTGTGCCCTGCCACTTAGGTGCTCTTCCTAAATCATCATGTGATGACACTTCAAATTGAAGCTTAAGACTGTAGTACCCATATAAGATCCTTGGACAGCAGAGGTTGCACATGATTGGCAAGTGAAGAATACCCACACCGATGCAGTGTTAGCCACCTCCTTGCCTGCCTTGGTGTGCTTGGGAGTCATACACCAGCCCTGTCGGTCTATGGACAAACGCCCAGTGCCCTAGACTGTGAGGCAGGCCTGTCCCTCTGCCTAAGGTAAGGTCTGATGTCACTGCAGGGCCAGCTCATCAACACACAATTCCTTCCTTCTAAACTGTACTATACATCACGCACCATGTTTGTCAGTGTCTCTAGGTCAGTAGCTAATCAGGGACACTTACAGACATCCCTACTGCTGATGTGTGGGGGTGTGCCACATTCTCATTCTCCCCCTCAGACAGTAATGCTGCCGGGCCTGTTTGCTCCTCAAAAACATCCTGGGTGTCCAGAGGTCCACCTCATGCTTCAGATCATCGGAGGCTTGCTCCTCTGCTCAAAGTAATGGGGACTCCAGTACTGAGGTGGGAGTAGGGACAACAGATGCAGATTATTTGCATTGATTGATTTTTCAGTCTTTTTTTTGTACAACATGTATGTTACAACATGTATGATAAAAAAGAAAATTAATTTATTGCATAGAAAGCCCCTGCGGACTACAGCAAATAGGAAAAACAAACAGGAGGCTGAGGGAAAGAATAAATGAGCATGTGGGGAAAATAATGAAGGTAGGTGAAAATCATAATGTATCTAGACATTTTAAACAGAGCAATGAAAAAACCCTACATGGATTACAATTCTGGGGGATAACAGTAGTGACACCAAATTAGAAGAAAATTAGAAGAAAATCCACACTACATGAGGAAAATAGGTGCATATTTAATATGAAAACCATACATCCAAAAGTTGTACATCCAAATGTTGTACAATCCCCAGCATATTCCTTTGCATCTAAAGAGAAATTCTTTAACTATAGATGCAAAGGCTTCAAGAAAAACTGGACCCGGAAATATATAATTTGTATCATGGTAATAGGGTGAATTGATGCATTTCTACAACAAATGTCCTTTTTATTAGTCAGATTTAAGCAATATTTGTCCACTAGAGGGCTCTTTTGCACAAGAAGGAAAGGGAGTTGTAGTTCAACACATTGGGAACACGTGAATTAAATTGTAATTAAGGTTCAACCATGACAGTGTAATTGAGAGGGCCAGAAGGTTGCCATGGGAATGCTAAGAATGGTGGTCTAAAAAGGGAGGGCAACAGAGAACTGGAATGTGCCTCTGTTGAAGCTGGGTGACAGTGAAACGTATCTGCATCAGGCAAAGACATCACTTCTGGGAGCAACCTGAGTACAGACATGAGAGAGGGAAACGCTGGCTACCCAACCTGTGGGAGTATCAAACCCAACTGCTCAGCACTAAATTGTGAAGTGACTGATTTTAAAAGCACAATTGTAAGTGCATTAATTTTAGTTATTTTATACAAATAAAAGTTTTTAAGCTATGGGCAATGTGCCGATGTTTTAACTGCCTGTGTGGCAAAACAGATTATGCATAGAATAAGTTATCTATTTTGATGGGTGCACCTTTTGGCTATACAAGATGTTGACGGAAGTACTTTTCACCCATGAGGATACAAATGCCAATTTAAAGGGCAACTAACCTTACATTTATTGGACATAGAGTAAAAATTGACACTGAGTGCAGAATTAGTTCAACCATAAGCACTGCACTCATTAGCTCCTACTTTTTCTGCCTTGTTTACTTCTCTGTTAGTCTTATGGCACTGATCATATTTGGATATGCATTGTGATCCATAGTGGAGAGACTTTGTGAAAATGGGCAGGGGAAAGGACTATGAAAGCTAACTAATCTTATTTGTGGCTACTTCATTTGGTATTCGAGGACCCTGACCGACATCCCTTCTGCTGATGTGTGGGGGTGTGCCACATTCTCATCCTCAGACAATAATGCTGCCAGGCCTGTCTGCTCCTCAAAAAGATCCTGGGTGTCCAGAGGTCCTCCTCATGCTTCAGATCTTCGGAGGCTTGCTGCTCTGCTCAAAGTAATGGGTAATCAGAGGAGTCCTCCAGCACTGATGTGGCAGTAGGAACAGCAGAGGCAGATTACTTGCATTGATTTTTTAAAACCGTTATCAGGTTTATAAATGAATAAAAAAAGGGTTCCACCAAAAACCTGGCAAGCGCGTTATTCTCTTTAAAAAAAAAATCAATTGTGGCTTTAAAAAAAATCAATGTCAGAAAACATAAGTGGGTTTAAGACATCTCTTGTGTTCTCTGAATTCAAACTGCCTTAGCAGAAGATTTTGGTTTATTCACCTTGGCACAAACCATGTAAAGTGCACCTAGATATGAAATATTAAATACATTCTAAAAAGATATTAAAAAAAACCATTAAGGGGGAAATGTAATAAAATTCACAAAGAAAACAAATTTGTGAATAAAAAAATTGCATGTCGCAATGTATTATTCTTCATTAGGCTTTTATTGGATAGTGAATATTAATTGCGCATTGCACAACTTTTCATTAAGAAGTTTTATTACATAAACTGCACACTATCACAAACTATAACATTTGCAGTTGCTTACCAACTGTCACATGAGGGGCAACATGTTCACAAAGGCAAAATGTTACTTTGTGAGCATTTATTCACATAGTTAACAATTTTTGTGTTAGCAACCAATATTACATTCAGCCATAAGTCTGGAATCCACAGCAAAAATACATCACCACTAGAACACATACCTGTATAATAATTTCAGTGCATTCGACTATGTACTATACCCGCATGAATGATTCAACTAATGATGTAGCTAGTACAGGTATGGGACCTGTTATCCAGAATGCTCGGGACCTGGGGTTTTCTGGATAATAGATATTTCTGTAATTTGGGACTTCATGCCTACTAGAAATTCATTTAAACATTAAATAAACCCAATAGGCCGGTTTTGCTTCCAATAAGGATTAATTATATCTTAGTTGGGATCAAGTACAAGCTACTGTTTTATTATTACAGAGAAAAAGGAAATAATTTTTAGCAATTTGGATTATTTGGATAAAATGGAGTCTATGGGAGACAGCCATTCCGTAATTCAGCGCTTTCTGGATATCAGGTTTCCGGATAAGGGATCCTATACCTGTATACCATTCTTTATCATTCAGTGTGTAGCATTAGGATTCTTTATCATTCAGCATGTAGCATTCTTTATCATTCAGCTCCACACTTACCTTGTAATAATTATTTTACAAAAATGTAATATACTTTTTACTTTATTTGTAGATTTTTGTTTCATAGTTTACTTTTTGCTTACCTTTTTTTTATTATTTAAAAGGGACCTGTCACCCTAAGAAACAATTCCAAATTATTTTTTATCATGTTAGTTAAGTAAAATAAACTTTACTTACACTACATTTATTATTTCAATTTTGTTTCCTTCAGTCTTGGAATTACACAATTACAGCAAGCAGTCAGGAGCCATGTTCGGTTCTGGTGTACTGTATACACCAGAATGGGGAACCTAATGCCCATGACCAGTGCCCTAGATCAGAGGTTCCCAACCATCAGGCAGAACCGGGCCACAGACAGTCCTGAACTGGGCCGCCAAACAATTAACGTGGCCGCAAACCCCCCCCCAACTCCCCCCCCATCCTTTCAAAAAAATTTGGCTCTTCTCTAGAGATGGGCAAATTTGACCAGTTTGGTTTCGGGAAAAAATTCACTGCTAGCAAAATGTCGGCGACGCCCATTAAAGTCTACGGGCGTCAAAATAATCTTGTCGCGCGGCAAATTTTTTTGGCGCGCGTCTTTTTATTTTGACGCACAACGCCATACAAGTCTATGGGCGTCATTTTTTCGGCAAAACAAGGCGAAAAAATTTGCCCATCCCTACTAGTCTTCTCTGGTCCCCAGGCCAAAAAAGGTTGGGGACCCCTGCCCTAGATAATTATAGAGCCTGAGGAGGGAAGGGGCAATGTGAGAAGTGCAGTGACATGTAGGAAGTGCTGAATGGAAAGTGAAAGTAATTGAATGCTCCACCTCTATTTAAACACCATTATAATAGGTATGGATGTTTGAATGAAAAACAAACATTTGTGATTTATGTTTAATTTGCTATGGACTTTCATTATGCAGCTTTTTATGTGTAGGTGACAGGTGCGCTTTAATTAGAATGGTGACACAAATATGTTTTAATCCTGCAAAGCAAGGATCTTGTTAAAATTAGGGATGCACCGAATCCACTTTTTTGGATTCGGCCGAACCCCCGAATCCTTCACGAAAGATTCGGCCGAATACCGAACCGAATCCGAACCCTAATTTGCATATGCAAATTAGGGGTGGGAAGGGGAAAACATTTTTTACTTCCTTGTTTTCTGACAAAAAGTCACGCAATTTCCCTCCCGCCCCTAATTTGCATATGCAAATTCGGATTCGGTTCGGCCAGGCAGAAGAATTCGGCCGAATCCGAATCCTGCTGAAAAAGGCCGAATCCTGGCCGAATCGCGAACCGAATCCTGGATTCAGTGCATCCCTAGTTAAATGGTCTGACCTCCGTAGGAATGTATTGATCTTACAGTAATACATAGCATTGCAAGTACTTTAAAGCTTACATGTATTAAGCTTGTGACAAGAAAGGGTTCCAGCATCTTCCAGCTCCACTGGTGTAGATATACCAGTTGAAAAAGATTCCTGAGCATACTGACACAGCACTGGCTTTTAAATGCAGAAACACATATGCATTTTAGTGTCACAATATGCCCAGTGTGCACACTGCCTGGCTGATAGCATATTCATCAATGGACAAACTAGACAGGAGCATATTGGCTTTTTATCCGCTGGCATAGATAAGTCAGCTGTGTGTGCCACTGGCCTAAATGTTTTAATTTCCAGGGGTTGCTATATACAGTATAGTAGTCATCTGCTTTAGATCGAGACTATCTAGGATAGTTAGTTATGCTGCAGCTTTGTGATGTGCCTGCACCTGGAGCTACTGAGTCAGCCAGGTACAGACACATGGAGTAGATTTCAGCACCAATATGCATACTCAAGCATCTCCACACTGAAATCCCTGATGTGTACCTGCACATTGGCTGACACCATAGCTCCAGGTACAGGCACATCATAAGGGAATCCACTACATGTGACACTAGCCTTAAAGAAAAATTACTACCAAAGGATGAAAGTGTATTAAAGTAATGAAAACACAATGTACTTGTATCCTGTGCTTGAATGGCTGCCCTTATGGCTACACAGCAGCTCTTTTATATAAACTATATTTGTGTCTCTGAAGTAAATTCATCAGTTTTCCCAGTGTAGGGCACAATTACATTATATTCTTCTTCCTATAAAGTACTTTCATTATTTGGTATTACTGTTCATTTAAAATGGAATTGTCAGTTTCTAGTTGTCTGGTAGTGGTGGGTCTTTCCCGACCTTTTCCCTGACTGATATCTGTCAGGTTTGAAAATTCTGTTGAATAAGAACTGAATCTGTGTCTCTCTTGTTTGTTGACCTGGGGCCAAACAATTGGATCAGCCCAGTGTGGTCTAGCCTGTAGGTGTCCAAATCAAGCAAAGGTCCACTCATTTAGTCTATAGCCCAAATAATACCCTAACAGATACTGTACACATGGCCATATCCATTTGTTCAACCTATAGGCCAATTTGTCAGATACCTAAAAGTACAGGCCCAAAGGAAGGGAACTGTATAGCAACCGTACTAGCAAGTAGAACTAGACTGACACACCATGAATATCTGATCAAAGAACAGTACAATCATAGCCTCTAGGCAACTGATTTAGGATTAACAGAAAGTTGAATATACTAAAACCTAAATACAGTATATTATATAAAGTGAAGGATAGTAGTACCTGTACAAACATACAGTATTTTAAGTAACCCTAAGTAACCAGTGGAGTGTCTTCTTTTCAATGAAAACATTAAAGGTTATATAAGGCAAAGAAAATAAACATTATTATGTGTGTGAAATACACTGTATGTGAAACTGTATTCATTCCATATAGAGCTATGTAAGCTTGTATTAGCATGTTACTTACATATTTGTGAATCTCAGCCTTGTTGGGTATTTCTGGTAAGGTCTCTTCTACAGGTTTCATCCAAATCATACAGGGATACCAGGAGCTACCTATTAATTGGTTATTTACCAGTTGGTCCTTCCAGCTGACACCTGAGCACCCATTTAGATTAGAAGAAAGGAGGTTCTGTCAGTTCTATTCAGAAGGGATTTTTTTAAAGTGACAGCTGTGAAGATGTGGAATTCTCTCCCTGAATCAGTCGTATAAGCTGATATAGTACATAGCTTTAAGAAGGGGTTGAAAGGCTTTTTTATTAAGTGAGGGAATACATGGTTATGGAAGATAGCTCAAAGTACAAACTGATGTGATTGCCAATCAGGAAGGAATTCCCCCCCTCCCTCTGAGGCAAATTCAGAATGTTTTTTTTGCCTTCCACTGGATCAACTAGCATTTAGGCAGGTTATACAGTATATAGACTTAAAAGGTTGAACTTAATGGATGTGTGTCTTTTTTCAACCTAACTTACTATGTTACTTCAAGTGATTAGAAATGCAAATTTGCATTTTTCTTACATTCATTTCCTGAGTATAAGACTCTCTCAAGCTTCTGTCACTATTATTCCCTACAACAACTCTCCCCTTCTCTCCAAACATTCCCTAAATACCAGCCTGTTTAAAGAAGCCTATTTGATAAGCTCTAGATTATCAGAAGTCGACATAACACGATATGGATGAAAAACAGGGTCCAAAGTGCACAAAATGGACACAATATGTTGTTTTCCACACTTTGCACCCTGCCCTGCACTTTGAAAGCAGAGTCCTATGCAGTCCTGTATTTATGAGTCACTCTTCTGCCTATTACCTTTCTCTTAACTTGCATGTCATTTAGTCCACAACAGAGCCAAATACTTATTCCAGGTGGTATGGAAAGGGATGCATTGTGCCCACTTCTGCTCTGGCATCAAATTTCCAATCTGGCACTAGGTGCAGAGGAAAACCTGATGGAACTGCTTTTTAATTGAGCACTACTGGGTTCTATCTTACGCCGCATATTGTTCACCTCCATACCCCTGTTAATGTGCTCTCTTTCCAAATTGGTCACACCAGCAGACCAGATTCAATTTATAAGCAATAAAGTAGGATGGAGCACTCCAAACAGACTCAGAAAACTTGTATACTACATGTTGTTGCAGCAGAGCCTGTGTTTGGAGTGCTCCATCCTACTTTATTGCTTATGGATTGTATCTGGTATACTGGTGTGACCAATATATTTATATTTATTTATATGTACAGACCTATTGTTACACAATAATTTTAACAAAACATATCTCAAAGAAAACAAACAATACAGTTTATACAACACAAATCCCAAACCCCTGACCCCAAACACTTTTGAAATCCCAGTCCCAATAAACTTTTTATGTACAATTTGTCCAACAACATTATACAATATAAACAATACACATAACTTAGAACCAAAACAAGCCAGATGAATCCCCCCACCATAAAGTCCTTGAAGCTTGATCTTTCATTGATTTTAGTATATACCACCCTTCTTTATAACATTTGCAATATTTACATAAAATTACAAACAAAAACAATTATACAAATACATACAAACTCAATTATCATCACATTAGGTAATCAATAAATATATATTTTAATGACATTCTCTACTCAGTGTAGAATTGGTCTAGTTTAAGTCATTACGTTTATGAGTGACATACGAATACTTTTACTTTATAACCACTTTTCAAAGCCACTTTTACATGCCTCTTTACAGGCCTCTAAACAGACTTTTCCCAAATTCTGCCTCTTTACAGGCCTTTAAAACCAACTTTTCCCAAGGTTGGCACTTTTACTGGTAGAGAGAAAAACAGAAATAAAAAAAAATTAAATAAATAAAATGGACAGGAAAACAAAAGATTATATGGAAGAGCACTGGGCCAGCAAAAAAAAAAAAACAAAATTCTGATGATTTATGACTTTTAAAAAGTCGAAATTATGATTTTTACTCTAATAATTATGACTTTAAAAAGACATAAGCCATCAGAATTTGTTTTATGCTGGCCCCAGTGCTCTTCCATAGGATTGGGCTACTCACCTAAAACAGTATGAAGCAATCATAAAATATACACCTATGAAAAAATCTAAGGGGGGTGAGAGAAAAAGCACCAGCCCACCACCTGAGAAACATCAGAAAAGACTGTATTTTCTTCGCCTAATGGAAACCTTACACCGTGCATTCCAGGAAAAGGTGTAAAAGCATGTTGAATCAATTAGAAAAGGACAGAGGCCCATCTACAGCTTCTAACTTTATGGACGCTCTCTGGGGGTGTGGCCAAGATGGGGTCTTGAGCAGACATGCCGAGAAGACAACTCAAATATCCTGATAGCTATAAAAGCTGGTAAAAGGCAAAATTGATCCCCCTACAACTACACCAAGATGGGGAAGCACAGCCAAAAAGGAAAAGCGGAGCAAACGCAGAAGCTGGACAATTATTTACAATCATTGCAGCCCGAGCCTGACCATGTGGGCGATCAAGACTCTGGGCCTGCATTGCCAGACTCGCCAAGAATTAGGGCCTGAACCCACAAACGCTGAGCTTTTAGCGATAACTAGCTTACACATGAGTACAACTGTGCAACTGGAATCTATTAAGGTAGATACTTCCCTCCTGCGTCAAGACCTACAGACCTTGCGGGAGCACACAAAGGAAGCGTTGGAGCGCATCTCAGCCATTGAGGATAACTTGGGCCTATACCCGGGACTCATCACGGCACTAGCAGTGCTCTCAGCGCAAGCAGAGGATCTGGAAAACCACAGGGATCTGCGAATGGTGGGCCTACCAGAGAGCAGTGAGGGGAAAACGCAGTGGCGGAACTACCGGGGGAGCAGGGGGTGCGAGCGGGCCAGGGTGGGTGTACGGAGGGGGGCCCGGCTGCCCGTCCTGTGCCAGGGCCCGCCCCCCTCTAGTTACATTTCTGGGAAAACGCCCAAGGCTTTTGTAGAATCCTGGCTAAAACAAGCATTGGCAGAGGAGATATTCTCTATGAAATTGAAAAGAGCACACCATGTCCCCACTCGACCTCTACCACCAGGAACCCCACCTAGACCACTGATTATGTGGTTCCTATCCTATACTAAGAGGACTAACTACTACTCTAGGAAACAGATTGCTGTCTGCATGCTAAACTTGTATGTTTGCTGACAAAAAAAGCAGAGGAAACATATTCCGAAAGAGCTCAAAGAGAGCTTGACCTGCAGCTGGTAACCCTAACTAGGAAAAAAATATTATACCAAAGCCAAAAAACCTTTGAATCAGGGGACAAAAATGGCAAGATTTTGGCCTATCTAGCCAAAGCTACAGAGGCTGTAACGGTAATACCAGCCATTAGAGATGGGACAGAGACCCTATACACAAACCCACAAGACATAGCACATATCTTCACGTCACACTTCACAGATATATACAACCTAACAAGACTTTAAAGGGGAAACAGAAATTGAAAGATATTTGCATATTTTCCCAATCCCGTCAATGTCGGCAGAACAGAGCAAGTTTTTAGACAATCTTATCCTCCCCCAAGAAATTGAAGAAACAATAAATAGCTTACCTACTAACAAAACCCCTGGGCCAGATGGGCTGCCAGCAGCATGGTACAAACTCTTATGTAAACAAATAGCACCCACACTTACGAAAGTCTTTAACGAATCCATAGAAACGCAGGCTCAACCAGAGACTTTTTATGAGGCAATCATTACTCTAATCCACAAAAATGGTAAGGAACCAACCCAATGAGATTCATACAGACCAATCTCATTAATATGGACGCCAAGATATTGTCAAAATTACTCGCCAGTAGACTAATGAAAGTAATAAATGACCTGATACACAGCGATCAATTTGGATTTATGCCCAACAAAACCACATCCTTAAATCTAAGATGGGTGTTTACTCATATATAATAGTCTAACCTAACTCAAACAAAGGGACTATTAGCATCTATAGACATAACTCAAGCCTTTGATGCAGTCAGTTGGAACTATCTCTGGGCAGTGTTAAGATATTGGTTTGGTCCCAGGTTTATTAATTGGATCCAACTAATGTACAAAATGCCTGTTGCATTGATACAAGTAAACACTATACTATCTGATAAAATAAGTCTGGGCTGGTGAACCAGGCAAGGCTGCCCCCTGTCCCCCTTACTATTCACGTTGGCAGTGGAACCCCTTGGCCATAGCTTTACGGCTTGATCTAGAGATTAAAGGTCTGACAGTGAACAGGATAGAAGATAAAATAGCCTTATACGCAGAGAATATAATACTGTTCCTAAAAGACTGCAAAGTGTCACTCACACAGGCACTATAAATAGTCTGGAAACTTTCAGTGAATATAGTGGTCTCAAAATAAATAAACAAAAATGTCATCTTTTCTCGCTAACAGACTCCAGGAGTGAGGGTTCCCTGTATTGCCTCAAGTGGACATCCCATTTCAAATATCTGGGTATAGACATTGTCAGAGATCTACCCGAAAATTGTGAGATTAATCTTGCATTAGCCAAATTCAAAAAAGATCCAGCACACTGGGTAAAACTACCACTAACTGTTTGGGGCAGAATCAATCTGTTAAAAATAATATACTGTTCTTACCAAAAGTTCTATACCCCCTACAAAACTCCCCAGTTATCCTAGCAGCTAAATTCTTCAACAAGATAAAACAGTGAACTAAGATCCTTTAGGGCTCCTAGGGTAGGATGGGCCACCATACCAAAGTGGTGGTCTAGCTTTGCCCAACATGCAGTTGTATTATTTGGTTGGTCAATTAATCTTTATGCATGAATGGTTTAAACCTGACCTGACAACCCCCTTGCAGCATTACATGAGAATATAATGGGATCTCTGGAGGTATTGTGGAATGTCTCATACAGAACCAAGGGAGGTGTACCTACTGTACCAGAGGCGCTTAGTTCCCCCATTAGAGCATGGGAAAAGGTACGGAAGCAGATGGCAGGTACTAATCATACTCCATCCCCTTGTGAACCCCTTTGGAAGAATTCAAACTGTCAGCATTTTCTGGGACTTCCAGAATTGTAGTACTGGCCCTGAAATGGAATAAAATGGCTTTCAGACCTCATTATAGATGGAAATTTCCTCCAATTCGACACACTCAAAGAAAAAATAGGGAAAACAAACTTACAATTCTATACTGTAGATATTTACAGATTCAGCATGCCTTTTTTTTGAGACGAGCATTCCTCCCTGGGAAGGGTTATGGAACCCCACTACTACAACTCAATTCTTCTGGTAAAGCCCACCCCATTTGACAGAGCAAAAAGAAAATTGAATAATATGCTCCCAGCACTAGCTGATAAGCAATGGGAAGAAGCAACTGACCATATATATGAGTTTCCTATCGCCACCAGGGATTGTTATACAATTTAAGTTTTAAAACCAAGTGTATATCACTCCAACTAAGCTTAGTTAATAAGATGGTTCCTATTATAAAACTAACGTACATTGCTCAAGGATCCCTTGGCTAGATGCTAACACAACAATTGACTTCTCAGACATACCATCCCCGAGACCTACCAATGAGTAGCTGATATTGACTAGTAATTAAGAGGCAGGAACAACCTGTATAGGTACTGTTGACATTTAACATTCCCTAATGTTCTAATGGACTGCAATTTATTGTATGATTATGAGTGTTATATATTGTAATTGCAAAAAAGAAAATAAAAACCCCACTGCACTCCCTTTCTTCCTCTTAGTTGCCACCTTAACTCACTCACCCTGAGGTGATACCTGGTGAAAATCTGTAGGGGCCAGATTGCACCTTATACTTTTGGGGCAGACTTTAGACATGGCCTACTTCAAGGCACATGGCACATTTAAGCACATCACACCTAATACTGAGATGTTTAGTCGACTCACATTTCCAGGAGCAGTATACCAAATCTTGACCAATATATGTGGAATTGGGTAAATGCTGAACCATGTTTCCTATTGATCTGAGATGGACCCTAGCTGCCCAACCCCCCATCAATATCCCCTTGTACCCTATGTTTTTCTTCAACTCCCCCAGGACCTCCCTGTACCTCCTTAACCATACCTTTAAGTCTGCTGGCAGTATAGATTCATTCTCAAGTACAATGGTGACCACAACTACAGAGGGTCTTGAGACTGGGATCGCCTCAAAACCATACCAAACCCAGATTGTGTCTGTTCAGGTTCTATACCTTGCCCAAAATTGACCTTCTGTAACTCTTGGGGTCTGGTAAAACTTATTGTATAGTCAACTTATGGAAAACACTTATGTACAAAACAGAAAATGTCTTCTGCCACAAACCCCATTCCTAGGACCTTATCTATGACCAACTTGGTCACTGTAAATGAAGAACATTTCTCCTCCTTCCAGGATCTACAGGATAGACATGCTCTCTATGGGGAAAGCCACCATCCTCTGGATTTGACACTCCCTCCTGTCTTGCTTGCATACTCCACCCCCCCTGGTTTACCCCAGCATGCCCTCTCCCACCCAGAACTGGGCCACCAACAGCACCCTCTTTTTTAACAGCATTTGCAAAACAGATGAAACTGCTGTAACATTTTCCCCACCTTAGCCCCTGCTTCCCCAATTTTAGCAGCATCAGTTGTTTAAGTAAAATACCAGCATTCATAGTATTAACAGCATTAGCAGTAATTACAACTTTGGAAACATTAGCTCCTTTGGTGACCTTAGTAACCTTAGAAACATCATTAGCACACACCGGGTTAACAGTTTCAGATGCACTTGTTGCCGCAGTAACTTTTGAAATGTTTGCAACACTTTTAGCAGGCTTTCATATTTTTCATGCCTTTACAACCTCTGAGGTTTTTATTATCTTTTCCCCTTTAACCACTTTATCCTTTGCTTGCTTAGAATTAACTTCTTGCACCCCCTCCATTAATACCCCCAACACCCTTTGACACACACCCCTATTTATTCCACCCCGAGAGGTTACATGTACAAGACTCCACACACTGTTAATTCCCCCTCCCCCCAAAATTTCCGCATGCATCTCTGCTGCCACCACAATATGTTTACACACCATTTGCCCATCACTTGCCACCTTTTCAAATACCTCCTCCCGCTCACTCACCAATACCAAGTCAGCAACCTCCAAACATTGTTTTTGTTTACCCTCACACACTCCCCGAGCACTTGCAGATACCAAATCAAGATTTTGGGGTTTTTGGAGATTAATGGGAGGCTTACAAACTTTTTCACCATCTTCTTTTCTGGCGGGCTCTCTCCAACATTTGCCCGGTGCTCCTCACTACCAGAAATTTTGACTGCACCAGCGTGTTGGTGAAGCTTCCCTTGAGCAGAAAAAAATTTCTCCTTGCTTGTATTTCTCTGACATGCAGCAGCAATTATCTCACAATGAGGGTGAGAAACTGCAGATCCCCCCCCCCTTTCCTTTGGGCTGTGGAACTGCAGATTAACCCTTGCAGTGCTGGAAGATTCTTGCAATATTGGAAAATCACTTTCTATGTACACAAAATGACATTCTTCCTCTTTTTCCTTTCTGACTTTTCCCCTCTGGTTTTAACTTTTTCCCCTGAATCAATTTCCTCCAACTCAGTTGAAAAGACCCACTTTTGAGGCTGAAAAGAGCCAGGAGACTCGACCTGCCTTATTGCCTTCAGGAGCCCTGGAGTCCCAGACAGAGTCTTTGGGCTTACTACTTCTGCAGACTCGATTGCATTGTTTGGTTGCAGAGGCTCATCCTCACTAGATAAAGGAATAATCTTCTGGCTCCGAAAGGACATGGTATATTTTTCCTCCTTTCTCTTTTCCTGCATCACAAACCTGTCAGTATTGGAGTGGGTAATTTGCATGCCTGCTGCCTTCCTTGGATGTGTATGATGTTTCTCAGGCTCCCTCTCCGGAATCGAACCCCGATTTCCCATTACCCGTGGTCACCATGGTAGGTGCAGAAAGTACCATTGAAAGTTGATAGGGCAGAACAAAGTACTAAGGGAGGAGTACAGAGAAAAACAGCATCAGCCAGAGGCCGGGGAGCTCCCCACCAGGCCAAACTGGAGAAGGGACAACATAGAGCAAATTCACATAGTCAAGACAGCAACTCATCACCCCATGCAAGGGAGAGGGTGTGTGAGACCAGCCCCATACACTGCAGGGTCTGGAAGGACACCAGGGTAAGTTGGAGAAGCCTCTCTGCCATGTTTGGCAAACATACCTGGGGGTCATTCAATACCGATCGGGGTAGCAATGAGAGCATGTCCTGCTTTGAATCTCTCAACAGCTCCTGGAAATGTTGCAGGTTTGAATATGCAAATTTGCTCTCATCCAGACTTCTGGGAAGTGGCATCACTGGCTCTGTCCACCGGACTCTCCAAGTGCCCTGTACAAGTAAACAAAACTTTGCCCAGACGGGGCAGGCCCCATTTTGCTTTCGTTCCCCCGGGGGCTTCTGGGGGAGGCATCAGTTCCAGGTCCAGACTGAGAATTAAACTAGGCCCTGGCATTTCAGTTACACAGAGGCCCAATAAGCCATAAAAGAGGCCCAAACAGCCCCCATCAGCCCACTAAATACTGACTTTCTATGGCACCTTATAGCAGCCCCTCTGGCATTTGCCATTTGCCAGTCTTGTCTGCACATAGCACTAGATGCAGGGGGGCACAAAGCCCGTCCTGTCTCAAATCTCTCTGCTGGTTCTCAATATGCAGATTTGTTCTCACCCAGACTTCCTGGAAGTGGCATCACTGGCCCTGTCTGCTGGGCTCCACCAAGTGCCCTGTACAAATTAGCTTGGCTGTGCCACAGCCACCTGGAAGAGATTTGGCAGTAAAAGGGTTAATAATCTGACTGATCAACTCATATCTGATCAAATGTTTTTAATCAGAATTCAGGATGTGCCCATAAGATGTGTGGGTGTATGCTTCTTTTTTTTTTTTTTTTTTAAACGTTGTTTATTGCATGCAACACTTTGTGATTTTTGTTCTTTGTAGGCACCTCAGAATTGTTTAGCAAGCTGTGACATAGCAAACTGTGCACTTTGTTATTGTAAACTGGTGAAGTTTCAATTTACGCTTAGAAGTAAAGTGAATATAGTGAAATATAGTAAATACAGTGAATATTTTGTTGGCTGCAAGTGTTAAAACATTTAATTATGTAGTTAAAACATTTAACTATGTAGTTTTGGGGTATATGCTATCTTTGTAGTAAGAACTGTACATGGGTCCACTTCCATGTGCAGCATATACATCAGAAACATTTATTTTGGCATTTTTATCCACAGCAAAAATTAATTGTTAATACATTCAAAAACACACCACAGTGCAGTGTTGTCCCCCCGGTCTGCCTACCTTGTGTCAGTCACTCCCTCCTGACGCGTTTCACACTATTGGTCGCTTCATCAGAGGAAGTTGGTGAAGTTTCGCTTAGACGTAAAATGAATATAGTGAAATATAGTAAATACAGTGAATATTTTGTTGGCTGCAGGTGTTAAAACATTTACTATTAACATGTAATACAGTATATAATTAAGCTATGGTGTTTCCTCAAATAATTCTAGGCTAGTGGCATATAGGCATGTAAGATTGTTGTGGGAATAAACATCTCCTACCAGATTCTTACCATTCATCTAAATAGGAAATGTAGCAGCAGATTCTGTATGGCGACAATTATAGCTCAGAAGTGCTAGATGGTTACAGAGCAATCCTCACCAACCAAGCCCAAGCCAGATAGCCAGATAGATTTCTACTCTTACCATGCCCTGCTGGTTTGTTTTTAAAAGTGAAGCAGGTAGCATGTGTACAGTATACCTTCTGTTCTAAGAAGTTTATTTAAAATATAGCAGGGGAGCAGCGTGTAGATTCATAACACAATAATTAAAACCCCAAGGCCAATTTTATTATTTTGATGACCAAACTCAACTTTTTAAAAATAAAATTTATTAAGTGAAATATTGCATATTTACTAATTAATATATGTAACTATATTAAATATATAAATAGCCAATCCCTCATCTAAGCACCGTTTCACAAAAAGGTATTCATTTGCTTTATTTACAATATGTGTAATCTCTTTATAAAAAGAGATTACATACTGCATACTGATATATAGGTAATTCCATATTACGAAAGCGGCTGATACATTTTTTTGCAACGACAGGAATGTGGAAAAACTTTTAGCATTGCCATTGACTCATAGGCTACTCCTAGTTTACAGCACTCATGTGTCATCAAGCAGCCGTGAAGACACATGTACAGTGTTGTGAAATCAGTGTGTCAGGGTGCTTTAGGTGGGATGAAATATTTTACTTTCTTGACAGTGTTGATTTTACAGACAGTTTTAAAAATTTTATTTAGAATTTTAAAAATATAGCATAACCTTATTATTAAAGTTGTACAGATAAGGATAGTCTAATTTAATAACTATGCCCATACTTTATCTCTACATAGTAAAAGATGTGTTATTCTGTCCATATATATATTAAATACAGTGCATGAAAGTTATTGAACCCTTTAAAATGTTCTATATTTTTATATAAATGTGACCTAAAACATTATCTGATTTTCAAACTAAAGTCCTAAACGTAGATGAAGAAAACCTAGTTAAACAAATGAAACAAACATTATTATATTTGGTCATGTATTTATTAAAAAAATCCATGTATGCGGCAAAAGTGTGTAAATCGTATTTGGTGTGTCCTTTTCTTGTGCATTAATAACTGCAACAAAATGTTTGCGGTAACTGTTGATCAGTCCTGCACATCGACTTGGGAGGAATTTTAACCCATTCCTCCATACAGAACAACTTCAGTTCTTGGATGTTGTTGGGCTTCCTGTCACGAACCCCTTGCTTTAGGTCTCTCCACAACATATTAATTGGACTAAGGTCAGTATTTTGTCCTGGCTATTCCAGAACATTCACTTTATTCTTCTTTAGCAATTCTTTAGTATCATGCTTTAGGATCATTGTCTTGCTGCATGACCAAGTTCACAGAGAGATGTCTTAACAGTTTCCTTTAGAAGTCTCTGGTATCAGGACTCTTGGTGATTGGAACCCTGGCCTGCATGGTATTCAACAGGTGTTGTATCCTGCTGAGCAACTGGAGGAATTTGGAGTTTGCTGTTCACGACCTTCATGTCCGTATAGACACCTGCTACCTCTGCTATTTCCTCTGTCTCCACCCTCACTCTCATTAAGGTTAGGTGTCTATAATTTGGTCATTATGGGTTTATTTAATCCAGTCCTCTCCTGCCTCCCTGTGCTGGATCACTAAGTTCAGTCTGGTGATCTTGCCCCCTTGTTCCTGTTCCAGCGTGTTACTGTTCCAGCCTTATTCCTGAACCTGTGCTCCTGTTCTGATATTTTTTGATTTGACCTATGGATTTAGACTTGGCCTGTTTTCTCGACATCCTCTTCAATTGTACTTTGCCTGCCTCTGACCTTGGCCTGTCCCTTGACTACGATTGAACTCTGACTTCCCCAGACCTCTTGCTTGCCTAAGGACTTGCTTTAGCTTGCCAGCCTATTTACTCCTGGTTATTGTTTATCTTGCTCTTTTTCACCTTATTTCATTTATTATTTTTCATCTTGCAACATGCTTAACTTGGGTTATTCAGTACACAGGTGGTTCCTGACACTCTGGTCAGAATTCATTGTTCCATTCATCATGGCAAGCCGTCCAGGCCCAAAATCCAAATTCAGCAAAAGAGCCTCAAACTAGAACACTCCCACCACCATGCTTCACAGATGGGATACGGTTCTTATGCTGGAATGCAGTGTTTTACTTTCTGCAAATGCAACACTCCTCATTTAAGCCAAAAAGTTCTATTTTGAACTCATCTGTCCACAAAACATTCTTGTAATGATCGATACCTTGATGGTCTAGTGGCCGGCAGGGATGCCTGCTGCGTGCTTCTTTCTGTCTCCATTGCCGGCTCCTCTGTGGTGCGCGCGGCACGCACTTCCGGGTTTTACGAGATATTCAACAGGTATTTAAAGGGATTTTGGATTTTTAGTAGTTGCCTGTTGTTAGGTCTAACTTGTTTAGTTCCTGGGTGCATTTTCTTTGTGAATCCTGCTTGTTTATACTGGTATTGACCCTTGCCTGCCTGACTATTCCAAACTCTCCAATCATGATCCTTGCATGCCTTACTATTCTGAACTCTTCAATCCTGATCCTTGCCAGTCTGACTATCCTGTGAACTCAGCCTGTACAGACCTGGCCTGTCTGACCTTGCTTGAACTCTGCCAGTACTGATCCGGCCCGTCTGACCATGCTATTCCGTTGGATCCTCCTGGGTTGTGTTGCCTTCCATCGTCCATTCGTCCACTGTATAGAGCACTGGTAAGGCCTCATCTAGAATATGCCATACAATTTTGGTCTCCAGTGCTCAAACAGGACATTATTGAATTAGAGAGGGTACAGAAAAGGGCAACTAAGCTGGAAAAAAGTATGAAAAAGACAGGCCAAATTGTGGTTGTTCATGCTGGTGTAGAGGCGCTCAAGGGGTGATATGATAACTATGTATAAATATATAATTGGATGATATAATAATCTTTGTAATGCTTTATTTACCAGTAGGTCTTTCCATTCCAATTAAAAGAAAGCAGGTTCTGCCTAAATATTAAGAAGGGGGTTTTTAGAGTGAGAGCTGTGAAGATGTGGAATTCTCTCCCTGAATCAATCGTACAGGCTGATATATCTGATAGCTTTAAGAAGGGGTTGGATGGCTTTTTAGCAAGTGAGGGAATACAAGGTTATGGAAGATAGTTCATAACACAAGCTGATCCAGAGAGTAGCCCGTTTGCCACTTTGGAGTCAGTTTTCCCCCTCTGAGACAAATCGGAGAGGCTTCAAATTGGTTTTTTTGCCTTCCTCTGGATCAACTAGCAGTTAGGCAGGTTAAAATAGAGTTAAAAGGTTGAACTTGATGGATGTGTCCAAACGCTTTAGAGTCTTGTAACTGTTTTTATGGGCATCAACAACTCTCTTTGAGAGCCATGATACAACAACACAAATATGTTGTATACAGTATGTGTGATCAGGCTTTGCTGGTTCCTCACTCACATGTGATTGTCATCCCATTTACTGAAAAACACCAGATTGCGATTTTTACCTTCAAATTATATGATAATCCTGAGGATTTACTTACTTTTGCCACGTTATTGGATCTTTTTTTTTTCCAACAAATACATGACATATATAATTTGTTTTCATTTGTTTAGCTAGGTTTTCTTCATCTACTTTTAGGACTTAGTAACATAGTACATAGTAACATAGTAAGTGAGGTTGAAAAAAAAAACATCCATCAAATTCATCCTTTTAACTCTTATATTATACTGCCTAACTGCTAGTTGATCCAGAGGAAGTCAAAAAATGAAGCCTCTCCAATTTGCCTCAGAGGAGGAACAATCAGATGAGGTTTTAGGTAATATTTATTCACAGATTTAAGAAAATTCTAAAGGGTTCACAAACTTCCAAGCACTATTGTATATATAATATAAAGTTTGTGCGAGGCTAGAAATTAATAGTGCACAATAAAACCCCTAAAATGCATGGTCAAGCATTTTAAGTCCCTCTGTTATAATACAATCTATAAGGAGATTCTAGTCCTAATCCAGGACTAATATGAATAGTAAAGAGCTGGTGTATGGCTTGTTATGTACCAAAGTTATATAACCAGACTGAGAAAGTAATTTTTTCAAAAACAGAGCTTATTCTCTAAACTATTGAAGAAGAAGCAAATATTTTCTCTTTGTGTTCCTTAAAATCAAGAAAAAAAACCCAAACAACCTCTTTATCTAGAATGTAAATGTGAACACTGCACAATATGGAAATATCTAAAAGTACTTTATCGCCCTCTGGTGCTGCTTTATAAATCTGGTGCTCCTTTATAGATCCCTTTTTTCTCTCTGTTAAAATACACAGAGAATAGTGACACTCAGTGCGTTTTCTCTGCTTCTGGGGGAGAAACTGTTTGCAGAATCTGCATGGTGTTTGATATACGTCTATTACCAAAATTATGCATGGTGCAAACTGTACTGGGTCTCTGGCACATGGTGTGATGGTCGGGGGCATAATTGTGGTTTCTAATGCACCAAGGAATATGGCTTGTCATGTTGAGGTGACTCCAACTAAAAAGGCACTAAAAAAAACTTGCAAATAGTAAAAGATTTTATGCCTTACGTTGGTACATACCAAGCCTTATGATCTCAGTTCCTTTTTCCACCCACCACCAGGGTAATACAAATGATAAAAGTTCATAGGAACACAAAGGCTCAACAGCATTAAACCATTCCTTGTGAATGTTCATTTATTGCATCATTTCAAACAGCATGTTTTGGGGGAAGACCCCTTTATGAAGTGCATGTGCATTCACATGTTACAATGATTTAAATACCCTGAGACCCACCCCTTCCATGACATCATGTAAACTACATTACACCAGTAAACTACAATTCCCAAGTGTCCCTCTTAGATCCAATCAACATAGAGATATGGCTTTACCGAATCATTTTGGTTTCAGGATCAATTCTATCTCCAAGTTTGTGGTACCGCTATGGGGACTAGACTTGCACCCAGCTATGCAAATTTGCATATGGGATATTGGGAAGAGTCACATATGTTCCCGCAGGTCGAGATGGGCACAAACTTGTCCCTATGGTACCGCTAAATAGATGATATTATACTGCACAGAAAAACTGCACAGAAACAACAGAAATGGAAACAGATAGAATTCATTAGTGATAGGTTTAGGGATAGGGGTTATAAAGAAGAATTAGACTATCAAAGGGTAAAGAAAGAGAAAGTAAATAAAGACATCATAAAATGAAGGAAGAAAGAGGGAGAGAATAATCAAGATATTATATTCTCAACTACATACAACCCCGTAGCAAAGAAATTGGAACAATAATGAGAAAATCAGGAAATATTACAATGTGATTAAGAATTGCAAGGGACTATTCCTAAAGAACCAAAAGTAGTTTTATAAAGAGCCAATCATTTGAAACAAATTTTAACAAAGAGTTACTGTATTACTGAAAAGTTACAAGTCGTTAATAAAGAAACCCCTTTGGGCAGGTTGTTACCCCTTCTCTCTATGTAAAGTCTGCAAATGCTTTTCTCAAGTCTTTTCCCGAACCAGAATTTTAGTTAATTTATTAATAAATGTGGTAAAAATATTGAAGGGAGTTCGGTCGAAGTGATTTTACTAAATAATGAGAATTATTTGAATTTTAGCAAATACCCCCCCTAGTGTACAACTAAAAATGTCATATATTGTTTAAAGTGCCCTTTAAGATCTCTAAGAGATCGAATGGGAGAATTAATGATATTGAGAAAGGAAAGGAAGTCCATAGTGTTTCAAAACATTTAATTCCATGGGAAAAAACCTGCTGGTTTAATGTACTTGGGGACTGAAAAAGTAAATAAGAAATGGAGAGAAGGGGATATAATAAAAGAGACATTACAGTGTGAGAGTAAATAGATTTATGCCATGGAGACCTTTAACTTGAAGGGCCTCAATATTGACAAAAATCTGTAATCATTTCTGTAAGGGGTGGGGAAAAGAATTGTAATGCACTTAAAGATACTCCTCCATAACAAAGAAAGGAACAGTGCATGCAGAAAAACTGTTTAAATTTTTTTTTTTATATATGTAAAGATGCCAAGGGTGTTTTATTCAGATGTTTTTAACATATTTGATGCTGATGTTGTGTTTTAAGTATTAGGGTAAAAATTATGGTTGAATCATAAGGTGGATAAATTACATTGTGCTATGTAAAACAAATACTAGAACTGTACTGTGTACACTGGGTAACCATGGTGATGGGTTCAGAGAGAGGAGAAAATGGGAAGACGTCAGCTTGCACTCCTGGTTACGACCAGCATTAAAAAGACATGCACAATAGGAATCATTGAAGCCTCTGAGGAAGTTCAGAGTGATGAAACGTGTCAGTTGCAGCTTGGTGATGTTGTCCAGATTGCGACTAGGAAGAAACACACTGTGAGAGAATAAGATATACCAGCATGAGAAACCGAAATATAACTCACCCAGTTTTTTTTACACTATACAAAGCATTTCTAGAAAACCTGAAGTTGGGAGTTGGTACAATTGATGAGAAATTTTTTGAGAAGCTTGCAGTAATTTCAAACATTTGTAAGTACTCTCCTTGTTAAAGGAACAGTTCAGTGTATAAATATAAATTGCAAAATAAAATATGTTTCTAATATAGTTCGTTTTCCAATAATGTCATCTATAAAGGCTGGAGTGACTGGATATCTAACATGATATTCAGAACACTACTTCCTGCTTTTCAGCTCTCTAACTCTCAGCATCTTGAAAGGGGGCTACATAGGACATAACTGTTCAGTGAGTTTGCAATTAATCCTTAGCATTCAGCTCAGATTCAAA
Source organism: Xenopus petersii (assembly GCA_038501925.1). NCBI lineage: Eukaryota > Metazoa > Chordata > Amphibia > Anura > Pipidae > Xenopus > Xenopus petersii. The sequence continues at coordinate 64,454,803 of CM076683.1, read as the reverse complement.
AGCAAACAGTTATGACACAAGAGAGCTGAAAAGCAGGACGTAGTGTTCTGTTTATTATGTTAGACATCCAGTCACTCCAGCCTTTATACAGTACATTACATTGTTGCATAACTAACTTTATTAGAAATATTTTTTATTTTGCACAGCCTATCTATTTACCCAGGTTTTATTTTTATACTGAACAATTCCTTTAAGGTTGTTAAGGTTTCCAGTGTTTCCTGTGGTAGGCTAAGTTAGTGTGAAACATAAAAGGATGTCTTCTGTCTTTGTGAAAAATACTACACTATACTACTAATATTTCTTGCTGTCTTTCCCTGAGCTTCCTTGAGAAGTGCTGTTTTCACAGTATTTGGAGATTTGCTCAGATTATATTGGTTGGAGAACAGATTGAAATGGCCAAGGGATCGAACTACTGGAAACCTTTTCCTACTTCACCCAGTCATAGTCCAGGACAAGGTCTATCCACAGGAGTGTGTCTCCTCCAGAATATAGTGCAAATTGAAATGTCAAAATAGTCCATATAAATAGTTCAGTAATATTGCAACAGGATTCTGCTCATTTAGAGCCCATCCAGGGTCCCAAACCATGTTGTACCTAATGCAAAGCAATCTGCATAACCATGTACAATATGAGTGCATGAGTTTTTACAAAGGTAATAACATCTGTATTGTAAACCGTACATAAGTATGGCTCCTGTAAACTTAAAATTACTTACTGTCATAAGTTTACTGTGTGGCTAGCAGTGAGTTAAATGATTCTGCTGTGTTAGTTCAGGTGAAGCAGTCAGACAACCACAGGAACTTTGGTACATTTATTAGAACGTGGCAGGCAAGAAAGCCCGGCTCCACCCTTGCTCTCAGCTTAGACAGGAAGAGGGAAACAAGAATATGAACCATAAGGCAATGGCAAAACAGCAGGATTTCCCTTAACCAAAATGCCCACAAAAGCTGGTTACTACACTTACCGCAGGAGCTCTGTTTAGTTCAAAGTGCTTTCTTATATACAGTAGAGAAGGGAGACATGCATGTTAGTAATCCTACAGGAATGGTTTGATGTTCCATGCTTCATTGATCGCATTGGGATATAAACAAGATAGATTTTTAATCCAAAGGCTTCTTTTGGTTTTAGTTCATTTTGTCTATTACCTCCCCTGATAGGCTGATCCACTACCTCCACCTTACCTGTGAACCCGTTTTCTATTTATCTACAAAATGTCTGGCTGTAGCAGTATCATACTTCTTGTTACTTGCACAAAGATTCCTAATAAATTGTCTATGTTCCTTAATCTATTACTTTACTGGGCGCCAGCTGGGTACCGCATGGACATTTTAGTAGATATACAGTACTACAAAGTTTGAATCGTGTGGCATAATTCGATAGGGCGATTGTATTGCCTGTGTAAGGGTGTGGTCAACCCTAAAGATAGAATTACATGCAATGCAGTGGAGACAAGGGAAGGTCCAATGTTTTAGGACATCTTTGAATCTACTCTTTTTAGATTCCTTCAAATCTGAACTGCATAATCTATACTTAAGGTTGCTGCCCCCTTTATAGACAAATATAGCAAGATGTTTGAATTGCTTACCAAACTCCTTGGCCAGAATTTCTATGCCCTTTGTCTATAATTGTGCTCCTTCTGCCAAATCTGTCAAATATAGTCACAAAAGGGATCCTATACTCTTTCTTCTTTTGGACCCTAGTATGCAGAAGACCATCTCTCTAATATGTCATAACCTCACTTTTTTTCAGACATGATCTACTGTATCATATCCCTTATCTACAAATGTTTTTATGGGGTATGAGAGACTTCTTTATACAGAGGGTCATTGGAGGTAATCCTCCAAGCCCTTGGGAACTGGCCTTTAGGTATGTATTTACTTACTTTTGAGCAATGGAAACCCCTTAAAGGGGTTGTTCACCTTTAGGTTAAATATTAGTAAAATGTAGAGAGTGATATTCTAAGGCATTTTGCAATTGGTTTTCATGTTTTATTATTTGTATTTTTGGGGTTATTTAGCTTTTTATTTAGCAGCTCTCTAGTTTGCAATTTCAGCAATCTGGTTGCTAGGATCCACACACTCCCTACATAAATTACCCATTGCTGTCATATTATATTTACGTGTCTGTTCTACTGAGCAATTTATGCACCACATACAGGGTCATTGTCAGACACAAGCCCAAAATAAGTAAATAATACTGTTGATGTGTGTCACCTTACCCACATTCTCTTTTCATGTTCATTGCTCTTAGATTTTCTTTACCTCCTATTTTCAAACCTCTTCTCTCCTTCTTTCCTCAAATTGCCAGATTTCTTTCATCCACCATTTTGTGCACTTTTCTCGCTTTTTGTTCACAAGCCAGATATTCCTTTCCTTGCTTACATTTCCTATTTCTACATTACCCCTTCTTTCATTACTCATCTAACTTTCCTTAATATGCCCCCCCCATTATTCTTCCAACCTCTAGTCATTCTTACCTGCCCTTTTCATCTCTATTTCTACCTTTTATGCAGGTCTGGACCTGATCTGGTCTGCATCTGATTTTATGTTTATTCGTGTTACTTTTTCCATATCCTATTCAGTCCCCATATGATCCTGCATTCTGTCCCTCTGTATATTTATCTATATTTTCTTCTTTAATTCTCAGGTTTCAATTTCTTAATTTAATTCTCCCCCTTTAACTTCCTAACTGCTTCAATGCACTCTTTTTTACCACTGCGGTTTTTAAACATGCCACAATTAGATATTTTGACACCCTAGGCAAACTGGCAGCTTCCCCCACCCAGCGAACCATAAAACACAACTGAAATGAGAAAGAGCAAACTTGTTTTTTAATTATAACAAACTTAACCTTCGGTATGTCCATTTTTTCATCTCCTGTGTTCTTGAGCTTCCCCCCATATCTTCTTGTCCATTTCTCTGACTCTCCATATAGTTTTTCTTTCCTGATATTTTTTGTTATATGATGTCTAGCATATCTCCTCTGCTGGTCATCCTTGTCTTTAGCACGTACTTTACTCTTTTACAACTTCCCATTCTCTTCTTCTTTCCCCCTCTTTCTATATGCCTTTATTATCTTTCTCAGTCCCATATTTAATATTGTTACCCTATATGTCTTTCCCCTAAAAACACATGTACCATTCTTTCCCTACCTCCACATATCTCAACAATGTCATTCCCACTTGCCAGGAACTGAATTGCTGACAGATGCAGATCATTTTTGCTGAATCCCAGAACAGCTGTGTGGTGATGGAATAGGCTGGAACGATGCACAGTTATACTTAGCCTAACCTGGAAGTAAGTTCAGCGTCTCTCTGCTCCAGATCAAGATTTTAGCTTTTTCTTGCAGCTCCTGGTCCTGGTTTCCCTTCAGTGCTTCCCAGCTTGGAATCAGTTTCCTGAGTCTGTCCCAGCACGATCTTGCCTACAGTGCATTTTCACTCAGTCAAGCTCCATTACTAGGAAGTTCCAGCCATAGCAACAGCTTCCAATTACAGATACCAGCTCTTCAAGCAACAGCTCCAGTCACAGCAACCAGTCCTTCAAGCCACAGCAACAGCTTCCAGCCATAGCAACCAGCTCTTCAGCCATAGCAACAGCTTCCAGCCACAGCAACAGCTTCCAGCCACAGCAACAGCTTCCAGCCACAGCAACGGTTACACATTCTTTCTTCTACCAATGAGTGAGTTATTAAGTATTACCTAATCTTGTACAATCAATGTCGGGGCTAAATATTGCTCCAAAGAATTATTCAACTGCTTTGATTAAAGTAACAGTAACATCAAAAATATTTTTTTTAAAATTCGTTAGTATAGAATGAAATAAAAACATCAAGACAAATTAAACTTTAAAATAGCAAAGCCTTTATTAAGAAATAACTTACAGAAACTTTTCTTTCTGTCCTCTACAGAAAAGGCTACATGGCAACAACAATCCATTGTGCGGTGCTCGATTTCTTCTCCCATCTTCTACTGACAGCGTGTGGAAGGCGATTACAGCACTGCTGAACAAGTGTTCAGATACAACAGCCCTCCTTCTTGGTGCCCTGCAGTGTCAGACTGGACCCAGACACGCTCCCAAACGAAAACTGATGTTACCCCCCTCCCGGACCTTCCCTGACTGCATCCACATCAGTTATGTATACGATATGCGTGGGGGCGCCATCAGCTAGTTGCTAAATCTGCCAATGGGGAGAGGGGCCCTGAGGCGGTATGGGGGCTTCTAAGGTGGCAGCCCCATTGGGCCCCTGAACCCCTGTCCGGTAACTGTCCTCAGAGAAGTGCTCCACATACACCGCCCAATACACATACACACATACTGGAACAGACTCCAGTAGCTCCCTGACTGTAAGAAATGTAAAACAGCGCATACGGCCCCAACGTTCGACCCACCCCTTAACTGCCGTCAGGGCCGCCATCAGGGGGGACAAGTGTACCGGGCCCGGGCATGAAGGGGGGCCCGGCAGCGCTGCATTTTTTGAAGATCCGGGCCCCCCTTACGAGCGCCCGAGCCGTACGTCTTGCCTCTGTGCTGCCGAATGCGGAAGTGCCGAAAAGCCGAAGCCGATGCGCCGAAAAGACCCGAAGTCACGGAAAAAGCCGAAGTCACGAAGCGCCGAAAAGACCCGAAGTCACGAAAACAGCCGAAGTCCTGAAGCAGCGCAAAGACCCGAAGTCACGAAAACAGCCGAAGCCGAAGTCCTGAAGCGGTGAAAAGACCCGAAGTCACGAAAGGAGGTGAAGTTGAAGTACTGAAGCCGTGAGTTCAATTCTACTGAACACCAGTTTGTGTATTTTTTTTTTTTTAATCTCCTGGCCACCAATGTATTATTTTAATATTCTATAGGCCCCTGCAACCAATCTTTTTTTTTAAAACATGTTTTTTTGGGGCCCCAATTTTTTTTTTAACTCGTAAGGGGCCCCTTGCCACCATTGTTTTTAAAAAAAAAAAAAAAAATTAATTTTCTTTTTGGTGGCCCTAAATTTTTTTAACTTGCAAGGGGGCCCCTGCCACCAGTTTTTTTTTTTTTTTTTTCAAAAAAAAATTATTATTTTTTCAAATTTTTTTTTGGGGCCCCAATTTGTTTTTAACTTATAAGGGGAACCGCCAATTTTTTTTTTTTTTTTTCAAAAAAATTTTTTTTTTTTTTTAAATTCTTTTTTGGGGCCCCAATTTGTTTTTAACTTATAAGGGGGCCCCTGCCGCCAATGTTTTTTTTTTTTCAAAAAAAATTTTTTTTTTTTTTTAAATTTTTTTTGGGGCCCCAATTTGTTTTTAACTTGTAAGGGGGCCCCTGCCACCAGTTTTTTTTTTTTTTTCAAATTTTTTTTTGGGGCCCCAATTTGTTTTTAACTTATAAGGGGGCCCCTGCCACCAATGTTTGTTTATGTTTTAGTTTTTTTTACATTTTTTTTGCTGGGGCCCCAAGTTTTTTTTAACTTATAAGGGGGCCCCTGCCACCAATGTTTTTTTAAAAAAAAAAAAAATTTAATTTTTTTTTTTTGGGGCCCCAATTTTTTATAAGGGGGGCCTGACCATCAATAGCTTTTTACAACTTGTGTGGGGGGGGTTACTTTTTTAGCGCTGATGTCTGTGTGGTCTTTTAACTGTGATGTGGAGTGGGCGGGAAATGGGGTGGAGCTTGGCCGTCAGTGTGGGCGGGGCCCAGGGGGCCCCAAAAATTTTGTTGTACGGGGCCCTGTGATTTCTAATGGCGGCCCTGCCTGCCGTACCGGCCTTCCAGCCACTTCCCATGTAGGACCGAGAAAGCCCATACCGATGATACACACTGCCCGCTCCTCCAGCAGGAAGTCCGCAGTGCCCGGTTGGGTTGCCGGTTGGGAGGACAGTGGGAGAACACAGGGCACCAGCATGCCGCCCCCACGCATATCGTATACATAACTGCTGTGGATGCTGTCGGGAAGGTCCTACATGGGAAGCGGCTGGAAGGTGATACTGTCCAGCAGGTAAGGGGTGGGCTGGAAGCGCTGTTATACTTTTCTTACAGTCAGGGAGCTACTGGAGTCTGTTCCAGTATGTGTGTATGTGTATCGGGCGGTGTGTGTGGAGCACTTCTCTGAGGACAGTTACCGGACAGTGGCACAGGGCACCAGCATAGGACTGGGGTTCAGGGGCCTACTGGGGCTGCCACCTTAGAAGCCCCCATACCACCTCAGGGCCCTCCTCCCCATTGTCAGATTTAGCAACTCGCTGATGCCGCCCCCACGCATATCATATACATAACTGCTGTGGTGCTGTTGGGGAAGATCCGGGGGGTGGCAACATCATTTTTCGGTGGGGAGCGTGTTTGTGTCCAGTCCGACACTGCAGGGCACCAAGAAGGAGGGCTGTGGTATCCGAGCACTTGTTCAGCAGTGCCCACATCGCCTTCCAGTAGAAGATGGCAGTAGAAGATGGGAGAAGAAATCGAGCGCCGCACAATGGATTGTCGTCGCCATGCTGCCTTTTCTGTAGAAGACAGGAAGCAGAGTTTCTGTAAGTTATTTCTTAATAAAGGCTTTGCTATTTTAAAGTTTAATTTATATTGGTGTTTTTATTTCGTTCTATACTAACATTTTTTTAAAATTTTTTTTGATGTTACTGTTCCTTTAACTTGTTCAAGACTTGCTGCCAAGTATATGTATTATTTCTCACCAAAGCGTGTACTATAACCTTGCTTGCCTATATTGCCTGGCTCATTATGCTAAGACTGTACTGTTAACCCTTGCCTCTCTATCTGCCTGACTTAGTATGCCAAGACTGTTTGTTTATTTATCCTTGCTTCTCATTTCCCTGATCCATCTGAGGAAACACTGTGAAAGCCTTGTTTGCATATATTTCTTGTTGCCTGTTTAAACATTGACTATTCACTAAATACTCAAGGAAGTAGGGGTACGGATTGTTGCTCCCTAATTCTGGAAGTTAATGCTCATTTATGCTACCATGTTCCAGTATTACTTACCTTGAGGAATTGATCCTTTCCTGCTCAGCTGTACAGTTCACGCCATTCCTTTCCTAAGAAGGATTCATCCGATGCCGTATTCGTCCCTCTGAATTCCTGTGGGAAGAAATAATTCTGCTAAAGGAGTGGGAGTAAGCAAATCCAATTAAACTGCACTTACTTTCTCTCCCCAATTTCTTTAAGCGTGCAAGTTCACAAGCCTGTTTACAACGGCTCCTTTCACAGTAGTATATATCCATTAACAGCACTCCAAGTTTTCAATAAAACTGCCTTTAATATTTGCAAATATTTGCATGGCAGTACAGCAACATTGTGCAACGTTTCGAGTGGCACAATGTTGCTGTACTACCATGCAAATATTAAAGGCGGTTTTATTGAAAACTTGGAGTGCTGTTAATAGATATATACTACTGTGGAAGGAGTGGGAGTAGGCAGGAAGGATTGGGTAAGCCTGATGCGGATCGAGTTTCAAGATAACAGACTCATTATCCTTCACTGTAGCAGCTGCTGTCTGTGTTTAAAATCACTGACAGATCCCTCCCTTCTTCGGCTCCTTTCCCTGAATTGCTTTAAAAGTACTACATTAATAGGGGGCAAAGCCAAGATGGCAGTGTGATTGGACATACTATTCTGCAGCTCCCTACTACAATTATCCTGCATTAGATTTTGTGCCATTAATAATCCGCAAAACACAACCAGGAGATCGGTGACTTCTAAGTGAGAGTCATAGGAAAACACAGTGACAAAACAAATGCGACCTGGCTGGACAAATATCTCAGTTCCTCCCAAACAGCTTTGGAGTCCAACGAGGAGCTGGAACAGACCTCTACACCTCCGGCCCTAACCAGAGCACAAGAAGCATCCGCACTACCAGCAAGGGCGATTGTAGCCATTATGCTGCCTGAGGCGGCCTTCTTTTGCCACTCCCGTCCCTCCCCAAGGCACTCACCTTTAGAGCGCCGGAGAGCGCAGGGGTGGTACATGTCCCTTAGTGCAGAGAGCGCAATTGCAAACAGCTGTCCCATAATGGCAACCGCATCTCTCTGTTCCATGTTTACTCCGTCCCGTCCAGAAGCAACAAGCATCCTTCTAAGGGGGGACTAAGAGCAGCAGTCCTCAGCTACTCGGTGCTCCTCCCAGCAAAGCTCTGTATTATGGAGGGTGACAAATCACACTTTTTTGCATCACCAGCAGAATCGGAGAGCACCTAGTAAAAACCCGGACAGGCAGTAGGGGCCAGCCTATAGTAAGTACAATGTGGCTCTGCAACAGGAGAGGCACTCCAGGTGTTGGCACATAGGTATTACATTTACCAGCAGACTACAGAACAAACATTGACACTCTGATACATGGTTGCCTGGGCATTCACCTGCTATATACAGGTACAGGCCATGGTCATAGACATTAGACACAACCTGGATAGCGTCCTAACGATTATACTCCAGACTGTGGCTTACCATGGTAAGGGCATTACAAATGTCTAATCTCACGAACTTAAATAGAAATCAGAATGCACAGAACATAATGAGGAGTCAACAAAACCTCAGATTCATGCTGGAATTGCTCTTTTAGCTTTAACCCATAGTTACATAGTTAAATCGGGTTGAAAAAAGGCAAAGTCCATCAAGTTAAACCCCTCCAAATGAAAACCCAGCATCCATACACACACCCCGCCATACTTTCACATAAATTATATATACCCATATCTATACCAACTATACAGTTTAGTATCACAATAGCCTTTGATATTATGACTGTCCAAAAAATCATCCAAGCCATTCTTAAAGGCATTAACTGAATCAGCCATCACAACAACACCCGGCAGTGCATTCCACAACCTCACTGTCCTGACTGTGAAACACCACCTAATAGCACCGCTATTTGTCTATAATGTCCTCTAATGTACAGTCATAATTTAAGTCTTCCCTCTAACCAGTTTAGTTGCACATCTCTGCACTCTCTCCAGCTCGCCAACCCAGGCATCATGCATATTACTACTGGTTATGGGCCCATGTTTTAGGCACTAGTGCACAACTAAAATATTATGATATAGGATTGCAACACTTTGGCTGCAGCCTGGCCACAATTGTTCCTCTCTGTTAGAATTTCTTTACAGTTCAGGGTCTAGGCCGGGGATCCCCAACCTTTAGAACCCGTGAGCAACATTCAGATGTAAAAGAAGTTGGGTGCAAACACTAGCATGAAAAATGTTCCTGAGGTGCCAAATAAGGGTTGTGATTGGCCATTTAGTAGCCCCTATGTGGATTGTCAACTTACATTGAGGCTTTGTTTAGCAGTACACCTGGTATTTAAGTAACTAAAATGTCATTTGGTTCACATTGCAATTATATACATAAATGCCTAACTATAAGTACTGTAATAGGTAACAGATCTCATGCAACCTCTTACACTAATCTCTTGGGACACTAGGGGTCTAAATTGTCAAATTTAAGCTTTTGCAGCTTTTTGACTTTATTAAAAATTATACACCAGTGATCCTGTTTCTCCAAGAAACCCAGCTTGTGGGTCAGAAACTTCTCTCACTTAAGCGGTACTGGGTAGCCCATTCATACCATGCTCCCTTCTCTACCCACGCAAACGAAGTCTCTATACTGGTCTGGAAAGGTATTCCATTTGAACTTATAGGTGTAAAAATTGACTTTTATAGGAGATGCATAGTAATACACTGCAAAATAGCCAACAAACTTTTCATCATGGCCAATGTTTACTGTCAAATACAAAAGGGGGTTGTGGGAGCACACACATTGCTAACTAGAAATGTATATACTGTAAGTATAAGGGAAGTGCTACTGACATAACCAAGTGGGTCAGTGCACATTCCCTGGGCCCCTGTCTAAGTAATTCAGTAGATATGCAAATGCATGTGTTCACAAAGACAGGGGTTTTTAGTTACAAAGTTATGATCATAAAGTTGAAAAGCCACCATACCACGTCAAGGTAAATACTATATGGCGGTCCCTAACTTATTTACCTCCATTCATAGTATTGGGGATCCTGTGCCTCTCTGCATAATAGCTTTAGTTAAAGTAGAAGCCTGCTGAACCTTGGGTTCTGTCTGAGGGCTAAATCCTCCACCGCTGCTAACTTGCAGCTTTTAAGAGAGAGTGATTGCCGAAACCAATGCCCATTTTTAAAAAAATATAATAATTTGGTGCGGTTAAAAACATAGAGCCACCATTAGTTGATCGGGGTGAGTATGGAGGGTGCTACAAACCACATGAAGCTTAGCCAAAGCTTCAGGCTACAATAGCAAATACAAAAGGGGGTTGTGGTAGCACTCACAGTAGAAATGTATATATATATATATACTGTAAGTATAAGGGAAGTGCTACTGACATAACCAAATGGGTCAGTGCACATTCCCTGGGCCCCTGTCTAAGTAATTCAGTAGATATGCAAATGCATGTTTTCACAAAGACAGGGGTTTTTAGTTACAAAGTTATGATCATAAAGTTGAAAAGCCACCATACCACGTCAAGGTAAACCCCATGTTTACTGTCCCCTGCCATTGCCAGTTTAGCTTCTGGAGAGAGTATATGTGGTCATCTCCTCCTTCCCTAATGCTTCCATCTGTCTAATGGGCAACTACACTGCCACACTTGACCCTAACCTCGATAGGCTAAGCCAGGCAACTGGGCATGGGCAAGGTCTGAAACACTGTATAGATGCTCTGGCCCTGATAGAGCTAAGGGCTGTAAAACACCCAGGTGAGCGCTAGTATTGATGTCACTCCCCTAACCATGCCAGCTTGTCCCGCGTTGACTTGGCCCTGGCCTCAGCAGATTTCGCACAACTGGTAATATCTGCGGAGTATATTCCTAGAGCCTTCTCAGACCCCTCCCCCCCTGGCCATCACTATTGGTATAGAAGGCTTTAGCGGGGAAAAAAGCTGATAATTGTGCCCGATGTGGCTAACTAATACAAGGATCAGGGATCACTCACAAGAAGCATATCCATCATATTGGGACACTAATCAAGGCACTGACACCTTAGATCTTTTATGGGAAGCCTCCAAAGAGGTGGCCAAGGAGCATTAATTGGTGAAATTGCAGAAACCAGAAGGCTAGCTAAAACAGAATTTAGGGAGGCAGAAGCAACCTGTAGAGAGGCTTTGGAAGCCCACATTCAAACGCCCACAGCAACTAACCATCAGACCCTATGCCAGGTGCAAAGGTCCCTCAAACTAGCCCAATCACAAACACCGGCAATCTTGGCCCTCATCTTAAATAAGACTCCAGGCATGGATGGGTTTTCCAGCATTCTGGTATAACCTACAGGGCAACCTGCTAATTCAGCAATTGTATAAAACCTATGAATATGCCATTGAACAGGGATCTCTCCCTCCTTTCTTCTATGAGGCAAGCATAGTGTTAATTGCCAAAGAAGGGAAAGATCCAGAGTCCTGTGACTCTAATAGGCCCATCTCACTCATTAACACAAACGCAACATTTTTTGCTAAGATTCTTGCCACGAGATTGGCTAAGATTGCCCCCTCCATTATTAACTCAGATCAAACAGGCTTTATGCCTGCAAAATCAACCGCCATTAACCTCAGGAGAGTCTATACCCACCTCCAAACTAATCACACCAACATGGGCTCTAGGATCCTAGTCACATTAGATGCCACCAAGGCATTTGATTCAGTGGAATGGCCATATCTTTGGGAGATAATGCTGAGGTTTGGATTTGAGCCAAAATTTCTCAGTTGGGTTCAGCTACTATACCTGAAGCCTTTAGCATGCATAAAGTCAATGGTGTTTTATCTCCTCCCTTCCCACTGGCTAGGGGAACCTGACAAGGCTGTCCTCGGTCCCTGCTCCTGTTTGCTTTGGCTATTGAGCCCCTAGCCCTCTCTCTCTGTCTAAATCCAAGTGTCACTGGGTTTAAATAGAGGACAAACTGGCACTATATGCCGATGACCTATTACTTTTCCTAGCAGACCCCAGGGAGTCCCTTCAGACAGCCCTACTAGCTATAGAGAGACTGGGAAGATATTCTGGGCTTGTAATAAATAAACCCAAATCAGTGATTATCTCCCTAGACCCACTACCCCAAATGCCCCCTGACACGTGGGGTATCCAGTGGGTATCTAAATTTAAATACCTAGGCATTGTTATCTCACTAAACCTCTCCTCATATATTACAAACAACATAGACCCTGTCATTGAGCAATTCAAGGCAGCTTCAGCAGTTTGGTCTAAACTCCCCATAACCCTTTGGGGGAGAGTAAACCTGTACAAGATGATATTTTTGCCAAAACTGCTCAATAAATTGCACAACTCCCAGATATGGGTTCCAGAGAGCCTGTTTCGAAGGTTTAACTCAATCCTTTTCCTCTTTCTCTGGGCAAATAAATCTTCACATATTGCGTGGAGCGCTCTCATAGCCCCAATTGATAAAGGGGGTCTGGCCCTTCCCCCCCTATGCTTCTACTTCCTGGCGAGCCAGATCCACCACATACTGTACATACCTGGTTTCACAATGACATTGAAGACCCTACCCTTCTATTAGCTACCAGGTTGGGCTTGTTAGAAGCTGTGAAGAATGTGCCATATCGGAAATTGGTGGATTATAAAGACTGCCCATCTACATTATTCACTCTCTTTAAAACCTGGAAAATTGATTGTACACTTGTTGGGCAAGCACCACCAATACTTTCTTACCTCTTTGGTGGAACTCCAACCTTCCCCCACCTCAAAAAGCTCCAAGATTTTTCATATATGCTTGAAATTCCTTGGGGATATCTTGGTATACCAGTCCTTCCCTACCTGTAAACAGCTCAAACTAAAGCTCGAAGCACGACATCCAATTATACCGGTACCTTCAATTGTGCCATAGGCTAGACATCTCATACTCCACCCCTTCAGCAGAGCAGATCTTGCAAAATCCAGAGACCTCCAAGGTGGAGTGGAGTGGAGTGCCCAAGGTGTGGCGGACCGAGTCATCTTTTCTGCACCTGGCACGGAGTTGTCCTTTAATATACAGATTCTGGGAGGAGGTTATGAAATATTTAGCAGACATCCTGAACCTTTCACGAGTGTGCTCCCCTGAGGTTTGCCTGTTGGGGCTAGTAGAGGATCTGCTCTCCTGAATAAGACACGATCATCATGAGAGTACTAACGTATTATGCAAAAAAAATAGTAGTGATGGGCTGGATGGGGAGTAGTACTCCAACAATAAATGCCTGGGTCAACTTAATAAATAAAGCCTTACCATCCATTAAAGGAGAAGGAAAGACAAAAAAGAAAAAGCCTGCTAAAGAAAGTCTTGTGTAGATAGAAATCACTGACCGTTTTAATATTTTCTCTGTGGTCTCTTGTTGAAGCAGCTAAGGCTAAGCTCTCTCAGCACTGCAGCTTGTGACCCCCAGCCAATCAGAATCGGTGTCTGTGAGCTGGGGAGACACGCAAACTTTTTTTTAATTATAGTTTGGACACCTAAAATGCAGCATCAAGCACTTGCAGTGCGCAGCAATTGGGGCATACATTTATATACGGCAGGCAAAGGTAAGGATGCCATGCCATTTATAACATTGGTTTGTACAGAGGATTTATGATTAATTTTAGACGCTGGAATGGGAATTGTATTACAGCACTGATGAATTATCCAAAGGTCAACAACGTTTTTTTTTCTTTGTGCATGCGCAGTAAGCAGAGAGAAGAAACGGAAGCCTACTCTACTTCACTAAGATGGCACCTGCGTGAATGCTTATGCGAGCCGAAACAGAAGATGGATTCTACGCTATAGGAATAGGAAATGTGGGTTCAAAATGTAGCATTTTAGTAGGTCTTGGGGAGTAGATTAAAGGGGTCTAGGTAATAATTTTTGCCTTTCCTTCTCCTTTAAGCCCACATATGTGGCCCGAGGATGCCCTGCGAAGTTTGAAAATATATGTAACCCGTGGCTAGACATAAACCTGTGGAGATTCCAGACTAAAATCTGCCCCTTGGCAGGACAGAGATTAAGCCCCTCTCCCCCTGTACACATCCTCTGCCCCCAAGATTGGGGGACATGATGACAGTAATATGTTTTCAGAGCAAGTTAGGTGTGGTACTGTACCCTTGTATACTGAGAAACTGTGAAGCTATGTATTATAACTCAATTTTGCTTGTGAACCATGTTATGTTTTGTTTGTTGTTTTAATCCCCTTGTATCCCCTTCCCTGAATAATTGAAAAAAAAACAAAAAAAAAAAAAACACTACATTGATAAGCAAAAGTGAGGAGCTGCACAAGGGAGGGATCTATCAGCAATTTTGTTTGCCAGGTCTCTAATTTTTTTGGAGGGGCCTCGGCCCCCATGGCGGGTCCTGACGCCTATGCCTACAGGCCTATGACTACTTCCTGCCACACATTTAACATAGTGCCTGGTTAGGGGTGGATCTTCCTCTTTGGCTTCTGGTTGCTCACCCAGTTGGATCTGTTCCAGGGAGCCTGGGTACACCAAGGCCCAGTAAAGCTGTTCTGCCCTAGAGGGACCTGTACATCTAGGGATGAGTCAGGGAGCAGGGACCCTGCAAATGAGGCTTAGCCAGAGATAGGTTACCTCTTTAATAGTACTCTCTAGGAGAGTAAGATAGTGAGGTTAAATAGCACAAGAAGCCTGTGCTCCAACCAGGATTGTAGTAGGGAGTAACTGTCCCAAAGGCTCTGAGTTTGCCTATAGTGAAGGGGCCACAGCTGGATAGGGTGTTAGGTTTTAGATTTATTCTCCCTGATTATTCCACTGTATGGTAAACGGACTATGCCCGGGCATTAAATCCTAGAGCTGTACCTTAACTACATCCACATGGTGCCACATTGCGCTGTCTCTGCCTAACTGTCATGACATATTTAACATCTGCAATATGTCTCTGTGGATCTGTGAGTATAACCCTGTGGAACTATTGTCTTGGACAATAAAAGTTAACCTGTTTGCTGCAAGGACCTCCTGGCATCCTTTATTTTATTTTTAAGCACAGTAGCCAATGCAAGTTGTAGTTTAACTGCACCTTTCATTCCTAACTTCCACATAGTGAAGGTCCTGCCTTGTGTGTTAGAGCCAAGTGTAACCCTTGCTCTACTGTTTATCCCAAAGTAGCGTTACATATGATTTACATTACAGATATTACCTTTGTAAAATGCATGCATTCATATTGTACATGGTTATGATGTTTGCTTCGCATTGGGTACCACATGGTTTGGAACACTGGATAGTCTCTATATGAACAGTATCCTGTTGCAATATTACTGAATTTTTTCTATCTGTTCTATTTGGACATTTAAATTTACACTCTTTTTGATTGGAGGAGACACACTCCTGTGGATGAACTTTGTCCTGGACTATCATTGGATGAAGCCACATCTTTATGTGGATTGGATCAAAGAGGGACACTTGGGAATTATAGTTTCCCTCATGATGGTGTCATGGAAGAAGTGGGTCTGAGGGTATTTTAGTCTTAGTGTGAAATGGCACAATAAAAGCACATTCACAAGGAATGATTTCCTGGTGTTGAGCCTTTGTGTTCCTATGAACTTTTATAATTTAATCTTGCAAATATATTAAAATCATCATACAAGCTAGAGGTTGTGGTAGCTTTTTTGTTTGCAGTCTATTGAATGGGACAGGGGATGCAAGAGTTTATTTCCAGAAATTGCCAATATTAACCAATAACAATTTGCAGCAATTACAGAAATAGGAAAAATGCAAAGATGCCTGTCTCCCTTACTATCATCAAAGCTGCATTGTTCTCAAAAGTTACATAGACCTATAATCAATACATAGGTATACACCATATTACCTTGATCAATTTTTTAGAGCCTTCCAAAAGACAAAGCACATTGCCAGCACTGCTGCTTGCTGAACAGCTTAACCTATGTACCATGTGATATAGTCATACAGAAGAGATGCCTTAGTTCTTCAGGGAGATACTGGATCAGATCCTATAAGTGCATATAGTAGTAGGAGGTAGCTAGATTAAATCAGAAAGTAGTCTACACCTTTGTCTGAGTACTGCCTAACCAAGTATTTATGGCATTGACATGCAGCATAAATAAGAGCATTGAATTCACTTGGTGCAAGTCAATTGTTTCTATGGATGCGTTCTAATAGGAGAACTATGGAAATTCTGTCATGTCCAGGGTTCAAGAGAGTACACTGTACATGCATGTAGTTGTGCGCAATTTCAAGGCCGGATTTGTCTTTTCCAGGCACCCATTGGCAGGGGTCGTCCACCTCCTCCCTGCTAGGATCACGCGCGAACAGGGTGCAGAATGCTCAGAAATATTGCTCCTAAACCCAAGTGACCTCACATGTTCCCAAACTACAGGTGCAGCTGAGCGGCATGCCACCCCTTAATGTGTGCCGCCTTAAAGGAAAACTATACCCCCAAACAATGTAAGTCTCTATTAAAAGATACTGAGTACAACAGCTCATGTGTAAAACCCTGCTTCAGGTAAATGAACCATTATCATAATAATATACTTTTTTAGTAGTATGTGCCATTGGGTAATCATAAATAGAAAATTGCCATTTTAAAAAATAAGGGCCGCCCCCTGAGATCGTAAGATTCACTGTGCACACATACAAACCACATGTAAGGTCACATGAGCCAATTAACAGACAGAGTTCTGCCTTTTGCTTCCTCACTTCTTCCTGTTACAGTTAGGGGCCGATTCACTAAATTCGGGTGAAGGGTTAGAATAAAAAAAACTTCGAATTTCGAAGTTTTTTTTGGGTACTTCGACCATCGAATTGGTTGAATTCGATCGAAGTCGAACGAAATCGAACGATTCAAAGTAAAAATCGTTCGACTATTCGACCATTCGATAGTCGAAGTACTTACCCTTTAAAAAAAACTTCGACCCCCTACTTCGGCAGATAAAACCTACCGAAGTCAATGTTAGCCTATGGGGAAGGTCCCCATAGGCTTGCTCAGCTTTTTTTGATCGAAGGATTTTCCTTCGATCGTTTGATTAAAATCCTTCGAATCGTTCGATTCAAAGGATTTAATCGTTTGATCGAACGAAAAATCCTTCGATCGTTCGATCGAATGTTTAGCGCTAAATCCTTCGACTTCGATATTCGAAGTCGAAGGATTTCAATTCGAGGGTCGAATTTCGAAGTATTTTTAACTTCGAAATTCGACCCTTAGTGAATCTGCCCCATAGTGTTGTAGTATTTCTGGTCAGGTGATCTCTGAGGCAGCACAGATAGAGTCACGAAATGGTGGCTCAAGGCAAGAGATGTAAAAGGGCAATATTTATGTAAATATATATTCCAGTTTGGTAAGATTCTTTAATATGTCATTCAATTTGATATAAACTATCTGTTGCTTAAGTATTCATTTTGGGGGTATAGTTTTCCTTTAAGCCCGGGCCTTTGTGGCCTTGCCACAAATTTGGGTCTGCACAATTTATTAGACCAGGCAGACTTGAAGCAATAAATGTGTGCAAGTACCTTTGTAAAAATAACCAGTGCATACTCAGTTATGCAGCCATGCTAGCATTTGCAGTTGCATTTGTAAATGGGCCTTCAAAAGTTGTTGATTTAAAAATGTTAGCATGTCTGAAAAGGTTGTACAATGCAGTGTAGAAAACGGCCTACCAGGATACCAGGAAAACTCCCGGTGGGCCCAGGTGTCAGTGGGCCCTTTTGCTTCTAACCATTTGGCATATATCATGGTCATTCCCTATTTCTTTATGGGAAAAAATCCTTAATAATGTAAAAATTGACTAAGTAAATATAAAAGACTAGGAAAATAAAGAGGTTGAGTGAGGAGAGGAGGAAAAATAGTTTGGAAAAAGTGGGCCCACGGTCTAATGTTTTCTGGTGGGCCCCTGGCATCCCAGTCCGACACTGGGACAATGCATTAGTCAATCAATAGCTTTTTCCTCCAGGATCCACACGCCCACACATAGCAGTGTCAGAGAATCTTTTCCATTGGGGAACCCTTAGCAAAAGCAAAGATCAAGGAGTGCCACTCCATAACGCTACAATTGAAAGACATGCAGTTTTTTTCTGCTCATTACTGGACTTCTTTAAAATAAAGCTTTCTATGAAATGTCATATTTACTTAATGGTCACACACTTGCATATCTTAAAAGGTTGATGGAAATAATTATTTAAAGTTTAGTTCTTCAATATCTGGAAGCCACTGTATACATATTATGTGCATTCTACAAATTAAAGAATCTTACATTGTGCTAAGCATTAATGAAATGGCATTATTTATTCAAGGTAACAAATATATGTATGTACAATGAGAAATAAAATTACAAGGCCCTTTATTCACCCCACCCCATTGGGCATATTTATATATTTACATCTATCTATGTATCTATCTATGTATCTATATATATCTATATATATATATATATATATATATCCATATATATATATATATATCCATATATATATATATATATATATATATATATATATATATATATATATATATATATATATATCCAATATTATCTGCCCCTCCTCTATGCCTTTCAGCACTTCCTAGATGTCACTGCTCCCCACATATTCCCCCTGTTCTCTTCACCATTTAATTGTGTAACCAGTGCATGGGAATGGACATCAGGTCTCCCATTCTGGTGCACAAGCAAGATTCTGAGATGATGCAAGGATTGCCTTAATAACAGTGTCCACAAAATGGCGCCTGTCTGTTTGCTATAATTATGAATTCCCAGACCAAAGGAAACAAGATTCAAATAATTTATATAGTTTAATTAAAGTTTATTTTGCTTGACTAAAGTGATAAAATAGGATTTTCGGGTGACAGGTCCCCTTTAACAAGTTTCTAGGGTAAGTCCAGAGCTGTCAACCTCCTCTATTTTCTCAGGAGTTACCTGATTTTGGCCCTCTCCCTCCAGTCTCTTTGTCATTCTCCCATGTTCTCCAAAATTTTAAGTATTACCCGATTTTGCTGCTGGTTCTCTTTAAAATCCGACTGTGAATGCACAGTAAGTATTCTGGATGTCTTTTTGAGAAAGTGCACATGCGTGGGCAGAGACTAGTGGCTTCAGGGGAGAGATTTGCGTATGTGTGTGACCTCATTTCCAGGGGTGGGCCGCTGCTGCAATGTCACTTTTGGGTGTTTGTAAAATTAATTGCACCACGAAGAGTGCCTGGGGTAATTTCAACAGAGCCTACAGTTCTGGGCAGGGGAAACTACACAAGTGAAAAGTGCCCTGTAACCATTCTTAAAAGAAAATAATGATAGATATTATAATTAGGGATGGGCGAATTTTTTCGCCTCGTTTCGCCAATGAAATGACGCCCATAGACTTGTATGGAGACGTGCGTCAAAAAAAAAAAGACGCGCGACAAAATAATTTCGCCGCGCAACAAATTTCTTTTGACGCCCATAGACTATAATGGGCGTCTGCGACATTTCGCCGGCGGCGAATTTTTGGCGAAACGAAACGGGTCAAATTCGCCCATCCCTGATTATAATCTACTAAGTGGTTGATAAAAAGGTATCACTATGTTAACACAGCTAGAAAAAACTGGTACAAAATCATAGGATCATGATGACACTTAATAAGTTCACACAGTCATTATTCCTTCCCAGGGGGAGGGAATAATAAAGACAGCCGCCCAAGTATGGGGTATCTGGAACTAGTTGGTGAATTTAACTAATTGTTGTGCCATATTGGGACAAACACATATTAAAGGGGTGGTTCACCTTTAAGGTAACTTTTAATATGTTATAGAATAGCCAATTCTAAGCAACTTTTCAACTGGTTTTGATGATTATTTTAAAGTTGAATATCTATTTGCCTTTTTGTTCTGACTCTTTGCAGCTTTCAAATGGGTGTCGCTGACCCCTTCTAAAAAGCAAATGCTCTGTAAGGCTACAAATGTTTTGTTATTCCTAATTTTTATTACTCATCTTACTATTCAGGCCCACTCCTATTCATAGCCCAGTCTCTTATTCAAATCAGTGCATGACTGCTATGGTATTTTGAACCCTAGCAACCACATTGCTGAAATTGCAAACTGGAGAGCTGCTGAATAAAAAACAAAATAACTGAAAAACCACAAATAATAAAAAATGAAAACCAATTGCAAATTGTCTCAGAATATCACTCTCTACATAATACTAAAAGATATTTCAAAGGTGAACCACCCTTTTGAGTAAGTACCCAAGAACCAGAACATTAGTTCAGGGTGTCCCATATTCACCAAGGGTTATATTGCCGGCTATAAGCACTATTTTCATTAGGCGGCCTAAGTACTCCCCCTAGTTTATTATATCTAATAATAGATATCACATTTTTCAGTAGACCCCTGGCATTTATATTTAGAATATTTTATGTTGTTATATTACAGAATGTGGGATATATAATGGGGTAAAATGAAACTTTTGTGAAGATTTTCAGAAATTTCATAAAAACCACTACATTTAGCATAGCTTTGCAGTTTGGTTGTTCACAATAGAGAGCCAAATTTACCTATTTTCATCAGAATGTGTATTTATTGAAAATATGAAGTTTTCTAGGGTTGCCTTATTTATTTGCCACTTTTTCCACACATAAATCAGGCAGTATTTTTTGTGGTAGTATAAATATATGCCATGAAATATGTATGCACTAATTAATTATAGGGTTCTCTATGCCAGATACTTTGGTAATTGGCAATAACTACTGGCATTCATATTTAGGATGTGTTTTCTTGGTACCTTATGATATGTGGGAGTTCAGATGCGATTTCATCGAAACACAAGAAGTTTGGAAATGCTTTGCGACTCAGAAGTTTGAATACATTGCCCAAATGTGCACTTTCCAAAAATATATGGTTTTGGGGGAGTCAACCTATTTTTTGTGTTTTTACCCCACAAAAAATGCAGCAAATGAGTTGATTTTTCAGTAGCTGAAGTGACATTTGGGACAATTTGTATGCACTTCATTTTGGGGTCTCTAGATACTTTGAGAATCCTATGCACAATGGGCACAGTTTGGTGGACCCCTGGCAATCATATCTAAGATGTGTTTTCTTTGTACCTAATGATACAGTATGTGGGAGATAAGATGCTGAAAAGTGGAAGCTTTGATGTAATTTTCATGTATTTCATCAAAACTGCTAATTTTGGGAAAGCCACAATGGGCATCAAACTGTTCAGTAGACCCCTGGCATTCATATTTACATGTTTTTAAATGCTGCCTGGGAGATACACACTTGCCAAGTAACAGTTTTGTGGTGATGTTTCAGAATGTTTTTGTTTGATGTTTGGTAATTAGGTTAGCAATAGAAAGACATGGTTACCCATTTTGGATGCGAAAAAAATGTGCACTGTTCCAGAATTTTTTGGCTTTGAAATCTAAGTATGCCATATTCTGTTGTAGCATTTGATAATTTTGTAATTGACGGCTCAGAGTTTTTGATCTATAGAAGTCAGAAATCTCCATAAAACTTTAGGGGTTTTTGATCACCTTCACCTGCCACCCCCTTGGAGTACCCCACTTAGGACCTAGGGAACAAGGACTACAAAACACGGAGTGTGATACAAGATACTTGTTTGTTTATTGCTTGGTGCAGCTGGGTTATATACCCTTGTATGCCTCTCTGGGCTATGTGCAGAAAGACACAGAGGGACAGAAAAACAGGATATCTTACAGAGAGGAATAGCACAAGTGTCACATCTGCAGTTAAATATGTATTTCTGCCATGCATGCCAGTCATTTAGTTGTTACAAAGTATGTCAGATAATATTATGCACTGGGCATAACCATGTAGCCTGAAGGGTCGTTTGCCTTGCAACAAGCAGTTTCTAGCACTTATCTATGCATCCTATTGATTATTGATTTAAGCATATCCCTTCAATCAATTATTTTATCCTGAAGGGATAACTCATATTAGAAGGAGAGACTGGTAGGGAGGATGTAGGGATGGGGAAGGAGTGGAGCCAGAGCAAACGGCTCTGGTACAAATGTATGAAAGTATTTTTACCAAACAGTACCTAGTTATATTAACTATGCTGTAACCATAAGGATGAGAGTGATATTGTATTGGAGAAGGGTGAAATTACCCTTTGGCATGTTAACTATATCCTCTATGGTGTTAGAGAGTCTGATATGTAAGCCATGCAACAAGCTGTAAAAGGAGAGTGTGTGCATATCCACCAATCAGTAATTTTAGGTGTGTATGCTTCCATAACATGTATTTAACTACAGTACTTTTAGGCTCAAACAATTGAAAAGTCTCTTTTTGACCACGGGCACAAGAGCTGTTGGTGAGGCTGATGTCATCAGTACCAGTGGCTAATCACTGGAGGGTGTCTGGAATATAGAAGCAATGCACAACAACCACAATTTTTTTGTATGATGTTTGGTAATTAGGTTAGTAGTCGAAAGACATGGTTACCCATTTTGGATGCAACACAATGTGCAATTTTAAAAATGACATGTTTTCCTGAGGTAAACCCACTGTTTCAGAATTTTCCAATAGAGTATGCCATATTCTGTTGTAGCATTTGAAAATTGACTGCTCAGAGTTCTATAGAAGTCAGAAATCTCCATAAAAGTTTGCATATATGCACGTTTGAGAGACATGATGCTTTCCAAATTTGTTGAATTTGTGCATGAAATAATTTATTTTATGTTAGATCATGAAAAATTGGATTTTTTAATGTTTTTGGTATTTAGATCTAAATCTTTTTCCAGAAGTTGTGAGAGTACAAAATGTTCAAAAACATCTTCGTGCAAATGAAATGTGACATTCTGCTAGCACTTAAAGGAACAGTAATGCCAAAAAGTGAAAGAGCTTTGAAGTAATGGAAATATAATGTAGTGTTGCCCTGCACTGGTAAAACTGGTGTCTTTGCATCAGAAACTACTACAGTTTATATAAACAAGCTACTGCTTAACACAGTAGATAGTTAAGTTCTGAAGATTCCCATTGTATATGACAGAGCTTCTCATCTGCTGGGTATCCTGGGCCTTTTCTCCTTTTTCAGTTTTGAATGGCTGCCCCATGGCTACACAGCAGCTTTTTTATATAAACTACAGTAGAGTTTCTATAGAAAACACACCAGTTTTATCAGTGCAGGCCAACAGTACATTATATTTTTATTACCTTATAACCTTTTGATTTTTGGTGTTACTGTTGCTTTAAAGGGTTAAATCTATCCATGCATTTGTATGTGTATGTTCTTCACATATTCTTCAGATATGGAGGAAAAAGTATCCTTTTACTTTTCTGTAAATAACACAGGAGATCCCACTTTCAGTACTGCTGGATATGATGAACATGATGAGTTTAGAAGATACATGCCGAATGTTGCCTAAAGAAACAAAAAGGAGGGAAATGCATCAAAAATATTCAAAGAAAAAGCTTATATGCAATGTACATATATACAGAGGAGGAATTAGGTACATGGTATGTGTGTTTAGGAGATATATATTGACTGTAAACATTAAATTAAGTATCACAAACATTCATATCCCTGACAACTTTTGACTCTTTTTATTTAATAACATTGATGCTGCACTAATTTTGTTTTCTGTGATAGTCTGATTTCAAATCAATAAAATTCATAAAGCCAAAAGAACAGTAGTTATATAGTAATTTGGTCCAGTGCCGCCCTAGGTACCGGACTTCAAAGTGCAGAACATGCACATAACAAAAGTAACGTAATGTGCATGTACAGAAGTGAAGCAACAAGCCCACAAGGTACCCCCCCATCTACCCCCAACCCTGCTTTTTTTCCCTGCGGAAACTTTTTTTTTTTTTTTTACAGTATAGGCATTTGAGGGCAGTGCCCCTACAGCTGCCGCCCTAGGCACAGGCCCAGGCTCTTGATTGCCTATATTGTAAATACGCCCCTGTCCTGTTGAGCAAGATTAAAAGTAAAAAAAAAAAATTATTCTGTGGATCACAATTAAAGCCTGTGGTAAAGTCCTGCAACTCAGTAACAATTTTTCACACAAGGAAAAAATGCTAGAAAAGAATGATAAACATGGGTACATTTCACACTTATCACAGCCAAAATCAAACACATATTAACAATCTGACCAGCACATTTAATCAAACTACATAGTGTACACAGTTTTTTGAAAAACCCAGCAATTTTTTAAAAAAATCCCTTACTTTGTCAAACGGGTTCTTTCACTGAGGGAGTCCATACTGTGACATTAACATGCAAACAAGTTCACGAGTGTGCTCAAATTGTAGAACTGCCCTGAGTATTCTACCCAGAATGCCTAGCTTCAGTAAACTCCTCCAGTAGAAGTATCACAAGATTTTCCTCTCTTGTCCCATGCTGGTGATGTTATTATGCAAATGAAGGGCACACACTAACTTCCAGCAGGTGGCAGCACTACTGAACAGCAGCTAACACAGACATTTGCTTGATTTGAAAATAGCTTAGAAGGGTTGCTAGGCAACCAAGGAATTTCAACTGAGCATGTGCGAGATTTCATTTTCAGCTACTTGCCCCCCCCTCTGTATTTATTGGGGAATCATAGGTCCTTGCATCAAGCCCTGTCTCAAGAGGCACTGGGGGTCATTTATCAACACTGGGCAAATTTGCCCATGGGCAGTATCCCATGGCAACCAATAAAATTGCTGCATTCATTGTTCTACTTGCAGCTGGCTTTAAAAAGCTATTCACTTATTGGTTGCTATGTGTAACTGCCCATGGGCAAATTAGAATGCAGAGAAAACAGCACTATAGAATATGATAGGGTTTGACTTGAAAAAATATTTAATCTTTTTTATTAAAAAAACAATGGGGAGTGGGGTTGCACTGACTGATTGCTTCAGCTGGCCAAACCAATACTAATAGGAAATGCCTCCCTTTTGGGTACTTCGACCATCGAATTGGTTAAATTCGTTCGAATTCGATCGAAGTCGAACGATTCGAAGTAAAAATCGTTCGACTATTCGACCATTCGATAGTCGAAGTACTTACCCTTTAAAAAAAACTTCGACCCCCTAGTTCGGCAGATAAAACCTTCCCGAAGTCAATGTTAGCCTATGGGGAAGGTCCCCATAGGCTTGCTAAGCTTTTTTTGATCGAAGGATTTTCCTTCGATCGTTTGATTAAAATCGTTCGAATCGTTCGATTCGAAGGATTTAATTGTTTGATCGAACAAAAAATCCTTCGATCTTTCGATCGAATGTTTAGCGCTAAATCCTTCGACTTCGATATTCGAAGTTGAAGGATTTCAATTCGAGGGTTGAATTTCGAAGTATTTTTAACTTCGAAATTCGACCCTTAGTGAATCTGCCCCTAAGTATTGTTTTGATTCCTTGTGTATTACGCGCATTTCTTGCAGTTGCTAGGTATTTTTATAAGCTCAACAACATGCGATCCACACATTTTAATTTATATTAAAAAATGACTATATATTATACTGACCTTCCCCTCTCTGCTTGTCGACAATGTTTGAAACACGTCTTTCTTTTTCTCTCCAGTATGCTGGTCAATACAAATTATTTGACATCTATTACACTTGCCTGAAACCTAGAAGGAGGAATATATTTTTAGATTTGGATTCATTTTCATGCATTTACAGAATGTATTATTTTAATTTGATTCTAATGAGGTTCTTAAATTAATCTACTGAATATACGCCTGGCAGCCTAAAATTGTTTCCCCTACCACAGGTGCGGGCTCCAATTCGGGGAAACAAAAAAAAGAGGGAGGGGCCGGACAGTGAGAGCCACCATGTTGTGTAGCGCATATGCGCATGATGATTAATGATACTGTTTCCCCCAAACGTGTGTTGGCTAATTGGTGGGGGAAGCTATTTTAGGGCGGTAGATGCCCTTTAAATATGCTTATAGTGAAATAGACTTAAAGATACAAATTAATACAGTTAAGAGTATTTGGGTAAAATCTGGAGGTGCAGTAACAGTAACGACTCTTACCAAGCAAGACAATGGTGTAAGCATGCCTGATATACAGTATGTTATTCACCTTACAAGTAGAGGAAAAAGCATATAGCACCACATCTTACTCGTGTAGGTCCAGTTGAGTTTAGCTGTTTATGGAGAGCTGCTTTTAACAGTGAGTAGTGTACTGTAATGATCCTGGCCCAGATTTAAGGGAACTATCTCTAAGCACAGTGGGTTGAAATAGAACAACCATCCTCTCTTTGTATGTGGATTCCTAGGTAGTAGGCCACATCATTGTTTCAAAGTGCTTGCTTTAGCTTTGTAATTCCCTTAAATTCTTTGTGAACAATTATGAAATCATCGACATAGAGTAGTAGATACAGTAAATCCACTCCTCATCTGCATGTTTGCAATAAAGACATGAAACAGCTTTACTTATAGTGAAGCCTTCAAAGACTTTAGCTGATTCATACTAGCTTTCCAGGTGATGCAGTTTATCTCTAAATGGCCTGGCTTTGTGCAAACTAAACACCACTAGGGATGTAGCGAACGTCGGAAAAAAAGTTCGCGAACATATTCGCGAACTTGCGCAAAAATGCGAGCGGTTCGCGAACGGTTCGCGAACCCCATAGACTTCAATGGGAAGGCGAACTTTAACATCTAAAAAAGACATTTCTGTCCAGAAAAATGATTTTAAAGTTGTTTAAAGGGTGCAACGACCTGGACAGTGGCATGCCAGAGGGGGATCAAGGGCAAAAATGTATCTGAAAAATCTGCCTGTGTGTGCTTGGAAGAGATAGTGTAGGGGGAGAGCTGTTAGTGATTTCAGGGACAGATGATAGTAAGTTTGCTGGCTAGTAATCTGCTTGATACTGCTCTGTATTGGAGGGACAGAAGTCTGCAGGGATTTGAGGGACATTTTAGCTTAGGTAGCTTTGCTGGCTAGTAATCTACTGTTCTCTTTAAACAACTGCCATACGTTGACCTTGTAGGCATTGTTTGCCCAGTTTTTTTGGACGCAGCCACTGAAGCACAGTTGCCAGAAAAAATATGCCATATAAATGCTGAAAATAGTCATTTTTCGCCATACGTTGACCTTGTAGACATTGTTTGCCCAGTTTTTTTGGACGCAGCCACTGAAGCACAGTTGCCAGAAAAAATATGCCATATAAATGCTGAAAATAGTCATTTTTCGCCATACGTTGACCTTGTAGACATTGTTTGCCCAGTTTTTTTGGACGCAGCCACTGAAGCACAGTTGCCAGAAAAAATATGCCATATAAATGCTGAAAATAGTCATTTTTTGCCATACGTTGACCTTGTAGGCATTGTTTGCCCAGTTTTTTTGGTCGCAGCCACTGAAGCACAGTTGCCAGAAAAAATATGCCATATAAATGCTGAAAATAGTCATTTTTTGCCATATACGTTGAGTCAACGTATGGCAAAAAATGACTATTTTCAGCATTTATATGGCATATTTTTTCTGGCCTCTGTGCTTCAGTGGCTGCGGCCAAAAAAACTGGGCAAACAATGCCTACAAGGTCAACGTCGTTGACCTTGTAGGCATTGTTTGCCCAGTTTTTTTGGCCGCAGCCACTGAAGCACAGAGGCCAGAAAAAATATGCCATATAAATGCTGAAAATAGTCATTTTTTTGGTCGCAGCCACTGAAGCACAGTTGCCAGAAAAATTATGCCATATAAATGCTGAAAATATGCATTTTTTTGGTCGCAGCCACTGAAGCACAGTTGCCAGAAAAATTATGCCATATAAATGCTGAAAATATAAATTTTTTTGGTTGCAGCCACTGAAGCACAGAGGCCAGAAAAATTATGCCATATAAATGCAGAAAATATGCATTTTTTTGGTCGCAGCCACTGAAGCACAGTTGCCAGAAAAATTATGCCATATAAATGCTGAAAATATAAATTTTTTTGGTTGCAGCCACTGAAGCACAGAGGCCAGAAAAATTATGCCATATAAATGCAGAAAATATGCATTTTTTTGGTCGCAGCCACTGAAGCACAGAGGCCAGAAAAATTATGCCATATAAATGCAGAAAATATGCATTTTTTTGGACGCAGCCACTGAAGCACAGTTGCCAGAAAAAATATGCCATATAAATGCTGAAAATAGTCATTTTTTGCCATACGTTGACCTTGTAGACATTGTTTGCCCAGTTTTTTTGGTTGCAGCCACTGAAGCACAGAGGCCAGAAAAAATTAAACCAGTAGGGTTTGCACCCTAGTTTGTAACGGTGGCGGAGGGAGGAGGACGCTAAAGGACAGCTGTGTGTGGAGTCATGAGGCTTGAAGAGAAGGACAGCTGCATAGAAGTCAGAACAAGTCTTCCGGCGTGCAGTAACCCTCCGAGATCCACCCCTCATTCATTTTAATAAAGGTCAGGTAATCGACACTTTTGTGACCTAGGTGAGTTCTCTTCTCAGTTACAATCCCTCCTGCTGCACTGAAGGTCCTTTCTGAGAGCACACTTGAGGCTGGGCAAGACAAGAGGTTCATGGCAAATTGTGACAGCTCTGGCCACAGATCAAGCCTGCGCACCCAGTAGTCCAGGGGTTCATCGCTCCTCAGAGTGTCGATATCTGCAGTTAATGCCAGGTAGTCCGCTACCTGCCGGTCGAGGCGTTCTTTGAGGGTGGATCTAGAAGGGTTGTGGCGCTGCCTTGGACAGAAAAACATTTGCATGTCTGACGTTACAGACCGGCCAAAGGGCTTTGTCCTTGCAGGTGTGCTCGTGGCAGGATTACTGGCACCTCTGCCCCTGGAATGTTGATGAGTTCCTGAAGTGACATCACCCTTAAAAGCATTGTACAACATGTTTTGCAGGCTGGTTTGTAAATGCCGCATCTTTTCGGACTTGTGGTATGTTGGTAACATTTCTGACACTTTATGCTTGTACCGAGGGTCTAGTAGCGTTGCGACCCAGTACAGGTCCTTCTCCTTAAGCCTCTTGATACGGGGGTCCTTCAACAGGCATGACAGCATGAAAGACCCCATTCTCACAAGGTTGGATGCAGAGCTATCCATCTCCGCTTCCTCATTATCAAGGACTGCATCATCCACGGTCTCCTCCCCCCAGCCACGTACAAGACCAGGGGTCCCCAAAAGGTCACCACTAGCCCCCTGGGAAGCCTGCTCCTGTTGGTCCTCCTCCTCCTCCTCCACAAAGCCACCTTCCTCCTCTGACTCCACTTCTGGCACCTCTCCCTGCGTTGCAGCAGGTGCCTGGGTTCGTTCTGGTGATTCCGACCATAAATCGTGCGCTTCCAGCTCCTCGTCACGCTGGTCTACAGCCTCATCTGTCACTCGTCGCACGGCACGCTCCAGGAAGAAAGCGAAGGGTATTAGGTCGCTGATGGTGCCTTCGGTGCGACTGACCATATTTGTCACCTCTTCAAAAGGTCGCATGAGCCTGCAGGCATCGCGCATAAGCACCCAGTTACGGGGGAAAAAAATCCCCAGCTCTGCAGATCCAGTCCTACCACCCAGTTCAAAAAGGTACTCGTTGACGGCCCTTTGTTGTTGCAGCAGACGTTCCAACATAAGGAGCGTTGAATTCCAGCGAGTCTGGCTGTCAGAAATCAAACGCCTGACTGGCATGTTGTAGCGCTGCTGAATGTCAGCAAGGCGTGCCATGGCTGTGTAGGAACGTCTGAAATGGGCCGACACCTTTCTGGACTGGGTGAGAACGTCCTGGAATCCTGGGTACTTCGAGACAAAACGTTGGACTATTAAATTTAACACATGTGCCATGCAGGGCACATGTGTTAAATTGCCCAGTCTCAACGCTGCCAACAGATTGCTTCCATTGTCACACACCACTTTTCCGATCTGCAGTTGGTGTGGGGTCAGCCACCGATCGGCCTGTGACTGCAGAGATGACAGGAGTACAGATCCGGTATGGTTTTTGCTTTCCAGGCACGTCATCCCCAAGACAGCGTGACAACGGCGTACCTGGCACGTCGAATAGCCTAGGGGGAGCTGGGGGTGCACAGGTGTGGAGGAGGAGAAGGAGGACCCAGCAGCAGAGTAAGAAGAAGAAGAGGAACAAGACGAGGTAGAGAGCGATGGAGGAGTAGATGTGGTGGCAGAACCGCGTGCAATCCGTGGCGGTGACACCAACTCCACTGTTGTTGTTGTTGAGCTACCCATTCCCTGCTTCCCAGCCATTACCAAGTTCACCCAGTGGGCAGTGTAGGTGACATACCTGCCCTGACCATGCTTGGAGGACCATGCGTCAGTAGTCATATGGACCTTTGGCCCAACACTAAGTGACAGAGATGCGGTAACTTGGCTCTGCACATGTTGGTACAGGTGTGGTATTCCCTTTTTAGAAAAAAAATTGCGTCTGGGTACCTTCCACTGCGGTGTCCCAATTGCTACAAATTTGCGGAAGGCCTCAGAGTCCACCAGCTGGTATGGTAAAAGCTGGCGGGCTAAGAGTGCAGACAAGCCAGCTGTCAGACGCCGGGCAAGGGGGTGACAGTCAGACATTGGCTTCTTACGCTCAAACATGGCCTTCACAGAAACTTGGCTGGTGGCAGATGACTGGGAATGGGAACAGGTGGTCAAGGTGGAAGGCGGAGTGGAGGGTGGTTCAGACGGGTCAAGGAGAGCAGAGGTAGAGCAGTAAGATGCTGGACCAGAAGGAGTGTGGCTTTTAGTTTGCCTGTTGCCTTTGAGGTGTTGCTCCCAAAGTGCTTTGTGCTTGCCGCTCATGTGCCTTCGCATAGAAGTTGTACCTATGTGGCTGTTGGGCTTACCAAGGCTCAGTTTCTGACTGCACTCATTGCAAATTACAATGCTTTTGTCAGAGGCACACACATTAAAAAAATCCCACACTGCTGACTTTTTGGAAGTGTGCGATCTGGCGGTAACAGTAGAAGTTGGCGGCATTGGCGGCAATGGCGGGTGCGTTGGCCGGCTGAACACAGGTGCTGATACATGTTGTTGCCCTACTGATCCCTGCGGGCTGTCCTCCCTGCTTCTTCTAAGTCTTATTCTCCTACTGCCTCTCTGACTCTCCGTCTCTCCATCTGAACTACCCTCCTCTTGCTCTCTTCTACTAGGCACCCACAAAACATCAATCTCCTCATCATCATTCTCCTCAGATGCATCAATTTCTTCTGACACATCACAGAAGGAAGCAGCAGCGGGGACCTCCTCCTCATCACTCATCATTATGTCCATCTCTGTCGTGTTCTCTGCCAGAATTAAATCTGGTGTAACGTCCTCATCTCCTTCATCTTCTTCTGGCAATAATGGTTGCGCATTACTCAGTTCAAGAAACTCATGGGAAAATAACTCCTCTGACTCCAGTGAAGAAGGGGCACCGGTGGTGGAGGAAGTGTTACGTGGGGTGGCCATAGCAGTGGAGGATGAGGAGGATGTTGTGGTAAAGTTAGAAACGGTAGAGGATGGGGTGTGCTGTGTAAGCCAGTCAACTACCTCTTCAGCATTTTGGGAGTTCACGGTCATTGGCTTTTTAAAACTGGGCAATTTGCTAGGGCCACAGGATTGCATAGCAGCACGGCCCCTAGCACGGCCTCTGCGTGGCGGCCTGCCTTTGCCTGGCATTATTTTTAAAAAAACAACAACAACAAAAACTCAGTTGGTTTTTCTGGAAACGATAATACACACAGCTAGATGGCAGTTTGAAGAAAACAGTGTGCAAATAATGCCTACAAGATCAACGTATACACTACTACAGCGGTGGATACGGATTACGTAAAATATATGAATGCTGCTTGAAAAAAAGTAACTCAAGTGGTTTTTCTAGAGACGATAATATTATCAATATTTAGACAAAATGTGAACAAGCTCACACAGCTAGATGGCGGTTTGAAGAAAACACTGTGCAAATAATGCCTACAAGGTCAACGTATACACAGCGGTGGATACGGATTACGTAAAATATATGAATGCTGCTTGAAAAAAAGTAACTCAAGTGGTTTTTCTAGAGACGATAATATTATCAATATTTAGACAAAATGTGAACAAGCTCACACAGCTAGATGGCGGTTTGAAGAAAACACTGTGCAAATAATGCCTACAAGGTCAACGTATACACAGCGGTGGATACGGATTACGTAAAATATATGAATGCTGCTTGAAAAAAAGTAACTCAAGTGGTTTTTCTAGAGACGATAATATTATCAATATTTAGACAAAATGTGAACAAGCTCACACAGCTAGATGGCGGTTTGAAGAAAACACTGTGCAAATAATGCCTACAAGGTCAACGTATACACAGCGGTGGATACGGATTACGTAAAATATATGAATGCTGCTTGAAAAAAAGTAACTCAAGTGGTTTTTCTAGAGACGATAATATTATCAATATTTAGACAAAATGTGAACAAGCTCACACAGCTAGATGGCGGTTTGAAGAAAACACTGTGCAAATACTGCCCACAAGATCAACGTATACACTACTACAGCGGTGGATACGGATCTCGTAAAATTTATTATGGCTGCTTGAAAAAAGTCACTCCGGTGTTTTTTCTGGAGACGGTAATATTATGGATATTTAGACAGAATGTGAACAAGGTCACACAGCTAGATGGCAGTTGGTTGAATAACACACTGGGCAAAAAATGCCTACAGGGCAAATAATGCCTAAAAGGTCAACTTATACACTACTACAGCGATGGATACGGATTACGTAAAATATATTATGGCTGCTTGAAAAAAGTCACTCCGGTGTTTTTTCTGGAGACGGTAATATTATGGATATTTAGACAGAATGTGAACAAGGTCACACAGCTAGATGGCAGTTGGTTGAATAACACACTGGGCAAAAAATGCCTACAGGGCAAATAATGCCTAAAAGGTCAACTTATACACTACTACAGCGATGGATACGGATTACGTAAAATATATTATGGCTGCTTGAAAAAAGGCACTCCGGTGTTTTTTCTGGAGACGGTAATATTATGGATATTTAGACAGAATGTGAACAAGGTCACACAGCTAGATGGCAGTTGGTTGAATAACACACTGGGCAAAAAATGCCTACAGGGCAAATAATGCCTAAAAGGTCAACTTATACACTACTACAGCGATGGATACAGATTACGTAAAATATGTTATGGCTGCTTGAAAAAAGTCACTCCGGTGTTTTTTCTGGAGACAGTAATATTATGGATATTTAGACAGAATGTGAACAAGGTCACACAGCTAGATGGCAGTTGGTTGAATAACACACTGGGCAAAAAATGCCTACAGGGCAAATAATGCCTAAAAGGTCAACTTATACACTACTACAGCGATGGATACAGATTACGTAAAATATGTTATGGCTGCTTGAAAAAAGTCACTCCGGTGTTTTTTCTGGAGACGGTAATATTATGGATATTTAGACAGAATGTGAACAAGGTCACACAGCTAGATGGCAGTTGGTTGAATAACACACTGGGCAAAAAATGCCTACAGGGCAAATAATGCCTAAAAGGTCAACTTATACACTACTACAGCGGTAGTAAAATAAAAAAAAGTAAAATAAAAAAAAAATGAATATTAAAAAAAAAAAAGTTGGTGCTGCTGAACTACTAGGAGCAGCAGATTAGCACACCAGTCCCACTCCCCAACACTGCTAGACTAATAGCACTGGGCTCTTATAGTAGTAGTAGTAGTAGTAGTAGTAGTAGTAGTAAAACAACAAAAAAATAAATAAAAGCAGTCCTTACAAGGACTACTGTTATTGCAGCAGTCAGCAGATGAGATCAGAAGCAGGACAGCTGCCCACTGCAGCTACATACAGAGCACTGCAGTAGAAGGTAGATTACTAGCCAGCAAAGCTACCTAAGCTTAAATGTCCCTCAAACCCCTGCAGACTTCTGTCCCTCCAATAACAGAGCAGTATCAAAACGATTACTAGCCAGCAAACTTTCAACTGTCCCTGAAATCACTAACAGGCAGCAGCTCTCTCCCTACACTATCTCTTCAGCACACACAGGCAGAGTGAAAAAACGCTGCAGGGCTTCGGTTTTTATAGGGAAGGGGAGTGGTCCAGGGGAGAGCTTCCTGATTGGCTGCCATGTACCTGCTGGTCTGGGGTGAGAGGGCAAAAAAAAGCGCCAACAATGGCGAACCCAAAATGGCGAACGTCGCGCGACGTTCGCGAACTTCCGGCGAGCGCGAACACCCGATGTTCGCGCGAACAAGTTCGCCGGCGAACAGTTCGCGCCATCCCTAAACACCACATGTTTCACACTGCACATTAGAATTTTTAGTTTGATCCTTAGTTTTTAGTGCAGTTTCTGTATGGGGCAGATTTATCAAAATGTGAAAGAGCACACGACAGAAAAACTCACTCACTTTCTATTCATCCCTAAGGAATTTTTAGAATCATATTTATCGATGAAGTTCACCATTTGATAAATATGCTTTTGAAAATCCCATAGGAATGAATAGAAAGTGAGTGAATTTTATTGCGGTGAGTTATAATCTCACACTTTCATAAATCTGCCCTATAATCTGTATCAGATTTGTCATTTGTACTTTGTGTTTTATGCCTGTATTCATCCACAACATACTCATCCATAAGATAATCATCCGGTCGTGACAAGAGCTGTGACAAGTGTTTCATAACTTTCTGGGAGACTAATGAGCAGCAATGCTGCAACATGTTGCTCTTTTATTTCTTCTCCTATACTTTTTTATTTAATCCACCATTTTAAGGTGTATTTTATATAATCCTGCATATGCTGGCCTTTCATCAATTTAATGTATAACTTTCTAATTTGGTACAATATATTAGTGAGATTTGTCTAGTTCCTCTGTCATTTATTTTTCTGTTTCACATTTGCATATATGCACAATCTGATCAACATCTATGCTGAAAGAAAGTGCTTTGAACCTTCTGATCTTTATCTAGCCATTTATCTGTGTAAGTTTGATCTGTCCTTGTGAATACTCTTCCATGTACCTTCTTCAGCACCATCTTTATTTTAAATGTTCAAGACTGGTAGTTCTGGTTAGTCAGATTAGCTACTCAAAACTTCTGCTGTTAGCAGCTATCACTTCTGCTTTTCTGACATTTTTCTGTTGCTGACTGTCTCTGCTGGGTGCTTTAGCTGTGCTTCACTATCTGCTAGGTCTGTCAGTGGGCTGTACCTGGCAGCTGTCAGGACTCTTACCAATCAAGATGATGCTGCAAGCATGGCTGATACTTTATTTGCCTTATAACAACCAGAGGAAAAAGGTATGGAATCACACCCTGGAGTCTCTTCCCAGAATACACAGGTTTTAAGAATACTTTATGAACACACAAAAACATGTATACTAACTCCTACTGGCAGGACAAAATAACATTATAACAGTATATAAGTGAAAAGTTGTTTGTTGCTGACATTGTATACTGTACATACTAGTAAAAACCCAAACCAAACTTAAGAACAAAAAAAGTATAATTAACAATATAATCTTCTCTATTTGACTCTATATTTGGGGTGGGTATATCAATCAAATGAAGGTTTGCACATGATCTTAAAATAAACCTACAAGTATGGGATCACTTATCTAGAAACTGTTTGCTCAGAAAGCTATGATTTATGGGAAGGACATTTCCCCAAACACTCCATTTTAAGCAAGCAATTCTAATTTTAAAAAAAAAAACCCTTTTCTCTGTAATAATAAAACCGTGCCTTGTGCTTGATGGAAACTAACCTGCACGATTACATATTGTTGGCAAAACAATCATATTGGGTTTATTCCCAACTTATGGGAAGACCCTAGATCTCAAGCATTCCAGATCCTAGTTGGTATTGGACTATAATAGTTTTTATGTATTTGTGCCAATGTCACAGATGTGTGGATTGGGGGTAATTAAATACAGCAGGCTTTCCTGGTCAAATTTGATGTGGGTGGGCACACTAGTAGGGATATTTAATATATTGTAATAGACAGATAAATAAGGACAATGTTAAGGTCACCTCCAGCCTATTGATGGCAATGTTAGGCAATCCAGAAACAGCAAGGATGATGCTGTGTGACTGTATAAGGAATGCTGGAAAAGAGGAAGTCAAGGCAACATGGCAAGCAGAGAAAAGGCACAGTTCTGGCAGCAGCCGTTGACGGAGATCGCCTGTGACGTAAAGTTCATAAAGTGCAGGAAAGGCTACACCAACTGCAGGTTCCACTTAGGGGCCGATTCACGAAGGGTCGAATTTCGAAGTTAAAAATACTTCGAAATTCGACCCTCGAATTGAAATCCTTCGACTTCGAATATCGAAGTCGAAGGATTTAGCGCAAATCCTGCGATCGTTCGATTCGAAGGATTTTAATCCAAAGATCGAAGGAAAATCCTTCGATCAAAAAAAGCTTAGCAAGCCTATGGGGACCTTCCCCATAGGCTAACATTGACTTCGGTAGGTTTTATCTGCCGAAGTAGGGGGTCGAAGTTTTTTTTAAAGGGCAAGTACTTCGACTATCGAATAGTCGAATAGTCGAACGATTTTTACTTCGAATCGTTCGAATCGAAGTCGAAGGTCGTAGTCGAAGGTCGAAGTAGCCCATTCGATGGTCGAAGTACCCAAAAAATACTTCGAAATTCGAAGTATTTTTCATTCGAACCCTTCACCCGAGCTGAGTGAATCGGCCCCTTAGTGTGCCAGTAAGTGTTTGCCTTCACTGTAGTAGCTGTTGCAGATCTAGGGCCCAGTTAGGGACTCGTGGAATTTTCACTTAAAGGGATGGTTCACCTTTAAGTTAACTTTTAGTGTGTTACAGGGTGGACAATTCTAAGCAACTTTTCAAATGGTCTTCATTATTTATTTTCTAATTATTTGCCTTTTTCTTATGACTCTTTCCAGCTTTCAAATGGGGGGGGTCACTGACCCCATCTGAAAAACAAAAGCTCTGTAAAGCTACAGTTATATTGTTATTGCTACTTTTTATTACTTACTTACTTTTTATAACCTTCTATGCAGGCCCTCTCCCATTTGTATTCCAGTCCATTATTCAAAGCAATGCATGGTTGCTAGGGTAATTTGGACCCTAGTAACTAGATTGTTGAAATTGCAAATTGGAGAGCTGCTGAACAAAAAGCTAAAAAAAATTCAAACACCACAAATAATATAAAAAATGGCCCCTATAGGGTCAGCCACACTGGCTTAGCTAGTAGCCCAGTTTTACCCAAAAGGAGAGCCAGGACAACAGATTGGATACTGCACTTCCTGGGAATACCACATGATATCCAATTAATGATTATAAATTCTGTATACTGGAATTCATGGATGCAACACCAGGAATTACAGATAAGTGCACACCAATGTAAAGTGTACACAAAAAACAGGCCTGAATTCTGTTATATGTGTACCATGAGGGTTAATGAATGGTTAATAACTGTATTACTTTGTTCTTTACTGATATTCTTTCTATTTGCTATTGTGATATACATGTTTTAGTAAAACAGAGAGTTCTGCATACACTCTCATTACAAATAAAGCAAGTGTACAGAAAACACATATTTATTTATAAAGGGACACACCTTCCAGTAATGTTGTTCACTGTGGCTTATTGGCATATTTTACAGTATGTTATATGTTTGTTATTTCCTGTACCAAGATATGTCACTTTTAGATTACAGCATCTACTATATACTGAATTAAACAGATTGTCCAGCCTCTGATGATATGTATATTTCTTACTACCTAGTCTATTATTTACACAGAACAGGACAGGCACAAATATTGTGGAAACTGGGCTTTTATATTTAATTAATATTGCCTATCAATTAGTATCTTATCATTATTCTGGCTGCAACAAGGAAAGTACTAATTTTTTCAAAAACCTTTCAAACTTTTTATACAGCTTTGTAAAGAGAAAAACAATGCCTGTTGAGATATAACAGCTAAGTTTAGAGCTTTGGCTATTAAAAATATGTGTTGTCTAAGCTAACAGGTATCTTTAAACATCTGCTCTACAGTATCTATTAATTGGCATTTCTTGCTTAATAAGCAGGTTTAAACAGTGTCGGCCTGGCCCACCAGGATACCAGGAAAACTCCCGGTGGGCCCAGGTGTCAGTGGGCCCTTGTGCTGCTAAATATTTGGCTGATTTCATGGCCATTTCCTATTTCTATGAGAACAGAGGCTAAATAGATGGAATAATAGATTATAGTATGTAAAAAAAACAGAATAGGCAAATAGAGGTTGAGTGAGAAGAGGGAGAATAAGTTTTTTTGGTGGGCCCCTGGTGTCCCAGTCCGACACTGGGTTTAAAACCAATGACAACAAAACCTGTCATTTATGAGAATGCTCAGACTGGTTGTAGGATTAATGTTCCCTGAGGTGAGAAAAGGCAAAGACATAAACATTTTCAAATGTGTTATTATAGATAAATGTTCTGTATATTACAGAATAGACAAATATTTCTGTTAAAGGGCCAATAACATATACTTTTTTTTTTTAAACTTTAAAATTGCAAAGCCTTTATTAAGAAATATCTTACAGAAACTCCACTTCCGGTCCTCTTCAGAAAAGGCTACAGGGCGACCATCCATCCTGCAACTCTCGATTTCTTTTCCCTGGCTATTCACAGACTGCGTTCGGCTTCTTCTCCTCCTTGCTGCATTCAGTGCCCAGCAGATTCTGGATGAAGAAAGAAGACACCCTGGCAGTGGTGGTGCGCTTGGCTTCCGTGGGTTTGCTGTGTCGTCTGTGTTGCACGAGCGGCTCGCTGTTGGGCAGGAACATGTTTGCTCAGGGGGCGGCCATACGCAAATACACTGAAGACACAAGGGAAATCACTTTTTTGAAAGAAATGAACGTGATCTTCCCGTGGGTTTGTACATGTCACGCAACCTAGAAGGCTCGTTGTGTTTTTGGCACAAGAGGAGCAGCTCTGCCTCCAGGACCTTGTTGTGCTGCTCCAGTTTGTGCACTCGCTCGATAAAGTTGGAATCTCCCCCGTGATCACTTGTTTCAGATACTTGGAGCCGCTGCTGGGGAAGCTGCACACAATGCTGCCAGGAGCGGCAGATCCGCCAGGGGAGAGTCCGGGATGGACTGGGGAGGGCAAAGCATGTGTCACGGGGCTGCTGCTTGTGCTCTATAGGCAGTTCTGCAATTTACAGCAGCCTCCCCCCGGGACCCGCCTCTGCCCAGGGAAGCCCCACACTCACTGACACCCCCGGGTCTTCTTTCTTCATCCAGAATCTGCTGGGCACCGAATCCAACAAGGAGGAGAAGAAGCAGCATGCTGTCTGTGAATAGCCAGGGAGAAGAAATCGAGCGTTGCAGGATGGATGGTCGCCTTGTTGCCTTTTCTGAAGAGGACTGGGAGTGGAGTTTCTGTAAGTTATTTCTTAATAAAGGCTTTGTTATTTTAAAGTTTCATTTGTGTTGGTGTTTTTTTATCGTTGAATAGTAACGAATTTTTATTAAAAAAATGTTGATGTTACTGGCCCTTTAATTTGGAAAAGTGATGATAGAATCTGTCCCACTGAAAAATTGCAGGAAAATATGTGAAACAGGAAAAATTCAAGAAGCATGTTTAAGTCATTAGAATGTTTTCCTGGTTATTTTTTTCCATGCAAAATACATTGAAGTCAAGGGGCCTTTTTGGTGATATGGGGCACTTATTTAGTGCAAAATAAATTAGGATCAATTGGTGTTTTGCCAGCATGTTTTTTTACGGCTTCATTTTGCTGCAGTTTCAAGAAAACATTCAGAGATGATGAAATGCAGAATTTTGCAGTGACTTCAGTCCTGAAGAAAAATTTAGCTCATCCCTATTTGGAAAGCAATCCATTGGAACATACTGTACATAGAACAATGCAAGCTGATTTAATAATTCAATTCAACACCTTCTTGCTTTAAATTAAATGAGTGCAGTGGCTCAGATGATTGCTTATAATGTTTAGCCTTATAAATGACAACATAAATACAAACTGACAATGTATTTTCCTTCAACCCTGCATTTAAAGAGACAAGTGCACCTTTAGATACATTTTAGTATTTTGCATTAGTCTTGTTTCTGTCTAGCAACTTTTGTACCTGAAAATGCACCCCTCCAATGAAAACCTCTGTCCATTTTTCTTCTTCAAAGGGTTGATGCCCATTGATGACTATGTTAGCTCGGAAACGCTGGGTCAGCTGATCAATCTCAATATCACTTAAAGAAAGCAAACATGATATTAAAAGAACAATTAACACTACAGTAAGCTATAAGTATGCCATGTTATAAATTTTAATTGCAATGTTTAAAACTTTCAAGTATCCATTGTTAAAACCATTATTATTGAACTTTTTGTTGTTTTTTCTGATAGTTCTACGTCTGCTCCAATGGTTTCTAACCCAGGGAAATACAAATAATTTCTTTATGGTATTTGCTTTGGTCCTACCCCTCAGAAGCCATGTTCCAATACCTAATTACAGATGAGCACTAACATGATTGAAAAATGCAACAAGTGTAACAATACCTGGTGGTCCAGTGGTGAAAAGGCAGAACACCCGCCGCATCATGTCTGTCTTCCGTGTGCCTTCAAGTCTTTTACAATCAGACAGGCATGCTCGATGACGTAACTGCGTTGCAACGTCATTGCGTGCAGCGTGAAGATTTAAATATTTAAAGGCTCAGGTTCTGAATGCAAGTTGCCCAACGTAGGTTCTGTTTAGTAGTTTCTGGGTGCGATTATTATTATTGATATCTGTGTTTGATCTTCTGCCTGTTCTGACTCATGTGACATGATGTTTTTTTACCTGTCCAGACCCTCATGCCTATTATTAAAGGACCAGTAACATCAAAAAATTATATTGTTTTAAAGTAATAAGAATATAGTGCAGTGTTGCCCTGCACTAGTAAAACTGCTGTGTTTGCTTCAGAAACACTATTATTATTTATATAAATAAGCTGCTGTGTAGCCATGGGGCAGCTATTCAAAGGAGAAAAGGCTCAAGTTACGGCAGATAAGCTCTGTAGAACATAATGCTATCTGTTATCCATTATCTATCCTGTGCCATATAGCCGTTTTTCAATTTCCGCCATTGGTACTCTGCAGCTTGGTTATATGAAATATAGCAGTGTTTCTGAAGCAAACAGATCAGTTTTACCAGTGAAGGGCAACACTACATGATATTTTCATTACTTTAAAACACTTTCAGTTTTTCATGCTACTGGTCCATTAACTACGTTTTCGGATCCTGATCTGTACTGTATTGCTTTCTGTTTGACCGTGCCTGTCCCTTGACTATGTATTGCTTGATTCCCGGCCATCTGATTTACAATGTAGTTCCCTTGCCTGCCCAGAAACCGAGCCTTGGTGCTCCTGCTTCTGTGCCACTTGGGAATCCATTGCCAGTAACCATGAGTTCTGCTCTAGTGGAGCCTAAAATAATTTTCCCAGTCAAATTTAATGGGGACAGGGGTAAATTGTTTGTCTTTCAAGAGGTATAAAAGGAATATTTATGTTTTTTACCCTGCTCCTTCCCCACTGAGCAAGAGAAGGTAAAATTTGCAATGACCTTTCTCCAAGGAAACTGTCAGATTGGGACATATAGTCTGTCTTCTGCTGACCCAGCCTGCTACTCGTTATAGGACTTTTTTAAGGCAATGGGGAACATTTATGATGACCATGACCATACAGCCTCTGCTGAATCGGCCATCTGTAACCTTAAGCAGCACCAATGATCTATGTCTGTATTGTGGGGCTAAGGGTCACTTCTGCAGAACCTGTCCAAGAAATCTGGGAAACTACAAGGCCTAAGCAAGTCCAGAGAGGCTTGTTTTAGGTGATGCAGATGTTTCTCCCCAATGATCTAATTCCAGAATAACAATTCCTATTTCTTGTATTTGGGTAAGAGGTTGAGGTTCCAGATTTTTCGTACTCGGAATTCCGATTTTTCCCTTGGTCCCCCCAGTTAAAGTTTCAGCCACTGATAGTAGCCCCTTAGGCTGTGGGATTGTGTCTTCCAAATCTGTTTTAATGACTATTGGGTCCACCCACCCTGAACAGATCTCATTTCATGTTATCATCAGCTGCCCAGGCTCCCCGGTAGTTTTAGGTCTGCCATGGTAATAGTCCCATAATCCTGTTATTGATTGGGTCACTATGCAAAATTATTCAGTGGGGGTGGGTTGCAGAGTCTCCATTAGTGGGGGTCCCCATATGTTGCTAAAACCACTCTTGAGGGTTTACCGGCTAGTTATTCCATGTTTGCTGATGTGTTTTTGAAGAAGGCATCCAAAACCCTTCCTCCTCATAGACACTATAATTGTGCCATTGATTTGATCCCTGGGTCCAACCCTCCTAAGGGTAGAACT
Source organism: Xenopus petersii (assembly GCA_038501925.1). Lineage (NCBI taxonomy): Eukaryota > Metazoa > Chordata > Amphibia > Anura > Pipidae > Xenopus > Xenopus petersii. The sequence goes on along the minus strand of CM076683.1, from coordinate 64,412,707 downwards.
TATCCTCTTCCTGAGACTCAGGCCACGGAAAAATATATTAAAGAGAATTTGTATAGAGTATTTATTAGGCCCTCAAATTCTTCCGCTGGTGAGGGTTTTTTTTTTTTGTTAATAAAAAGGACAATGGTCTTTAGCCATGTATTAAAGGATAACTATACCTCCCAACCAATGAAGGTCTCTATAAAAAATATTGCATAAAACCGCTTATATGTAAAACCCTTCATGTAAATAAACCATTTTCATAATAATATGCTTTTCTAGTAGTATGTGCCATTGGGAAATCATAAATAAAAAAATTGCTATTTTTAAAAATAAGGGGCCCCCTGGGATCATACGATTCACTGTGCACACAAACGTACCAAGAAACCATACTTGTTAGGTCACATGAGCCAATTAAGAGACCGAGTTCTGACTTTTGCTTCAACACTTATTCCTGTTACAGTTAGAGTTGTAGTATTTCTGGTCAGGTGATCTCTGAGGCAGCACATAGACCATCACGAAATGGTGGTTAGAGGCAAGAAATGCCATCCTTGTTTGGTAGAGGTAGATGCTTCAGAGCTTGTAGCTGGGGTGGTTTGGTCGCGAATACATCTGGTTTCCGTCAAAGTTCATCCTTGTGCCTTTTGCTCTAGGAAAATTTCTCCTTCCGAAGTTAATTATGATATTGATAACTGGGAGTTATTAGCTATGAAGCGGGCTTTCGAAGAATGGAGACACCTAGAGGGGGCTAAACATGTTGTTACAGTATTTACTGACCATAACAATCTCCTTGGATCGGTTTAGTAATATGTGTCATTTTGTTCCCCTCCCTCCCTTCTGCTAAATCGCTTGCTGAACTTTTTGTGGATAATATATTTAAAATTCATGGGGCTCCACTAAACTTAGACTCCGACAGATGGCCCACCAAATGGGTTTTGGTGGGCATTTTGCTCACTTATAGGCATCGATTTATCCTCTTCTTCTGCCTACCACCCACAGACAAATGGCCAGACGGAAAGGACTTCTCAATCTTCTGAATAATACCTCAGATTTTACATTTCCTGTAATCAGTTCTCGAGGACAGACTTCTTTCCATGGTCTGAATTTGCTCACAATAATGCTACTCATACTTCTACTGGGGAGTCTCCTCTCTATACTGGTTACATCCAAGGGGTTTTTCTTTTTCTGACCATGGTTCTGAGGTTCCTGCTGCTAATTCTTTGGTTGAACCCCTGCATTGTTCACACCTCTTAAATCCTTGATAGTTGTTCACACTTCAGACTCAGAATGTGAGTGTATGCATTGTTAATCTGTTCACACCTCACTATTCTTCCTGCCCAATGTTACTTGTGTGTGCCATACTCTGCCTCTCTACTCAGCCTGTGTGTGCTATACTCTCCCTGCCCTACTCAGCCTGTGTGTGCCAAACTCTGCCTGCCCTACTGACTGTGTGTGTCATACTGTCTGCCTTGTATGTGCCATACTCTGCCTGTGTGTGCATACACTACCTGTCCTACTCTGACTGTGTGTGCCATACTCTGTGTGCCTTATGCCGCCTGTGTGTGCCATACTGTGGGAGGTAAGCCTGGTGGGGGTTGCTCTGGAAGTAGTTATTATTGGGTCCCTGGGTGTTGCTGTGCTATTCACAGGGGGAAGGAGGCATATGGATTTAAGGGCATGTCTTATTATGACCACCATTTTTGGTGTGTTACCATCATTAATATGGATATGGTCTTAAACCTTCTTGCGATAATGGGTGTGGTTTAAAGTGGGTATGTTTTAAAAACTTGGAGTGGTCAACACAGGCTTCCATTATCACCCCTCCACCGTGTCACTCACAAAAATCCTGGCCCTTAGTACCACAGAAGTTGGACAACGCTGTATTAGATAATTGGTCTCAACAACCATCTGAAAAACATGGCTCCTATGTAGGGATGTCGCGGACTGTTCGCCGGCGAACTTGTTTGCGCGAACATCGACTGTTCGCGCTCGCCGAATGTTCGCGAACGTCACGCGACGTTCGCCACTTTGGGTTCGCCTTAGCTGGCGCTTTTTTTGACCTCTCACCCCAGACCAGCAGATACATGGCAGCCAATCAGGAAGCTCTCCCTCCTGGACCACCCCCACACCCCCTGGACCACTCCCCTTCCATAAATAAACTGAAGCCCTGCAGCGTTTTTTCATTCTGCCTGTGTGTGCTTGGAAGAGCTAGTGTAGGGAGAGAGCTGTTAGTGATTTGAGGGACAGTTGATAGTAAGTTTGCTGGCTAGTAATCTACTTGATACTGCTCTGTATTGGAGGGACAGAACTCTGCAGGGATTTGAGGGACATTTTAGGTTAGGTAGCTTTGCTGGCTAGTGATCTACCTTCTACTGCAGTGCTCTGTATGTAGCTGCTGTGGGCACTGATCTCTTCTGATCTCATCTGCTGACTGCTGTAATAACCCAATAGTCCTTGTAAGGACTGCTTTTATTTTCTTTTTTGTTTTTTTACTTTGCTACTATAAGAGCCCAGTGCTATTAGTCTAGCTGTGTTGGGGAGTGGGACTGGTGTGCTACTGTGCTGCTCCTAGTAGTTCAGCAGCACCAACCCGAGTAATTTTTTTTTTTTAATATACATATATATATTTTTTTTATTTTACTTATCTTACTGTTCTTTAACGTGTCCAGTGCTGTTTGCTGTTCTTCATAGTAGTGCACCAATAGTAGTGCACTTGCAGGCATTATTTGCCCAGTGTGTTCTTCAAACAACTGCCATCTAGCTGTGTGAGCTTTTTCACATTCTGTCTAAATATCAATAATAATACCGTCTCCAGAAACACCACCCGAGTGACGTTTTTCAAGCAGCAATAATATATTCCGTATCCACTGCTGTAGTAGTGTATACGTTGACCTTGTAGGCATTGTTTGCCCAGTGTGTTCTTCAAACAACTGCCATCTAGCTGTGTGAGCTTCTTCACATTCTGTCTAAATATCAATAATAATACCGTCTCCAGAACCACCACCTGAGTGACGTTTTTCAAGCAGCAATAATATATTCCGTATCCACTGCTGTAGTGTATACGTTGACCTTGCAGGCATTGTTTGCCCAGTGTGTTCTTCAAACAACTGCCATCTAGCTGTGTGAGCTTTTTCACATTCTGTCTAAATATCAATAATAATACCGTCTCCAGAAACACCACCCGAGTGACGTTTTTCAAGCAGCAATAATATATTCCGTATCCACTGCTGTAGTAGTGTATACGTTGACCTTGTAGGCATTGTTTGCCCAATGTGTTCTTCAAACAACTGCCATCTAGCTGTGTAAGCTTTTTCACATTCTGTCTAAATATCAATAATAATACCGTCTCCAGAACCACCACCTGAGTGACGTTTTTCAAGCAGCAATAATATATTCCGTATCCACTGCTGTAGTAGTGTATACGTTGACCTTGCAGGCATTGTTTCAATTTGTTTGCCCAGTGTGTTCTTCATTTTCAAACAACTGCCACCTAGCTGTGTGAGCTTGTTCACATTCTGTCTAAATATCAATAATAATACCGTCTCCAGAACCACCACCCGAGTGACGTTTTTCAAGCAGCAATAATATATTCCGTATCCACTGCTGTAGTAGTGGATACATTGACCTTGTAGGCATTGTTTGCCCAGTGTGTTCTTCAAACAACTGCCATCTAGCTGTGTGAGCTTTTTCACATTCTGTCTAAATATCAATAATAATACTAGGGATGCACCGAATCCAGGATTCGTTCGGGATTCGGCCAGGATTCGGCCTTTTTCAGCAGGATTCGGCCGAATCCTTCTGCCCAGCCGAACCAAATCCGAATCCTAATTTGCATATGCAAATTAGGGGCGGGAGGGAAATTGCATGACTTTTTGTCAGAAAACAAGGAAGTAAAAAATGTTTTCCCCTTTCCACCCCTAATTTGCATATGCAAATTAGGGTTCGGATTCGGTTCGGTATTCGGCCGAATCTTTCACAAAGGATTTGGGGGTTCGGCCGAATCCAAAAAAGTGGATTCGGTGCATCCCTAAATAATACCGTCTCCAGAAATACCACCTGAGTGACGTTTTTCAAGCAGCAATAATATATTCCGTGTCCACTGCTGTAGTAGTGTATACGTTGACCTTGCAGGCATTGTTTCAATTTGTTTGCCCAGTGTGTTCTTCATTTTCAAACAACTGCCACCTAGCTGTGTGAGCTTTTTCACATTCTGTCTAAATATCAATAATAATACAGTCTCCAGAAACACCACCTGAGTGACGTTTTTCAAGCAGCAATAATATATTCCGTATCCACTGCTGTAGTGTATACGTTGACCTTGCAGGCATTGTTTCAATTTGTTTGCCCAGTGTGTTCTTCATTTTCAAACAACTGCCACCTAGCTGTGTGAGCTTTTTCACATTCTGTCTAAATATCAATAATAATACCGTCTCCAGAACCACCACCTGAGTGACGTTTTTCAAGCAGCAATAATATATTCCATATCCACTGCTGTAGTAGTGTATACTTTGACCTTGCAGGCATTGTTTCAATTTGTTTGCCCAGTGTGTTCTTCATTTTCAAACAACTGCCACCTAGCTGTGTGAGCTTGTTCACATTCTGTCTAAATATCAATAATAATACCATCTCTAGAACCACCACCTGAGTGACGTTTTTCAAGCAGCAATAATATATTCCGTATCCACTGCTGTAGTAGTGTATACGTTGATCTTGTGGGCATTGTTTGCCCAGTGTGTTCTTCAAACAACTGCCATCTAGCTGTGTGAGCTTTTTCACAATCTGTCTAAATATCAATAATAATACCGTCTCCAGAAACACCACCTGAGTTGTTGTTGTTGTTTTAAAAATAATGCCAGGCAAAGGCAGGCCGCCATGCAGAGGCACTAGGGGCCGTGCTGCTATGCTATCCTGTGGCCCTAGGAAATTGCCCAGTTTTAAAAAGGCAATGACCCTGAACTCCCAAAATGCTGAAGAGGTAGTTGACTGGCTTACACAGCACACCCCATCCTCTACCGTTTCTAACTTTACCACAACATCCTCATCCTCCACTGCTATGGGCACCCCACGTAACACTTCCTCCACCACCGGCGCCCCTTCTTCACTGGAGTCAGAGGAGTTATTTTCACATGAGTTTCTTGAACTGAGTGATGCGCAACCATTATTGGCAGAAGAAGATGAAGGAGATGAGGACGTTACACCAGATTTAATTCTGGCAGAGAACACAACAGAGATGGACATAATGAGTGATGAGGAGGTCCCCGCTGCTGCTTCCTTCTGTGAGCTGTTAGAAGAAATTGATGCATCTGAGGAGAATGATGATGAGGAGATTGATGTTTTGTGGGTGCCCAGTAGAAGAGAGCAAGAGGAGGATAGTTCAGATGGAGAGACGGAGAGTCAGAGAGGCAGGAGGAGAATAAGACTTAGAAGAAGCAGGGAGGACAGCTCGCAGGGAACAGTAGGGCAACAACATGTATCGGCACCTGTGGTCAGCCGGCCAACGCACCCACCATTGCCGCCAACTTCTACTGTTACCGCCAGATTGCCAGCTTCAAAAAGGTCAGCAGTGTGGGATTTTTTTCATGTGTGTGCCTCTGACAAAAGCGTTGTAATTTGCAATGAGTGCAGTCAGAAACTGAGTCTTGGGAAGCCCAACAGCCACATAGGTACAACTTCTATGCGAAGGCACATGAACGGCAAGCACAAAGCACTTTGGGAGCAACACCTCAAAGGCAACAGGCAAACTAAAAGCCACCCTCCTTCTGGTCCAGCATCTTACTGCTCTACCTCTGCTGTCCTTGACCCGTCTGAACCACCCTCCACTCCGCCTTCCACCTTGACCACCAGTTCCCATTCATCTGCCCCCAGCCAAGTTTCTGTGAGGGCCATGTTTGAGCGTAAGAAGCCAATGTCTGCGAGTCACCCCCTTGCCCGGCGTCTGACAGCTGGCTTGTCTGCACTCTTAGCCCGCCAGCTTTTACCATACCAGCTGGTGGACTCTGAGGCCTTCCGCAAATTTGTAGCCATTGGGACACCGCAGTGGAAGGTACCCAGCCGCAATTTTTTTTCAAAAAAGGGAATACCACACCTGTACCACCATGTGCAGAGCCAAGTCACCGCATCTCTGTCACTTAGTGTTGGGCCAAAGGTCCATATGACTACTGATGCATGGTCCTCCAAGCATGGTCAGGGCAGGTATGTCACCTACACTACCCACTGGGTGAACTTGGTCATGGCTGGGAAGCAGGGAATGTGTGGCTCAACAACAACAGTGGAGTTGGTGTCACCGCCACGGATTGCACACGGTTCTGCCACCACCTCTACTCCTCCTTCGCTCTCTACCTCGTCTTCTTCCTCTTCTTCCTTCCTGAGAGGTGTCAGAAGTGGAGTCAGAGGAGGAAGGTGGCTTTGTGGAGGAGGAGGACCAACAGGAGCAGGCTTCCCGGGGGCTTGTGGTGACCTTTTGGGGACCCCTGGTCTTGTACGTGGCTGGGGGGAGGAGACCATGGATGATGTAGTCCTTGATAACGAGGAAGCGGAGATGGATACCTCTGCATCCAACCTTGTGAGAATGGGGTCTTTCATGCTGTCATGCCTGTTGAAGGACCCCCGTATCACGAGGCTTAAGGAGAAGGACCTGTACTGGGTCGCAACGCTACTAGACCCTCGGTACAAGCATAAAGTGGCAGAAATGTTACCAACGTACCACAAGTCCGAAAGGATGCTGCATTTACAAACCAGCCTGCAAAACATGTTGTACAATGCTTTTAAGGGTGATGTCACTTCAGGAACTCATCAACATTCCAGGGGCAGAGGTGCCAGTAATCCTGCCACGAGCGCACCTGCAAGGACAAAGCACTTTGGCCACTCTGTAACGTCAGACATGCAAATGTTTTTCAGTCCAAGGCAGCGCCAGAACCCTTCTGGATCCACCCTCAAAGAACGCCTCGACCGGCAGGTAGCGGACTACCTGGCATTAACTGCAGATATCGACACTCTGAGGAGCGATGAACCCCTGGACTACTGGGTGCGCAGGCTTGATCTGTGGCCAGAGCTGTCACAATTTGCCATGAACCTCTTGCCTTGCCCCGCCTCAAGTGTCCTCTCAGAAAGGACCTTCAGTGCAGCAGGAGGGATTGTAACTGAGAAGAGAACTTGCCTAGGTCACAAAAGTGTGGATTACCTGACCTTCATTAAAATGAATGAGGCGTGGATCTCGGAGGGTTACTGCATGCCGGAAGACTTGTTCTGACTCCCCATGCAGCTGTCCTTCTCTGCACGCCTCATGACTCCACACACAGCTGTCCTTTAGCGTCCTCCTCCCTCCGCCACCGTTACAAACTAGGGTGCAAATCCTACTGGTTTCATTTGAATCCAGGTAAATCCTGAGTTTTTCTGGCCTCTGTGCTTCAGTGGCTGCAACCAAAAAAATGAATATTTTCAGCATTTATATGGCATATTTTTTCTGGCCTCTGTGCTTCAGTGGCTGCGACAAAAAAAATGAATATTTTCAGCATTTATATGGCATATATTTTCTGGCCTCTGTGCTTCAGTGGCTGCGACAATTTTTTTTATATATTCAGCATTTATATGGCATATTTTTTCTGGCCTCTGTGCTGCAGTGGCTGCGACAAAAAAAAATGAATATTGTCAGCATTTATATGGCATATTTTTTCTGGCCTCTGTGCTGCAGTGGCTGCGACAAAAAAAATGAATATTTTCAGCATTTAAATGGCATATTTTTTCTGGCCTCTGTGCTTCAGTGGCTGCGACAAAATTTTTTTATATTTGCAGCATTTATATGGCATATTTTTTCTGGCCTCTGTGCTTCAGTGGCTGCGACAAAAAAAAATGAATATTTTCAGCATTTATATGGCATATTTTTTCTGGCCTCTGTGCTGCAGTGGCTGCAACAAAAAAAAATGAATATTGTCAGCATTTATATGGCATATTTTTTCTGGCCTCTGTGCTGCAGTGGCTGCGACAAAAAAAATGAATATTTTCAGCATTTAAATGGCATATTTTTTCTGGCCTCTGTGCTTCAGTGGCTGCGACAAAATTTTTTTATATTTTCAGCATTTATATGGCATATTTTTTCTGGCCTCTGTGCTTCAGTGGCTGCGACAAAAAAAAAAAGAATATTTTCAGCATTTAAATGGCATATTTTTTCTGGCCTCTGTGCTTCAGTGGCTGCGACAAAATTTTTTTATATTTTCAGCATTTATATGGCATATTTTTTCTGGCCTCTGTGCTTCAGTGGCTGCGACAAAAAAAAAATGAATATTTTCAGCATTTATATGGCATATTTTTTCTGGCCTCTGTGCTGCAGTGGCTGCGACAAAAAAAAAATGAATATTGTCAGCATTTATATGGCATATTTTTTCTGGCCTCTGTGCTGCAGTGGCTGCGACAAAAAAAATGAATATTTTCAGCATTTAAATGGCATATTTTTTCTGGCCTCTGTGCTTCAGTGGCTGCGACAAAATTTTTTTATATTTTCAGCATTTATATGGCATATTTTTTCTGGCCTCTGTGCTTCAGTGGCTGCGACAAAAAAAAAATGAATATTTTCAGCATTTATATGGCATATTTTTTCTGGCCTCTGTGCTGCAGTGGCTGCGACAAAAAAAATTAATATTTTCAGCATTTATATGGCATATTTTTTCTGGCCTCTGTGCTGCAGTGGCTGCAACAAAAAAAAAAATAATATTTTCAGCATTTATATGGCATATTTTTTCTGGCCTCTGTGCTTCAGTGGCTGCAACAAAAAAAACATAATTTTTCAGGAAAGTACACATGCCTAATTTTTCAGGGTTCTGCAACAGTGGCAAAATCGCATCTTTTATGGTCACCGCAGGTGATCAATAAAGTAGACCAAAACCGGGCCCACACTGCAGAATCTGTGTTTTTTGGTTCACTTCACTGTACATTGAATTACCTCTGCCTGATCGTGCACGTGCGCACAAGCACGGTGACTGCTAAACACACCACTACAGAAATATTGCCACCAACAGTACGAACATCCTGGAGGTGACAAGCTCAACTAGTAATTAACAACTATTATTTGCTCACTTGACGGTATCATTCATTAAAGCTCTTTGCGTTTTTTTTCGTTGCAGTAAGCGCCGCGTTTCGTCTTTGCGTGTGAACAGGCTGTAACCTTTACACGACTTGATTGGCATGTAGACGCCGGACGTTTTAAAGCAGTTTATTACACAGGTTTAGAAATGTAGTGTGATTTCTGCCCTTTACAGCACAAAACGCAGCGCTGTATCAACAATGTATTTTTCAGATACATTTTTGCCCTTGATCCCCCTCTGGCATGCCACTGTCCAGGTCGTTGCACCCTTTAAACAACTTTAAAATAATTTTTCTGGCCAGAAAAGTCTTTTTTAGCTTTTAAAATTCGCCTTCCCATTGAAGTCTATGGGGTTCGCGACGTTCGCGAACCGTTCGCATTTTTGACGCAAGTTCGCGAATATGTTCGCAAACTTTTTTTCCGACGTTCGCTACATCCCTACTCCTATGTGGGTCTATACAATGTATGTAGTAACTCTAAACTCAAGGGCACAATTGTTTTTAGCATCTTAGGTAGCTTCTTGGTTGAGAACTTGGAAGAACTGTTCTAACCATGTTGCTGCTATTAGAAATAGTACTGACATTTAAAGGGGATGTGAAGGCAAAAATTAAAATCCCATTTCGTTTCCCACTTCATTTTACTTGCTCTGACTGCTTAGGATAGGAAACTTCAGATGGTCCCTAACTGCTCTGTAGGGAAACAATCATACTTTCAAACAGAAGGGGGAACCCCCCACCTTACTTCCCAGAACTCAAGCAACTTTGTTTGTTTCCCTGTAGAGCAGGCTTGCACTGTAGCTAAAAAAAGTGCTAGAGGAGTTTATTTTATTTTTTAGGGGTACAAATTGAACCATAATATATAGGCAAAGACAACTTTTAGATCAATATTGCAGTGAAATCTGTGTATATGAATGCTATTCACAAAGTTACTTGCATCTACACATGCTGATTAGTAAGTTGTGGTTAGTGCCAATGCTTGTTCAACTCCTTAAGGCAGGGTTCCCCAAACGTTTTAACCTGTGAGCCACATTTAGATGTAAAAAGAGTTGGGGAGCAACACAAACATAAAAAATGTTTCTGGCTGCTGCAAAATAAGTACTGTGATCAGCCATTTGGTAGCCCCTGTGTGGACGGGCAGCCTAGAGGAGGCTTTGTTTGGCAATGCACCTACAATTTATGCAACCAAAACTTGCCTCCAAGATAGGAATTTAAAAAAAAAGCACTTGCTTTTGAGGCCAATGGGACCAAAATCATGTAACATGTTCACAGGTTGGGGATTACTGCCTTAAGGGAACACACCCTTAGCAGCTTATGCAACACTGCATTGTGGCTATAAAATGGCAATTTCCATCCAATAATGCCCTGTGCATTCACATTTTGCACTTTCAAAAATGGGTCCAGTACAAATTGTGTTATTTTTAAAGTTTTTGCAGTAATAAATAAAAATCACTGCAAATAAATGCACTAGTGACTTTCGCAACAATCAAAATCTTTTTTTTTTATGCGATTGAATTTTTTTTCTGTAATTTATCAAATCAAAATTGTTTAAGAATTACCTTGAGACCAAAGGTGCTATAGATTCCATGTTATAATTTGGCATGTATAGTTCTAAGGTCTTATGAAGAATATAGCTTTGATTTGTCCATCCTTACCTTGACTCCATTTGCTGTCTAAGGAATAAAATGCTTGCTCTATTTACTAGAAGATACTGAGCTTCATTGACTAAAGAAAGGGTCGATGGAGGGACACCGGACAAACCTGAAAGTAGAAAGTAATATAATATAAGGTGTTGCATTGCAAATAAATATCTACTATTAGGCATCCTTCCTGACTCCAAGATGGCAATCAGACCAGCCTGACTCCTCTATTGTATACACTATTATATACACTAAATAACTTTTTGGGGGTTGTCTTAGCCTCAGCCACAATGCGCTCCTCATTTCCAATCTTAGCCTCCTCCTCTCCACTTACATTAGGGGGTCTATAGCATACTCCTATAATTAATTTGCTGGACTTTTCTAACATCACTTCCTTTTTCTTAGCTTTTAAACCCTGCTTAACAGACAAACATACCCCTCTTCCTTTTCTATTGCCTCTGTCTCTCAGAAACAAGTGAAAAAAAAGAAGTAAAAATAAATAAACACTGCTCTATAAATAAAAAGCAGTGCAGGACTCTGTCACACAGTTAAAAACCCTGTTAAATTAATTGGTGATTACAGTGCACAACATAAAGAAATAACACAAATATTGAACAAGCATTGGCAGATGTTAGAACAGGATGAGGACTTAAAAAAAGTTATAGGTGTGAGACCCCATATTACCTTCAGGAGAAGTCGTAATTTGAAGGACAGGTTAACACACAGCCATTACAGCAATGTTTCGAAACCCACATGGCTTACAGATAAACTAAAGGGTTGCTTCAGATGTGGGAATTGTCAAGCCTGTCTTTGGGTAAATAAAGTATCTTCAATTAAAGGGAGATCTGACATCAATGATGATAAACCAAAACATTTCATGAACTGCAAAACTGTGGGTGTAATATACGTCATGCAATGCGTTTGTGGAAAAAATTATGTAGGAAAGACCTAAAGAGAATTTAGAAGAATGATTCTGGAGCATGTCGGAGATGTCAGACACAAAAGGAACACTTCTGTAGCAGGCAACACTGAAGTTATGAAATTTAGGGCCGTGGACCATATCAGTTCAATGTGAAGCCCAATGGATATACTGGTTGAAAAGCAAAGCCCCGCACGGTTTAAATAAAGGCTTTATCTTCACACCATTCCTGATACTGATATACAGATGCAGCCACATTGGTTTGTCTGTTTGACACAGAATAACTAAACACAGATATCCCATTTATCTAATTTAACACAGAAAACTGCGTCACAACATCCCATCTAATTAAAGCATTCACCATTGTGAACAATGGTGCTTTGGTATGCTAATGAAAAGGTTAAATGCATTAAATTAGTTAAGATGACTTTAGGTAGCACAGTTTCTTCAATTAACCCTGAGTCACGACGCATTTAACTCACAAATCTAAGTGGCTTCATCTGTATCATAAATACAAATATAAAAAAGTTCATATATTTAATATATTATACTTTATTTATTTCAGTTTTCAGAGTAAGTTGAATAGGCAGGTCACGAGAAAAATGGATGATAATTGTTATAATAACAAGGAATAATTAATAAATACTGAATCAAATATATTTACATAATGAATTTCTCTTTAGCACAATCTATTGCTGTACACATTTAAACATAAACTTTAACTGGATATGAATTTTTCTGTATATAACTAATCAAGTCTTCTATAGATGAGTAAGCAAAAGAAGCGCAAATTCTACTCCACAATCGGATAAGCGCTATTTGTTCTACAACTTTGGGAATCGTAAGCAGTGAAGTGATGGCAAAGCTTTGCGCAGAACAGGTACTGATATTGGTTCCACAGCTCTGATAAATCTAAGCAGTAAAGGGAGGCCAAAACATGGTACTGAAACATAACTATATGGCACTTCCGGAAAACTCTGGTGACACGCAAGTGGAATACCGGAAGCAACAGCACAATGAGAACCCGGAACCATAAGGCAATCTATCTGGAGTCCATAGCCTATTTAAATGGTGAACTGCATCACGCACATCACTTATGCCCCTGATTAAGTGAAGAAAGTCAGCGAAACGCGTAGGGCGGCATAGGTGGATGGTGGTGAGTGTAGCTCCCACTTGCTCCCCACGTAGATAGGCAGGTTTTGCGCGTGTGGGAACATTGGAAGGGAGGGTGTGGGCACTGTGTTTAATCACTTCATCGCATCAAGTAACTTGATATTGGCATTTTATTAATATTACAAAATTGATTATATGGAATGCACCGTTTCACCCTGTGCGTTTTTTAACTGTGTGTATTCTTAAGGACAGGGTCCTGCACTGCTTTTTATTTATAGAGCAGCGTGTCTTTATGTGAATGGGTAACACATTTTAATGTAACAAGGAGTAAAGGTTAAGTTTTAGGAACTTTGTTGCAAATATCATCTGAACTGGTCAGCTAGTAGCAACATGAGGAAGTGTGTCTAGTATACATTTTACAATGCAATTTTGTAAATAATAGTTGGAATAGGCTTATCTGACCTGCGGATGGATGATTGGCTTAGTAAATTGTTTGCTCTTTTTTTTTGTATAAACAATTTGCAATTGTTTTTCATTTTGTATCATTTGTAGATTTTGCATTATTTATCTTTTTATTCAGCAATTCTCCAAACTGCAAGTTCGTTAATCTGGTTGCTAGTGTCCAAATTACAATCATATTGATTTAATTTAACAACTGTAATATGAATAGGAGAGGGCCTGAATTGAAAGATGAGTAATAAAAAGTAGCAATAACAATACTGTAAATTTGTAGCTGTACAGACCATTTGTTTTTTAGATGGGGTCAGTGACCCCCATTTGAAAGGTGGAAAGGTTCAGTAGAGGAAATATAACATTATCTATAACATATTAAGTTAATTTAAAGATGAACCACCCATTTAACACTCCACTGATTCACTTAACTCATAACTCAGCTTTCAAATAGGTGTCGCTGACTCCATTCTAAAAAGCAAATGCTCTGTAAGGCTATAAATGTATTGCTATTGCTAGTCCAGATCTTTCTATTCAGCTCCTCTCCTATTCATATTCCAGTCTCCTATTCAAATCAGTGCATGGTTGCTAGGGGAATTTGCACCCTAGCAACCTGATTGCTTAAAATGCAAATTGAAGAGCTCCTGAATAAAAAAAAGCTAAATAACTCAATATCCACAAATAATAAACAATGCAAACCAATTGCAACTTGTCTCAGAATATCACTCTCTATATCATACTAAAAGTTAACCACCCCTTTAAAGTTTGCTTATATAATATGCAATGCATAGTTTTGTGCAGGCACATTACTTTATTTCTCCTCAAAAACAAGGTACCTTTTCTGTTTGTGTTTGCAAATCGACTGAAATTTGATGATTGCCTGATCAAACGACATTTGCGATTAATGAACCGAGACAGCCAATCTGCAATCTTCTCACCACAATCATATGTCTGCACTCTGAAATAAAAAAAGGAGAAATACCCTTACAATACAATATGATTCTGTGTATTCTTGTTTAGAGAGATATCATACAAAAACATGTCAAGATCACTGGGACCCTTTATAATTTAGGCGCCTCAATTTACATATCAAATAGCCCTCAGATTATTAAATTCTATTCATTTAGGATCCTTAAGCATGTAGGCATTTCTCTCTCATTTGCATATTTACTGAGGAGCTAGATGAGACAACTGGGTACAAATTGTCAGTATGTTATAGATCAATAAGAGATCCATTTGTATGGCTCTTGGATATCCAAGCATTCTGGCACGTCCTATATATATTTAGTGCCAATACAAGCTCCTGTCTCTCGATTTTGTAATGCGCTGCCTGATTTGGCATGGACTCTGCCTGTCCTTTGACAACGCTCCTTTTCTCCCTTCCTGTTGCATGCCCAGAAGTCTCTCCTTGGTCCTCTCACATTAAGACCTGTTGGCATCCGAGTAGCGGAGGGCTCCTCCCTAAGCGAAAGGCAGTTGTTATAGGCAGAACAGGGAGCCATGACCAGGACCTTGGAGTTTGTTCTGGGTTTGGGATCCCTAACCTCACATTACGTTGGGCCAGAAAATGGACGCTGCCAGAGCTGCTGCCTCTCCCGCTACGACCAAAGTGATCCTGAAGATTCTCCTTCAGCACTTCGAGAGAACAGGAGTAGAGGCAAGACCAGATAGTCGAATGTCTCCAGGGATTATCAGCAAGGCTGGATCAAGTTCAGCAGCAACCTATTGCTCCTGTGTCAGCTCCAGTCCAGGCAAGCAGACTGCTACCTTCTCCAGAGGGTAAACCCTTTGTGGAACCAAAGATTCCTTTTCCTGAAAGGTTCTCAGCAGATTCTTTGCCTTCCAGGAACGCTTTAAGCTCCACTTTGGCTTCTTACCCCACTCCTTCCCTTTGGAGAAGTCAAGAGTAAATTTTGTAATAACTTTGCTGCAGGGGATCCACAGCTTTGGGCTTTCAGCCTTTCCCCTGGTGATCCAGCCTATCTCTCTTTAGATGCCTTTTTCAAGACAATGGTCGTCATCTATGATGATTCCGACCACGCCGCCTCTGAGACACAGCTATACATAACCTCAGTCAAGGCAAGCAGCGGGTAGAGGATTATTGGGCGTTAGACATGGGCTGGAATGAAACGACTTTAAAGAATCAGTTCAGGGTAGGCCTAGGAGGCATAGGGAGAGACATGACAGGAAGAGTTGTCCAAGGTTGCTTCTTCTACTAGCTCCCCTAACTTGGCACCTAAACACCTTCTTCTTGCCCCTAGGCCCTCCGAGGAGCCCATGCGACTGGGTATTACATGTTTGTCTCCTGAGGAAAAGGGTAGTGGGCGGGCTAACGGGTTATGCCTGTACTGTGGGGACAAAGGCCGGGAAACGGCAGAACCTAAGCAGCTCTGGGGAGTTTTGTTTGGTTATGCCATTTCAACTCCCCAACAAATCTCGTCTTCTCAAGTCTTAATCCCGGTGAGGTGAACCTTTGCAATACAAAGAGATGGGTTCTGCCGTCGTCTTCCTCTCCTGTGTGTTCTACCTCACTGCTGAGACCAGAAGTGATGTCACACCTGACGAGTTTCGCTGAGGTCATCTTCTTCAGAGGTGGATTTCCTTTCCCTGCTAATTTCCTTATATTGCCTGCATTGCCATGGTTACACTTCATATTTCTTTTGCAAGTCCATTCAGTGATCTGGTATCCCCTCCTCCATAAAGTCCATATAGACACCAGGATAAAAAGGCAGTTTAAACTACAAAAATACTAGATTTGCCTTTAGAGCGCAAGTTTTTTGGATTTTTTGATTGAAAGTGGTGACTGCACTAATTATTAACAATATTGCATTAGGTTCTGTATTTGTTTTTTTCCCTCTCCTCCTAAGGGAAGAACATACCACTTATCCCTTCCTGAGTCCCGAGCCATGGAGGAGTATATCAAGGAAAACCTGGAGAGGAGTTTATTAGGAGTTTATTAAGACTTTCTCCTCTCTTAAGGCCTTGTATCAATTATAGGGGTCTAAATAAGATTACGATTAAAAAATGTTTTTCAAGATGTTCTAGGACAGTATTTCGTAGTGTACAGTATCTGGATAACATCCTGATATATTCCTCTAATTTAACTTATCATTGTCTCCATGTTCAGGAGGTGTTATCAAGCTTGAGACAAAATCAGCTTTATACTAAGTTCCAAAAGTGTGTATTTGAAGTTGCCTCCATACCTTTTCCTTTTTTGTCTCAAAAGGGTTTAAAAATGGAGCCAGCTAAGGTTCAGTCCATGCTTGACTGGGTGCAACCTCTATATTTACATGCTGCTCAAAGGTTCGCCAATTATTATAGCCAATTTAGTAAGAATTTCTCAACTGTAGTGGCTCCTATCACTGCCCTTACCTAAAAGGGGGCTGACCCTAGTATTTGATCTGATGAAGCAATTAGGGCCTTTATTAAAAGAAGCATTTATTTTTGCCCCAGTGCTCCAGCATCCGGACTTTACCCTTCCTTTTCTGGTAGAGATGGATGCTTCTGAAGTTCTGAAGGGCAGTTCTCAACGACACCCTGTTACCAATAAAATACATACGTACTTGTGTTTTTTTCTAGGACGTTCTCTCCTGCAGAGATTAACTACGATATTGGTGACAGGGAATTGTTGGTAAGCCTGGGGGGTCCAGTGGCCAACTCTAGAGGGGGGTTAATGTGAAAATCCATGGTGGATTTGCACGCGGGTTTGACACGGCACTGTGGATGACATCATCACACATAGGCAAAATTCCTAAGTGAAAAGCGGTTGTTATGGGCAGCACAGTGAGCCGGGACCTTGGGGTTTATTCTGGGTTTGGAATAACTAATGTCACACTCATAACCTGACTAAGTGGCAACATACAGCTGACAAGAAAAGTTTACTTTCCACTTATTTTTACAGGCTGATGGAAGCTCTGTGTGTAGCTCCATATTTTACACAGTGACCACTATCAGAGTGTGTATGGGGAGGACAATAACCATTTCATCCTTTATTATGCAGACTAATGTAAGCATGAAAGAATATGGTAAATTGTCTTCCTGTCAAGTCATTATGTTTGTTTTCATTTTTCATGAAGAAAAGCTAGGAAGGACTGCAGCTCATCAGAGACCTAGACTATGCTATGCAGGATAAAATTAAAGATGCAAACTTATATAAGGATACAAAAGCATTCAACCGCATTAATCCATATTATTGTAGTACATTTTTGACTCCTGAAATGGGTTATTAGTTGTATTCTAGAAATCAGTGTACATTATGACATTTAAGCTATATTTTCATATATAAATTCATACACCTACATAATTAGGTCAAAATAACCTTACGTGGAACTGATTACTCATTCCAAGTGAATGTACATGGGTGTTATATCAGGTACGGCAGTACAGACCATGATGTTTAAGTTGTTTTATATTGCTTTCGATTCAGGTACAGGTTTCCATGTTCAAGTATGTTCCGTATTTAATATTTTAGTTTTACTTACCTATCTCCACAGATTTTATTTTGGCATATGGGAGCATTTGCATTGTTGTCTTCAATTAGAGGTATTTCTATTGGACCCATTCCTGATGATGCAATTGATATGAAATATGAAATATTTGACGCAAATGTTATCCACAGGTATTTCATCACACTTCAATTTACATGGGAGATTTGTAAAGTATATAAAACATATTACAAATATTAATATTCCATTCCACATGTTACTATTCCTTTCTTTAATTCTATTAGTCATTCTTTCCCTTATTTCTCTCTTTAAAATCACTGACAAAAAACTTTTTGCCATCCCTATAATTACCCATTGCTCAAAGTTCACAGATTAATACACTTCAATGTATTTTCTCTTAATTTCTAGTTTCACGAAAATGGTAAATATTTATAATAATATTAGTATGAATCAGACTGTAATATATTGATGAAAAGTAATGATAAATGAAAGAAAGGGTTTCAACACAGAGAAAAAATGCCTTGCTGAAAAAGTTGCTTTGGAGCAGGGCCAGGTTTTGTGTACAGAAAATGCATCTACTGCAAATTCCCATTACATTGTGTTGTAATGTTTATGTATTCAATTTTCAGACTAAACATATTTAAACAATGTATGTTTTGCATCAGACAACTTATTATAATAAGATGGCCAAAGCTATCTCTTCAAGCTGGTGGAGGATGTTATGAGTTGTAGTGTGGCAACAGCTCTTTGTTCATATGGGATGACCACATTCAGATGTTCTGAATTACCCTTGGCTGTAAAGGGACAAACCTTCTTATGAAATAGAATACTATGCACCTTTCTATTCAGCCTGAGTCTGTATTAATTTCGATAAATGTTATGACATTTATGTTCTGTATAATAAAATACCTAGTTTCAGCATATAAAAAAACTAGTTACAGCATTTAAGAAAAACTAGCAGCGCACACTAAGGGGCCCATTTACTTAGCTTGAGTGAAGGAATAGAGGAAAAAAACCTTGAATTTCGAATGTTTTTTTTGGCTACTTCGACCTTCGACTACAACTTCGAATCGAACGATTCAAACTGAAAATTGTTAGACTATTCGACCATTCGATAGTCAAAGTACTGTCTCTTTAAACTTCGACCCCCTAGTTCGCCACCTAAAACCTACCAAAGTCAATGTTAGCCTATGGGGAAGGTCTCCATGGGCTTTGCTATCTTTTTTTGGTTGAAGAAAAATCGTTTGGTCGATGGATTAAAATCCAATCGCTCGATCGAACGAATTGCGGTAAATCCTTCGACTTCGATATTCGAAGTCGAAGGATTTCAATTCGGCAGTTGAATATCGAGGGTTAATTAACCCTCGATATTCGACCTTAAGTAAATTTGCCCCTAAGGGTCATAAGGAATTATAATAGTGATATCAAAATTAAATTATGTCCTAAGTCACATTACTCTATATTCACCTTATATAAACCTAACTATAGTCTTTCCAGCAGGGGGCATCAAATCATAACTTAAAAGAAGGCTTTCCAGAATCTATAGTAAAGAAACAGAACAAAATCCCCTTTTGAAATATGTTTGTTTACACATTGCTCTTTGAGGACAAATAAAAATAAACCATCTAATGATAGCACAGCAGTTATAAAGGTTTTGCTGGTAAAATAGACTAACATTTGGCTGCAGATGTAAAATTATACATTTTTTTCAGCTGAAAGTCTCACTGTTAAAATAATTTAATGTGTTTACGTTTTTCCATCAATTCTATCTTTTAAATAAATAAATTATGGTAAACATATTAGAAAGAAACTGAAAATAATAGCTTAATTTCAATCTAGTAAAAGCTGTCAAAATGGAAACACTGTATATTCAAATAGGAAAGAAGCTGACTAAATCAAGATGTGTTCTGAGAACACATGAATCCAGTGGTTTATAAATTATGTATTAGTTTCTATTCAAAGCAGTGTCTCTGACTTCCTAGATAAAGAAAGGAAATAATATTTCATTAGTTGTTATGGTTCCTCAGCAGCCATGGCTATTTCTTTGCAGTGGTATCACCCACAAACACGTAGAGCTTTCATGTTTAGCAGCCACTACATTTTGTATAAAACCTTGGTCACAATGTCAATGAGATGATGAATATTGATATTCCTATAATATATCAGGATGGATTGCTAAACCTATGATTTAATAAACCAAGTGCAATTAAACAGCTATAGCATCCTCCCCTGTTAGGTTTACATGGCATGCATCTGGTATGTATTGTGGTGCTAAAACTTTTGTCAAAAGCACAGCCATTATGACAAAATTAATAGCAACAACTAATAAAATGTAGTGCCTAGTGAGGATAGCAATGTGAAGAGATATGATCATGCAGGGGTGGCAACATTAAAACCAAGCTCTAGTTGCCATATATACCATGAGGGGCGCTGGGTAGCTACCTCTTCTGCGTACCCTTAGACCAGACTCTACTACTCGCCAGACTTTCTCACTTACGTGAGCGTCGGCGTCACGCAGCGCATACGCTTGTGTAGTCTGCGCGCATGCGCGTTACATTGCTCCATCAACGCACTTACGTGTGACGTCACTGCGCAAACGACGGGGGGCGAGCTGGCTGGCTGGGTCGCCTAGGGCACCCGGCTAGCCTGGCCCGCCTCTGATAGCATCCTAGGCTTCCTAAATGCACACCAGCAAAGCAAGAAGATCTTGCCATACAACATACCTCCCAACATTTGAAAAATGTAAAGAGGGACAAAAACATAAGCTGCGTGTAGTGCAGTGAAAACGTTTTGACCATGCCTCTAATTACCATGTCCATTTTGCAAAATTTGTCAGGTTATGAAAGTCTGAACACATTTAAAATTTGCAATGTACAATTAAAATTTGTAATGCAATTACAGGAAGAATATAACATTGCAAAATGCTAATTTTTACTATTTGTGCATTGTGCTCTTTGTGACTTTATTACATTCCTCCATTAGTGTCCTGAGTAACATTTTCTGCAAGCCATTACAGTCATTTTTGTTTGTTTTTTATCCAGACTTAAGCAGAATTTAAAACAGATAAGAACACCATATGTCACAATAAAGCAGCTTACAGCCATATTGTTATGCTTACTCACCTTTTGCCTTAATTATCATGATGTTTTTCTTAAGATCAATAGATGGATATATCAGGCATAAGTTTGGCTCCTGCTTCTGACTAAAGCAAACTCTGTTCTCGTTAACTATCATCCAATTCCGATCAAATAAAAGACCTTGTTCTGCCACAGGCCACTGGGAAACCTTACAAAAAAACAAAATAATTGTATGGAGAATACTATATACCATACTGGCAAGTTATTGGTAGATATTTTTGAGGCTGAAAATCTGTTTCACAATATTATGTAACCAGTGATAATTTTATCCCCTAACTCCTACCCCTCGGTGCAGACTCAAGGCATCGGAGTTCACGGGCTCCATTTTATTCTCTTCGGTAATCTTTGGGTCATCTTCTGCTTTGGCAATTTCCATGACTTTCGGCGCATGTACAGTTGTCGCATGCGCAGATACACCAATCTATTCCGGAAGTTTACCGTAGAGAAGAAGATGGCGCCTGTGAATTCCAATGCCCTGAATATGCACCGAGGGGGTAAATAAAGAGTTAGGGGCATTTACCATAGGTACCCCTAGGCTGGGCAGGAGCAGGGAGGGGGGTCTATGTAAGGATGGGGTTTTTATTCGCAAGGCTTTGGTTCTCCTTAAAATGAAAAGGAATGCCCAGAGGTAAAATGTCAGTATTCTGACAGCCTTTCCTTTGTAAAACTTGCAATTTACTTTTTTATCATGACCCTCTATCTGAAATATTTTTTGCAGCAACAGCAGTGACAATGACATTGGCAGATACAATATGGCTGCAACAAACATGTAAACAATGAAGATTTAGATTTTCCTTTAATTATTACACTCCACCATTTCTTTCTGAATTGTTTGCAGGGGCATGAGTGACAGCATAATTTTACCAGTCAGGCTATGAGAACATTTATGTAATTTTATTGTTTATGTCACTTTTTATTGTTCCTAAAAACAATTACAAAATAGACAATGCATAGTGGGTCATTGCCCTGTAAGCTTCTAGTGACTTTTAGGGGCTATAGCAGTGATAAAGGAGTTACTGAACTGCAAGTTGAGTCAGTAATGCATTTATATAGGCTAGTTATTATATATTGATGATGATATTACATTTTCTGAAGCACACAATAAAGCAGTGTATACGGTTCTTCATGTTGAGGGCAATGACGCTGTGGAATGCCCAGAGTGATGTGGAGAATAGTCTATTATTGTGGCTTGGATGATTTTTTGAAGAATCGTAATATTAAAACTATTATGGTACTAAAATATACAATTAGTATTGATAGTGGTGTATATATATATAGTTTATATATGTAAGTATCTACTGTAGATGGTTTGGGAAATGTGTGTGTATATATATATATATATATATATATATATATATATATACATATACATATATACTATATATATATACATATACATATATACTATATATATATATATATACATATATATATATATATATATATATATATATATATATATATATATATATATATATATATATATATATATGATAATCAAAGGACTCGCACTCCAATTCCTTTTTCGTGAATAAGCGTGTTCATTTATTTTTAGTTGCATTTTTCCAATGTTTCGGCCCACATTAGGGCCTTTATCCTTAATCCTTGATAAAGGCCCTAATTTGGGCCGAAACGTTGGAAAAATGCAACTAAAAATAAATTAACACTTTTATTCACGAAAAAGGAATTGGAGTGCGAGTCCTTTGATTATATTATCTGAACAATATTGACCCACGCACCCAAAATTGTTTGGAATATCTGGTAAGAGTGCATACACTGGACATTTGTAACAAAAAATATTTTTTATAAATGCTGTCTGGTTGTAGCATTTGCTGCCACAGCAACCTAAAGAGAGACTGAGTTTGAAGCTTCAATTTTGTTTATTTTATTGTCCATATCATTCTTCATCCTTTTCAAAACTGCTCCCCCTAGTTGCTATGGTAATTAACACCTTGAATCCAAACAACAGTTTAAATTCCAAGCACCAGAGCTACAGGGCTGAAAATATAAATCATGTAAAGACTACAAAAAAGGCCAATTGTAAATTGTGTAAGAATCCCATTCTCTACACTATACTAAAACAACCCTTTTCTTAAAGGGGTTAAACATATTAACAATAATTTAGGCTAAAAAAAGACACATGACCATCAGATTTAAACTTTCAAATAAAATCTGCCTAACTGCTAGCTGAACCAGAGGAAGACAAAAAAAAAATCTCTCCAGATTCCCTCAAGAGGTGGAAAATTTCTTTCTGACTCCCAAGATGACCATCGGACCAGTCCCTGGAACAACAATTTACTATGCGCTATTTTTAGTAATTCTGTATTTTCTCACTTGCTAAACAGACATTCACCCATATCTGTATGGCATATTCTAGACGGAGGCCTTACGAATGCTCTGTAAAGTGGAAGAATATCTCCCTCCTCCCATGAATCTATGCCCCTTTAATACAGCTCAAGACCTTGGTTGCCCTTGCAGCTGCTGATTGGCAATTGCTTGCTATACCCTCCCCTAAGTCATTAAAGAATGATGAACCTATGTCTCAGGAGAAAATGCTGCCTCTATGCCAGAAGCACACTGCCCAGGGACTACCCGATGGCTGGGACGGGTGGACCCAAGACGTCTCAGATACTCTATCTTCACGACGCCCTACTGATAGAAAATGACTGACTCAGGTAACATAAATACAGACATGATTCGCACACGGACACAACAACACCTACAGGTGGTTTCCTGGAATGTGGGAGGACTAAATACTCCAATAAAGAGAAAAACAGTCCTGGCACATCTCAGAAAATTAAAACCGGACATAATACTGTTGCAAGAAACCCATTGGAAACTGGGGGACACAAGTACTCTTAAAGCCCCATGGATCCGAGAATGTGTGTCAGCACCTTATAAATCTAAACAACGAGGTGTAGCTACCCTAATATGTACTTCCCTGCCTTATCAGATACTAGATACGGTTACAGATTCTGAAGGTCGCTTTTTACTAACTCGTATTGACATACTGGGGACAGAGTATACCATTATCAATATATATGCCCCGAATGGCCCTAACAAATCGTTCTACACGCAACTCACGCAGAAACTACTAAGTACCCAAACCCCAAATTTAATGGTAGGGGGAGACTTTAATGCTTTAAGGGATCCCACTATTGATAGAACTGGACCCCCAACTAAACACAATCGTAACACTATTGGTGACATATTACTGTTGGAAGACCAGCTGGCCCTAATGGACCCCTGGAGACTAATGCATACTACTGAAAGACAATATAGCTTTTATTCTGGGGTACATGATATGCACTCGCGGATAGATTACATACTTACGCATGAAAGTCTCTTCTTTCAGATAGTTGAAGCAGAGATTGGGGAAATTGTTTTGTCGGATCATGCTCCGATTCATATTAGTATACAATTAGCGCATTCACACGTACAATGCAAACGTTGGACCTTCCCCTCCTATCTAGCCCAAACAGACTCTTTCCGTACACTGTTAGTTAACCACTGGCATAACGTAATTGACGATAATATTGAGCACTGGGAGGAACCAATCTTGCTATGGAACACCACAAAAGCTGTAATGAGAGGACATCTTATCTCCCATTTGGCTAAACTGCGTCGAGAAGAGCATACTAAATTTCACCAAATGTTGAGTGCAGTTAGGCAAACACACAAAGACTTTTTATCCGCACCCACTGAAGCTTCCAAGAACAAATATCTGGAAGCTAAACGGCTTCTTGAGACTTATACTACATCTAGAGCCAAAAAGACTCTGGAATACACTAAATACAAGTTCTACCGCTGGGGGAACAAAACAGGGAAGCTCTTAGCCGCCCTTGTCAACTCCAGGTCTAAAACCAAACATATCCTCAAACTCCAACCCCCGAATGATAGCCCGCCCGTCTGCACTCCTCAGGCTATTAAAACTACACTTGAGGAATACTTTGGAAAAGTATACTCGGCCAAGGACCCTCCGGATGATTTGATTAATCACATCTTACATAAGGCCTCTTTATCAGAAATATCACAGGCCCAGAGAGACATGCTTAACGCACCCATTACTCACGAGGAAGTCACAACCATAATAAGAACACTGGCCAACAACAAATCGCCAGGTCCAGATGGGTACACTGCTGAGTATTATAAAATTTTAACCCCACATGCCATTCGGTTATTGACTAATGTGTATAACGCCATCTATCAAAAAGGGGGACATCGCCAATGAACAAATCGAAACATATACCACACTACTCCCCAAACCTCACAAGGATCTGACTCAACTGGACTCTTACCGTCCTATCTCCTTGTTGAATGTCAACCTAAAAATTTTATCTAAAATTGTAGCACAACGACTTCAAACACTTTTACCTGACCTTCTCACTCATCACCAATTGGGTTTGTTCGCCACTGACACTCGACAAAGGGGATTCGGACGGCAATAGCAGCTACACTGATCTCTACACAACACCAACACACGAAAAATGTCCTTTTAAGCCTGGATGCGGAAAAGGCATTTGACAAAATATTATGGCCCTTTTTATTCCGCATAATACAATGTAGAAACTTGGGAAACAGCTTTGGAGAATACATACGCAACTTGTATATCAATGCTCACACTAGGCTAGTGGTTAACGGGACAATATCGAATCCTATCAACATCTATAGAGGTACGAGACAGGGCTGCCCACTTTCACCTCTGCTATTTAATCTGACATTAGACCCCCTTTTGAGAATCCTCCAAGACATGGTGACCTTTCAAGGCATTAAGGTTGGAAATCACGAAACCAAAATTACAGCCTTTGCTGACGATCTCCTTTTATATATAGCAAATCCTAAACAAGCTTTACCGCACATCCTCTCCACTATTCATCAATACGGGCTAGCCTCAGGCTATTGCATCAACGTCACCAAATCCGTGATCATGCCATTAGGGTCCAGAGGGAAACCTCGGTGGAGTAACAAATATACTCTAACATGGGCCAAAGACGTGATTACGTATTTGGGTATCCAGATACCGAAAAGACCGCATGAGCTGTACACCCGTAACATCACAAGTAGTATAGTTTGCATTACGCAGGATCTAAAAAACTGGCAAAACTATCAACTCTCGGCTATGGGAAGAGCCAATCTGATTAAGATGGTGGCGTTCCCCAAACTTCTATACAAGCTTCAAAGTCTCCCCCTACTAATGTCTGACAGAGACATCCGAACTCTCTATAAATTGTTCAAGGAGTTCATATGGAATGGTAAAAAAGCTCGTATTAGTTTAAGGAAACTTCAGCAAACCACCTTAAACGGGGGCCTTAACTTTCCCAATCTTAAACAATACAATCTGGCAGCCATGATGAGACATTTGAAGGATTGGCTTCATAATTCAGAAATATACACGAACACCTCCCAAGAACAACAGTTTGTCTCTCAGACGAACCTACTATATCTCCTACACATGCATAGAGCGGAGCTTACAACTGACATTGCAGATAACCCCCTGTTATACTCCACTTGGCAAACGTGGAAAGAGTTAAGAAAACAGAATAACTTGAATAGCAGCCACTCTTTATACCTACCTCTCTTATCCAACCCTGAATTCCAGAATGGGCGGGCTTTGACAATTTATCAGAATTGGGACAAAGAAGGGGTGACGACAATTCGCCAATTAACAATGAGGGACACACATAAGCCATTAACGTTTGTACAATTACAAAACACTTTTCCCTTCCTACAACATAATGTGTTTGCTGTTCTACAAGCTCAAACATATACCAGCAGGACTATACGACTCCTAACAGATGAGGATTGGGACAATGCATTGGACAGGTTCCTTTTACGAACTAACTCCACGAGGGACACCATATCGCTGAATTATAAGTTCCTACACAACTCTATAGACTATGACAGTGTACCTAAAGGACCTAGACAGTGGACAGTAGACATACCAGAGTTGACCACGGAAGAGGTATTTAAACTGTATATGTACTCATGGCGCACCCTGCCATCTAGCATCTATAGGGAAATGTTTTTGAACCTGCTGCACCGAACTTATCTGACCCCGGAAATCCTTCATGTAATGCACAGAAGGGATAGTAGTAGCTGCCCTAAATGTGAACAAACTGGAGCTAATCTCATACATTGCTTGTGGTCCTGTCCATACATTAGACGGTTTTGGACTCAGGTACGAGATTATGCAACCAGGCATCTAGTGAATTTCTTCCCATTATCAGCTGCCTGGGCAATCTGGGGTAAAATTCCGACTGATCATTGTAGAATTACGCAGGGTGCTAGGAGACTTTTATTGATAATATCAGCGGTAGCAAGGAAGACGATATTACAAGTATGGATAACGACTACCCCCCCACCATTAAACTATTCTTGGAAAAGTTAGTCAGAGTTTTTCACATGGACTGGACAGAAGCCTCTTTAAATAAGAATACAATTGTCAAACGGTTCTTTGAAACTTGGGAAACGTTTATTGACATATGTCCACATGCGGTAAAGACAAGGCTACATGACTGTTTTCACTATACAGAATGGTATATCACTAGGACGGTGAGTGGTGACCCTCCTATCAATCTATAACTTGGTGTGTCCGGCATATTGGATGGGGCTTCTGGCATCGCAGCTTTGGAGACATGGTGAGACCTGTACGGAGATAGACAGTGTTCTTTAAATGATCATCATCTTTTTCTTCTTTCTTTTTTTTTCTTTCTTTCTTTGTTTGTTGAAGAACATAGTGGTTTTTATGTTATCCACATTTACATACTGTGTTGAGTTGTTTTTTTTTTTTTTTTTATATGTATCTGGCATTCACTAATGCAATTCACCCTCCATCTCTACACACGTGGATTCTGAATGTAACCTTGTCCGCACAGACCCAACCTGAACTGGCCGCGGCATGTTGAGTATATGCTTTGCTTGTTGGTAATCTTTGCGACTGTTCGGCACGGTCGTTATTATACCTCTACTGTAAAATTGTACTTGGTTTCTGTGCAGGACAGTATGTATGTAATAATGGATAACTGATCTTACAACTGTTGCTCAAATAAAAAATGTTGTTTGAAAAAAAAAAAAAAAAAGAATGAGGAACACCCACTAAGAACCTTACTCCATTTAGAGAATTTACCATGAACAGTCACCCTCTGTATCCAATCCTGTAGCCAGTTTCCTATCCATGTGTGATTTTCCACTGGTGGAGAAACAGCTGATTCATACCCATATTACAAGCATTGGCAAAAATTGTAATTTACCTGTCTAAGCACACAGGGTGTTTTTTGTCTAAAAATGCTCTACAATCTGCCCTATACATAGGCTGATTTGAGAGGTACTAACTGATGCCCCCACAGGCTGCATGGTTCCGTACTAAGTAATTTTCCACTTACCATGGACCAAGCCCAGACAATTTTGAAAATAATATTCATAGCACTCTCTTATCATCAAATTATAGAAAAAGTCCAGTTCAGCCACATTACTGGAAAGCAGGGCTAATGAGTGGGTTGTTTAACATTAAACTATGGTTATTGATGTTCTTACTATGTGTAGTGCTAATCTGACCAGGCAGATCAAAAAGGGGGTTAATGTCCAGCTAGTTGTAGGAGCATGGGTTACATGCGACTCAAAAACTTCAGGCTAGGGCCTTCATGGAACAATTCCCAGGTGGAGTAGTATAACTACAACTCTCACGCTACTTTGCTACACCAGATAGAAATAATGGGTGCCAGGAGATTCTTGTGATGAACCAAACGAATAAAAGTTTATTTGTACAAGACAAATGAGCCCAGGGTTTACTTACAGAGGTCAAGGCATATACAATGCCACACAGCAGGCTGAAACAGGTTACATTACACAGCAGAGAACAGTGACTACCATCAGGCAATAGGTAGTCAGGTAGTACATCCATTTTCTTCTGCAATATACCTCAAAGTGGTCCAGCTCCCACCCAGAGGAGTGGTCAGGGAGAACACCTTTCTAATACTGACACCCTACCCACTGTGGCCCCTTTACTCTAGGCAATTCAAAAGCCTTGGAAAGCTACTCCCTACTACAATCCACGATGGAGCTCCAGCTGCTCTCTCTGTCCTCTCTACCTTACTCTCCTACAGAGTCTATGACAGAACTAACCCTGTTTAGCTAACCTCATTCATGGGGTTCCCTGCATCCCCGACACTAAAGGACCCGGTCCCTCTAGGGTTAACACTTTACTAGGCCTTGTTGTACCCAGGCTCAATGGGAACAACCAGCTGATCAGGACACCAGCAGCCAAAGAGGAAGATCCACCCCTTCTCTCTAACTTTACCAAAGTGTGACAGGGTGTGGTCATGAGCTTCTGCCCTGTAACTAGGGAAGGGAAATAAAGCCATAGGGGCACATTAACCCTGTGGGTTTGGGAAGGCTTAGGGTCTCCAAGCCTTATAATCTACCTATGTGGGGCACTGTATCAAACACTTTGGCAAAATCCAAATAGATCACATCTACTGCCCCCTTGCTTTGTAGCATCTTACTAACCTCATCATTAAAGGCAATTAAATCTGTCTGACATTACCTATTCTTCATAAAGCTAATTACTGCTCATAATGCAATTCACCAGGACATAATTTTGAATGTGATTCCTAATAAGCCTTCAAATAATTTTCTCACCACAGATGTCAGACTAACTAGCCCATGAATACCATATTAGATGAATGTGAGTCTGAGAAAATCAGAAATGGAGGCCAGTGTAAAACTGATATAAGCCCTTAAACTTAGTTATCATATTGCCCCTGTTCTATCACACATTGTTAAAAATGCACAGCTTTTTCTCATAATGGAGACTTTCCATAACCTTTACCAGCTCAAAATCTTCTTTAAGAACCAAAACGGCACTGCATATTTTAGATGGGACCTTACCAGTGCTTTGTACAGGGAAGAAACCATGTACAGTACAATTAACCTTAATTCAGAAATCAGTCATTTATGCAGCACTACATCAAAATATTTCATATAAAAATACAAGTAGATCACATCTATTGCATTTCCATTGTCAAGCTTCCTACTTGCTTCATCATAAAAAAACAATTAAATTCATAAAGTAGCCCATCCTTCATAAATTCTTCAGAACATAATTTGTGGAGGCCTATTTATTAAAGGTAATAATAATAATAATAATGAGGGTAATACAGGAACAGGGCTTCATGATAAGCAGATAACATGTTATGTAGAAAGATGATTTATTATTGAAGCAGATAATAATGTAGCAGGTTCAATGCAAGGTTAACAAAATACACAAGTCCTTTTACCTAGCCAGTGGTCAGAGGCAGGCAGCTAGCAAGAAGAGTCCATTAAACTGGCTAAAGGTCTGTACAGGCAGTAAACAAGGGACTTTGATAGGCAGGCTAAAGACACAAAACAGGTTGAGGTCAGTCCCAGTAGGTCAGTTGTAAACAGGCAAGGATCAGGAAAAAGGGCACTGGAACAAGGCAAGGATAAGGTATGCAGAAACCAGGAATCAAGGCAGGAAAAAACAGGACCAGGTGGGCACAAGCAGGAACAACAAGTAACAGGCTGGATCTGGCTTGGAAGCATCAATGATCGAGCACAGGAGGTTGCAGGAAGCAAGCTTATAAAGCATCCAATTATTTGGGAACACTGGAGGTTAAACAGGTGGGGGCAGAGATAAAAATGCAGCAGTGACAGCAGAGATCATAACCTTCAAAATAACTGTCCCTTACCAACCCAGAAAGCCTCCAGTGGCTCAGTGGATTAGTGTAGGCAGAAGACAAAGTCCAGAGTGCAGTTCCAGACTGTACCTGACAATTTCTCTAAAATTACAAATGCCATGAAAGTTAAAGATCGAAGTATAAAAGTGCAAATGAAGAAAACTTTGGACAACCCTCTTAATAATACAAAAACATCCAAAAACAAGATTTTCGGGCAATTACAAGACAACCGAAAAAAAAAGAAAAACTCTAAACCACTGAATTGATTGACTGGTGTTTGCTTCCTCCCACACATTTGCCCAATCACTCTCACTTGATATTATTAACAAACCTTATATGACAAAATCACATGCCACAAGGTTTGTTGCAGCATGCCACAGCTGCCAAATGCACCTGCATGTCTCAAAAACGGCTGTATGAGTGTGTCCTGGATTTGCCCCCCACTCCTAATTAAAAAAGAGAGGCTATGGAGGATTTAAACTTCAATGAATTGAGCAGTAACAGGTTAAATGGTTTTAAAAAACACATTACAGATGTTTTTAAAAAAAATAAACAAAGAAAACTTTTGGCACGAGACATGATTTAACCTACAGGAGGAATTGCCTCCTACAGCCTTCTTTTGACATAAATTGGAAACATCTGATGTCATTAGCACAGTTTTCAGTCCATGCTAGAGACTGAGCTTAAAGGCATTAGTGTATGTGTGCTTTCAGGCGTTTCCCATTCCCAAGTCAAAGGGAAGCTCAAAGGAGTTGAATTTGGATGAGCCTTCTTGTCCTTTCAATATAAAAGTGTATTTAAATGTATTGCAGTCAAAATGTAAAAAAAAAATGCATGAAAAAATACACCTAACCGCCAGACATTCTGAAGTTAGCCATCTACTCAATTCAGTTAATGTTTTATGTGATTTCAAGCTTCACTATCTGTAATTGTATGTATTTTCTCCATGCTTTTCTTGTTCCCAAAAGAATAGTAAATTATTTAAATAGGAACAAGTCCCTTTCATGCAGTAGAAAAGGACATGAAATGATTCCTTAGACTTTTTTGTGTTTGGTGACACGGATATTTTGCATGTGTATAATTAGTGGTGATTCTCAGAGGGCTGTAGATCTATGATCACTTGGGAATAGAGCTTTATAGTAGTTAGGAATTATTGTAGATATGCCTGTCAGATTGTTCCTTTCCTCTCTTAGGCTGTATAACTTGCTAAATCATGCAGATGACTATCGTTCGCTACTTAGAACAGCATATTTTTTCTGCTGTAAAATCCAGGGAAAGAAAAATGCTTAACCTCCCTAGCCAATTAAAGGGGAACTACCATAGTAAAGGGGTAATATTACCAATATCAATAACTTCATCCTTAGCACCTGGTGTTGGAATACAATAGACAGAGATTGTTCTAGTACATGTTACTTAATGCAGGGAGGGTCTATTGTTACTTAGGAATGTGAAGTCATGTTTGCCCTGTAACCCTGTGTGTGTGTTCTCTCTTGTTGCAGACATGTTATGCTGGAGTGTTTATGCTGAGTTCTATAAAGCAACCCAGTAACTGTTAACACAGAAGTAGGTGTGTCTGTCCTAATTTACAAAAAAGCTGCACATGCAGTTCAGATAGGGTTGCCACCTCACCCCTTTAAAACTGAACACATATGGAATCCACAGCCTGCGTGGCTAATTAGCAATTCATTTAGATGCATGCTGCAGACTGAACTGATTTATGTGCAGCCATGCATCTAAATGAATTGCTAATTAGCCATGCAGGCTCTGTATTCCATATGTCAGGGGTCCTCAACCTTTTTTTAACTGTGAGCCACATTCAAATGTAAAAAGAGTTGGGGAGCAACACAAACATGAAAATGTCTCCTGAGTTCCAAATATGGCCTATAATTGGTTATTTGGTAGCCCTATCTGGACTACCAGCCTACAAGAGGCTCTACTTGGTGCTATACTTAGTTTTTATGCAAAATAAAACTTGCTTCCATGCCTGGAATTCAAAAATAAGCACCTGCTTTGAGGACACTGAGAGCAACTTCTAAGGGAATGGAGAGCAACATGTTGCTCGCGAGCTACTGGTTGGGGATCACTGCCATATGTGTTTGGTTTTAAAGGTGTGAGGTGGCAACCTTAAGTTCAGATCAGCTCTCTGCTCACACCTGGTGCCCACTGCCACCTATTAGTTTGCATGTCTGAATGATGTACAAGCTAAAGAATGCTTTAGAAAACACCCTAGTGTTGTCCACTATGGATGCAGTGCGACTGAATGCAGGCAGTACTAAATTAACAATGAACTATTTGTGTTCCATTCTAGAAAATCAGAAAATTTCACTTTAGGATATTTTTGCACCTGCTCCATTTTTTGTAAAAGAGGTCCCTGGGATCAATTTTGTTGACATATTTACAGGCATTGTAAATTAACTATTTTTTTCTTTAAACATATCATATATGATGTATCTGTTATATATATCAAGAGATACATGTAATTATTATTATTGCTCCCTTGCAACGGGTTTAAACTTGGCCTACGGATTCAGACTTGTCTACTGCGGCACATAATAATGTTACAGACACAATTGCTAAATCTGCTATATCATCCCATCAGCCGTAGTTTCAGGAATACCTAGTGCATCAAAAAGGAAGGCACTTTTGCTTTAGTTGACCTTCAAAATAGACTTAGAATCTAGGGAAGAAAATAAAAGGCTTTCCAACCAAAAATGTCCCTAACTGGCAATAGTGATATGCGAATAAATTTGGCAGGTATGGTTTTGCGACGAATTTCCACATTTTGCCATCCCCTAACGTTTTAGCGAAACTGCATTGAAAATTGGTCGGCGGACAAAAAAATTGTCACACACATAAAATTAATGAGAAGCTTTAATGCATTTGGACAAAATAGTTGCAAGCATAAAAATTGTAGCTCACGTCAAAAATTGTCATGCATCAAAATTATTTTGCCGCCCGTTGACTTCAATGCAATTCTCCCATCACTACTGGTCAAGGCTTTGAACCACCGTAAGGGGAACATCTCAATAATTTGAGGTATGGTGGGTAGCAATAAAGACAGAGGAGTACTCCACATGAAGCTATTCATTTATAGCAAGATAAATTAACTAAAATAACCATTTTAGAGTAGAAAATGCTTATTTGTATGCCAATTGCACATTTGCTTAATTTTTCCATTTGAGCCATTATTTATGTAGCCATCATCTCTATGTTGTCAATTAGTCATTTCTCTGATAAAGAACTCAATTTCTAATTTTTAGTTAGAATGTGACCTGTCTAGTAACAGTAATGTTTAATGGAGACCTCTGCTGCAATAAGCATTTGCTTTTCATTCCACAGAGCTGTGTTCTTAGTAGTGTATGAGTTTAGGTCAATGTACAGGTCTGTACACCTATTTCATCCTGCATTATTTATTAATGTCACAATTAAAGTGCACATATCATTACCCTGGCAAAAAAGCAATTAAAATCTTCAGAGGAACAGTATTTAAATGTCACATTTACACATATGCTGTTACGTTTCTGTTGCAAATGTATTTTTAATGATAACATTTCTTTGTAATGTTAATCAGATCATCCTCAATTATATAATAATATATATAATAATACATACATATTAATTAAGTTATTTCTCAGCTACTGAATAGCCATCACTCCGATCACTGCTTAGCCAATAACTGCAGCCACTGTTTTGTACTGCACTAGCCATTGTTTAGCATATTTGAATATAAGGGGTCTATTTATTAAACCTCAATATTTTTCTGGTTGAGTTTTAAAGGGGAAAAACTAAAATTTTTAGAAGGAAAAAAAACCAAATTTTTGGAGATTTACTATGCTCTAAAGCTGCTAAAAATTTGAATCCGAAAATACTCCAGCTAAAAACTGTCAAAATCATGTAGAAGCTAATGGCAGATGGTCCCTTAAACAATTTGAACATGTTTATCTCCGGTTTGCGCTGGTTTTTGTTTGATAAATTGACGCTCAATGATTTCGCTACTTTCTGTCGCACAGATTTTTTTTAAAAGTATTAAGGTAAATTAAGGGAATTCACGTTTGGGAGTTTGGTTGGATTTTTTTTTTTTAATTAAGTGAGAAAAAGTTGAGCTTTAGTAAATAACCCCCTTAATGTTATCATTGGCAGCAGTTATCTTTACTCACCACAGTATGAAAGAGTTGAAGACTGAGTTTACATTCTCATGTTATGTTTTCCTCTAGTATACACTATTTTTATGGTTTTATGGTTAGAAGGCAGTGCTTAAAGCAATACTGACACATTCCTATAAAAATCTGAGGAACGTGCCAGTATCAAAGCCCCCCTCAAAGCCGCCCCCAGCCCTGCGAACCTGTGTGCAGCCGACCCGCTGACACCAGTAACAGATGTTCCGCGTTGTTTCAGTGATGCTGGACTCGGAGTGATTCTTTCATAGGCTGAATTCCTGTTTTCATTCGTAATCAGCCTATGGAAGGATCACGCCACCTCCAGCTAAGCGTCACTGAAATGGTTGAGAAGATCATTTTGCAGTGTCGGAGGGTCGGGTTACCGCAGGTTTGCGGGGGCAGCTTTGAAATTAACTATTCTGGGTGCAGCTTTATACTGACACGTTCCTATGATTTTTATAGGAACGTATCAGTATCACTTTAATTCCATAAAGCTATGTCATGTGGGAATCTTTTTTTAAATATAACCCATTCAATCCCATTACATAAAAATCACAACTCAATCACCACAAAAGTTCAAACATGCGGCAAAACAATTAGAAAAGTATAACATTTTCCAGATGACAACATACCTGAAATGGTGCACATGATTTGATTGGGTAGAGGTAAATAGAGGCAAGTGTGATAGCTTTGTGATTTGTCTCCAATGATGATATTTCTGTTGAACTGCATGTACAAGTATTTGAGGCTGAAGACATTTCATTGAGAATACGGATATGAGGAATGCATAAATCTTCACCATGTGCCCTCTTGCTCTGGAGACATTGTAACTCGTTGGTATCAGATCCTGGCAAACAATTTGTTTGATCTTGTCTTAGAAGACTGATATTTGATATTTCA
Source organism: Xenopus petersii (assembly GCA_038501925.1). Taxonomy (NCBI): domain Eukaryota; kingdom Metazoa; phylum Chordata; class Amphibia; order Anura; family Pipidae; genus Xenopus; species Xenopus petersii. Next base: position 64,377,200 of record CM076683.1, on the reverse strand, counting down.
TGAGTGGGTCTTTTTATGAAGCATTCAATTATAAATTTTAAAAATATTCTTGCATCTTCAAAAGTAGACATAAAGCCAAACGAGATTCTGATAGAGCCTGTAGGTTTTCCATTGATCACATCTATATCATCGCCACAAACATGTCCAGCCTTTGGAAAGAGGAACAAAAGTAATACTAATTAGTACTAATCTATGAGCAGATTTGCATGCTGAGTGTCAGAAATAACACAATCCACACTGAATTTTGAGTGCATGCGCAATAGCAACTGCTTAAAGGGATACTGTCATGGGAAAAAACATTTTTTTCAAAATGAATCAGTTAATAGTGCTTCTCCAGCAGAATTCTGCATGAAATCCATTTCTCAAAAGAGCAAACAGATTTTTTTATATTCAATTTTGAAATCTGACATGGAGCTAGACATTTTGTCAATTTCCCAGCTGACCCTGGTCATGTGACTTGTGGGCTGATAAACTTCAATCACTCTTTACTGCTGTACTGCGAGTTAGAGTGATATCACCCCTCCCTTTCCCCCCCCCCAGCAGCCAAACAAAAGAACAATGGGATGGTAACCAGATAACAGCTCCCTAACACAAGATAACAGCTGCCTGGTAGATCTGAGAACAACACTCGATAGTAAAAACCCATGTAACACTGAGACACATTCAGTTACATTGAGAAGGAAAAACAGCAGCCTGCCAGAAAGCATTTCTCTCCTAAAGTGCAGGCACAAGTCACATGACTGGGGCAGCTGGGAAATTGACAAAATGTCTAGCCCCATGTCAGATTTCAAAATTGAATATAAAAAAAATCTGTTTGTTCTTTTGAGAAATTGATTTCAGTGCAGAATTCATGTTAAAAGTAGCACTTTTAACATGAAAAAAACATGTTTTCTGATGACAGGATCCCTTTAAGGCAATCTGCAAGGATGAGATTACATTGAGGAAAACAAGCTTTATTTTGGGTAATAAAAATGGCGAACTGTGTACTTTGCAAACTGTGGCTGCATTCGTAAATTACAGGTATGTGACCTGTTTTCAAAATGCTCAGGACCTGGGCTTTTCTGGATAAGGGATCTTTCCATAATTTGGATCACAATACCTTAAAGGGGTTGTTCACCTTCCAAACAGTTTTTTCAATTCAATCGTTTTTAGATTGTTCCCCAGAAATAAAGACTTTTTTCAAATACTTTCCATTATTTATTTTTTACGTTTTTTCCAAAATTTAAGTGTAAAGTTGAATGTTTGTGTCTGTGGTGTTTGAGTCTGGCAGCTCAGTAATTCAGGTGCAGACTCTGAACTGTTACAATTTTGCAACATTGAGTTGATCCATTTCTCAGCAGCATCTCTGGAGTATTAGCAACAATTGTATCAAGTCTAACAGCTGCCTGTAATGAAACCCAGAGATTCTGCTCAGCAGGGACAAAGATAAGAAATGTATCAACTAAATGTATCCATTTAGAACAGTTTACAGGATCGGCGACCCCCCCTCCCAGAGCTGCTTCAGAAGGAGAGAAATGACAATTTACACTTCAATATTAGAAAAACCGTCACACATAGAAAATAGAAAGTCATTTGAAAAAGTCGTTATTTCTGGTGATCTATCTGAAACCAACTAGTTGTTTGAAGGTGAACAACCCCTTTAAGTCTATTGAAAAAGAATTCAAACATTAAATAAACCAATAGTTTTGCATCCAGTAAAGATTAATTATATTTTAGGATCAAGTACAACAGTTTTATTATTACAGAGATAAAAATAGAGTCTATAGGAGATGGCCTTCCCATAATGCAAGGCTTTCTGGATATTGGGTTTCCAGATAACAGATTCCACAACTGTACCTGTAATGTATTTGTTTTAAATAGCTACTTTTTAAACCAAATGTAGTGAATCACCTTTAAACCAAGCCAAAAAAGCTAAATTGTGCCCAGTGCTTAATTACATAGTAACAGTTAAAATGTTTTGAGTCAAAAGAATATATTTCAAAATCATTTAACACCTTTAAACTGTCTTTTGCATGGAGTGGCAATAATCATATTGTTCATCTTACAAATAGTGGTTTTTCAATTTATTTTTGAAAACCCAATATGTTGCATAGCATCAGGGCCGTATTTATTCAAGCGGCGCCCCAAGGCCAGAGCGGAAGCTTCGCGCCCCCTCCTGTGGCCGCACGGTCCTAGCGCCGGCTGCACAGACCTAGCGTCGGCACCCAGTGCTCCTTAGGATGTGGCAGGGCGGCATGCCTCCCCTAAAATTTTGCCTAGGCCCGGGCCTTTGTGACCTCGCCACAAATCTGGACCTGCATAGCATCATATTTTTCATTTAACAGCATTCATTTAAAGAGTGAGTGATGGTGTGTCAAAGAAATATCTCTCTTTATTGCTTTGTTACACAGTAGGTGCAAACATTTTTTTTTCTACAATAGATTTTCTCTCATTAGAATGTATTAGGTGATAAACTGAATCAGTATATGGTTTTTAAATTTTTCAAAACGGACACCTGATAACTAACTTACCTTACCTTACTAACTTACCTTAAGATTCAGTTTAATATCCATATTGCTGTTTCCAAGATGTTTTTGGCATGCTCCATTATTGCAAAAACACCCTGTGCGGAATTGGATATTATAAAGGCTAGCCAACTTGTCAACCTGCAAAATAGAAATTTTAGACTTAGGATATTTTTATTATTAAACCAGTGCAAAACTTCAAAAATATGGCAATTTATTAACAGCTTAACTGCATAGTTTCCACTACAGTAATTGAAACAGGCTCAGACTGGCAAACTGCCATTCCAAAGATAGAGCAGACACTTTTGCATTTAATTATATATGTCATATCTTCCATACTTATATCTCACATACGTTGTCTTTTTTTGGCATAAACTTGTCAGTATGTGCTCTTCACTATAATCATATGGGAAAAAAATACACTGGTAAATTTACTTCAGTCTGACGATAAAAAATGCATTCTTTAGTAAATATCCTCCTTTGTATTTTTAGGAATTTATAGGAACTGGGCAGTAGATTCAATGGGCCAGGTTGAATAGTTTGACATTTGACAAATGCTTCCCAAACAGATCTATTTCCTTTAACACCTATTAAAAAAATTGTCAGGACATGTTAAACCCCTAAGTGCCCATAGAATTTCACATTTCATTTGCACTTTTTTTAAACATTTCACACTCTCTCATTTTAGGGGCATTTTCTGGGGGGGGATTTTTAGTTTCCCTAGGGAAACTATACATTGTTGTTGTTTTTTTTGGGAGAACCTGAGCTTTCTAAATCTGCCTATTTATTTGTGTATTTAGACTTCTGGTGCATGTTTAGAGCTCTAAATACCAAACAAAATTAAAAATTGCCGTTTTCACTATATAGGGATTAATACCAGAAAAATATTTTATTTCATGCACAAAACTTCAACTTATTTGAAAAGCCTTAAGTGTCTTGCATAATAACAAAATAAGGCACATATCAATAGATCAGAGAAAGAGAGAGAAAACCACACACACTGCTTAGTGCCTGTAATTCATCCTGTGGAGTGATCATAATATGAAAACCATAGCTTGGCATACCTTCAGACTGCCATTTTTTGATATGGTTGTTGTTTTGTCTTGTTAATAGCTTAGAAAAGGGACAGCACACTTTTGAATATGAACTCTAAAATTAGGGATTTTTTTTCACTATAGGGTTGTTAGAGTTTGATCTAGTAAGCAGGAAAATGAGGTGTAAAAACCCACTAGCTGAAAAAAAGTAAAATGTGGAAAATGTTATGATTTATATGTTTGTGCACTTCACCATTGGCAAACATTGGCATTTTGTATCATTATTAACAGCTGTGATGTTAAAATACAAATCAAGTGGCAATAAAGGTTGACACGTAATAAGCTCAGCATATTTCATGTGTTGAATTTGTAAAAATAAGCAAATTTACAAACTGTAAATGGACAACGACGTGTATGTTTTCAAATGAAAGGAGTCTGACTGGTGAAATGGGAGAGCTGGAGGTGCTGGCACTGCAGGGGAAAATGATATGATTGGTGTTGCTAAAACATGGCTGAATGAGTCGCATGACTGGGCAGTTAATATCAGTGGCTATATTTGGTTTCGGAAGGACACAGGCAATAGAAAAGGAGATGGGGTATGTCTGTTTGTTACGTAGGATTTAAAAGCAAATATAAAGAAGTAGGTGATGTTAGAAAATAAGGTGGCTGAAGCCTTATGGGTGGAGCACTTCACCAATTGTAAGGAGTCCAGCAAATTCATTGTAGGGCGATGCTTTGGACCCCCTAATGTAAGTGAGGAGATGGAGAAGGCTAAGCTCCTGGTGCAAACAGAAAAGGCTGCTCATTTGGGGAAAGTAATTATAATGGGTGATTTTAATTACCTAGATATTAACTGGAACAAACAGTACTGCCAGGAGAGTTAATGGGAACAAGTTTATAAACTTTTTGCTTGCCAATTCTATGGCACGGATTGTTGAGGAGCCAACCAGAAACCATGATATACTTGATCAAGTTCTCTAATGATTGAAATGTATAGCAAATGTGCAGTAATTAAACCCCTGGGTAATAATGACCATAATGTGATTTCATTAAGTGTTCGGTGCAAAAAACAAATATACACTGGAACAACAAAAGCCTGAATTTCATAAAAGCAATTTTCACTCCTTAAGGGCTGCCTGCAGAGCATAGGCTGGGGCATTGTTTTCTGCTGAAAAGATAGAACATAAATATTTGTCATTTAAAATGATTTAGAAGATATTGAGGGGCATATTTATCAAGGGTCGAATTTCGAATTGAAAAAAACTTCAAAATTCGAATTCAAAAAGACCAACTGAAATTAAGTTGAACTTTTTTTTTTTGGGTCGAATAGATCCGTTTTCGATCGGATAGGTCCTTATTTGGCCGAATTTGAACAGTATGAATCGAAGGAATAGCGCATTAGAACGAATTTGAATCAAAGTTCTTCCCAAAAAAAACTTTAATTTTTCAAAATCCACCAACTGACTTGGAATAGGTTCTCGGAGGTCCCCCATAGGCTAAAACAACAAGGTTTTAGATGGTGAACGGTCGAGTTTTTAAAGAGACGGTACATGATAAATTTCGATATTCAAATTTTTTTCAAATTCAAATAGAATTATGACTATTCCCTAGTCAAAGTACAAAAAAAATAGCTCAAAATTTCATTCAAAAGTTCACCTTGACATTTGCTATATCTGCCCCTTAATGTTCTCAGTGTATTGCCTTAAGGTAAATGTTGAAGCACTATGAACCACCCTATGTGGCTTTATCAAGAAGTTAATAAGAAATAATTTAAAAACTACAAGTCTGTAGGGACAGAAGTTGCATACAAACACTAGACAGAAGCTGCATACAAATTCAAACACTATAATAAATGTTGAAAAAAAGCAATCCGGAAGGCAAAGATAGAAAATGAGGAGCACATTGCGGCAGAGGCTAAGACTAACCCAAAAAAGTTTTTTTAAAGTATATTAATAGTAAAAAGATGCAGGTTGAGAGTGTTGCTCCTTTAAATAATGGTACCAATATGGCTGTAACAAATATTGAAAAGGCAATTGTGCTAAATCAGTTATTTTCTTCAGTGTATACAATAGAGGAGTCAGAGTGCCAAGATCCACCTCATAGCTGCACTGTTGGCTCACCACAAACTAGTCAGTGGCTGACTCAGAATATGGTTCATACAGACTTACTAAAAATGAATGTGAGCAAGGTGTCAGGGCTAGATGAAAGACACCCTTGAGTACTAAGAGAGCTTTAGTTCAATTTTAGACTGGCCTTTAGTATGGTAGCTATTGATTGGAGGAAAAATTTTTGTCCTGGTGAATAACATTATGAGCAGTAATCAGCATGACTTTACGAAGGATAGGTCATGTCAGACAAATTTGACTGCTCTTTATGATGAGGTAAATAAGATGCTGGAGAGCAGGGGAGCAGTAGATGTGATCTATTTGGATTTCGTCAAAGCATTTGATACAGTGCCCCACAAACGACCAAGGGCTGTTTGGCTCCATGAATATGTTTGCACATGGATAGCAAACTGGCTATATGATTGGGTACAGAGGGTGGTACATTCTCCACCTGGAGTAAGGTTCTCAGTAAGGTCCATCAGAGCTCTGTATTGGGTCCACTTTTATTTTACTTGTTCATTAATGAATTGGAGGGTATTATAAGTAATGTATCAGTGTTTGCAGATGACACAAAACTATGAAGCCCAACTAATTCAATCCAGGATGCAGCATAGTTGCAGCAGACTCTTGACAAACTGGCAATCTAAGTGGCAAATGAGATTCAGGGGGTTATTTACCAAAATCCCAAATTTTCTAACTATTTTCTGAAAACAAACCAACAAAATCAAATTTGATGCCTGAAACCTGCAACTTTTTCTAATTATCTCCTGAAAACCACAAAAAAAAAAGTTTATTGAACAAAACCCACGGGACATCTGCCATTGACTTCTACATGAACTCGGCAGGTCTGAGATGGATTAATTTTTTCAGACTTTTTTTGGACACCATCTGGGTTTAATAATTCTAGTTAGCATTTTCTACGAAAAAGATGTGTTTTACCCTTTAAAAGTCCGACCAGAAAAAACTAAATCTGACTATAATAAATAAACCCCTTAATGTAGATAAACGTAAAGTCATGCACCGGGGATGTAAATATCCAAGCCACTTATACCCTTAATGGGACTGCACCAGGCAAATCAATTATGGAAAAGGACCTTGGAGTCCTTGTAGATAAACTTTTGAAAACACATGATTGTTCTTTTAGTGAATTGCCATAATAGTTTAGTGGGGTGGGGTGTTTGATATTATTTGTGCAGTTCCCACTTTTGCAAACTAGCAGTGTGTGCTGTTGCATTGTTTTAGAGTGCAGTGTTGAATTGCATGCATTGTCACATGCAAACCATAGAAGTATTGCCAGCCTAGACCTGGCAGTTATTAACTGTAATGCCAATGATGCAGGCCTGTGCCTAGCAAACTGCACTCTAATAACATTGATATACAGTACTATTGGGAAAATTATACCATCCCTAACAAAATGGCGTATGCAACTTCACAGATTATTTGTCAAAAATTGCATGCATATTATTGCCAGATGTTGCAAAGGAAGCACCTGCAATGATTAATGGCAAATTGCATTTGAAAAAAGTGTCATAGGTGAGAATTTTTGACTTCACAGAATCTTATTTCAGAAATATCTTTTTGAACTCTCTTTTTGTCAACTATGCTAACCCAAGTTTGTAGAAATAGAGTAAAACTAATTATTCAAGGAAAGGTTAAAAGGCCCTCTATTCTGCATCACATATATAAATAGACTTAGTTCTCAGTTATCCATTCCAAAACAATACTGATGTGAAACATGCAGAATATCAACTGTAAGACAACATTAGGATTTCTTTCTTATAATTCACTGTACAGAAAACTGTTTTAAAACACTTCACACTTGGGGAGTAAGTTAGCCAGGGACTAGCGTGGGCGGCTGTGGCCCCTACAAGGAGTGAATGAGTCATTCAAGGCTTAAGAGGCTAGATTCGGCTGCCAGAGCCGGTTCATTACAGCCCCATTTTACTTGTTAGCAAATTCAATTAAAGAAATGTTCCATGTATCACAACCTTCATACTCCCGTTCAGTGTTGTTAAATATATAAAGTAATACTTACTAACAAATGGTAATTTTACTATTTTGCTTTTCATTTAACCAGAAATACACACTCCTTTGACAACGCTATAAAAATATTTAACCTTGATACATTACTTGAGTGCAGACATGGAAAGTATTTACTTTACACTGTAGGCCTGCATAACACATATTAAATATGATATGACTCATGCATAGATGTTAGGAAACTCAAATGCACACATTATATAAACCTGTAGTAGGCAAATTTCATATCATAAGTAAAATAATGAAAACATCAGGGACAGCTTCTATTTATGGAAATAACATATTCTGGCTAATTTAAAAAGGTAACATTCCTTCTACTCCATACTGCCAAACTGTGGTAAGCAGATATAAATTTCAAAGAATAAAATCAAAATAATGAACTTGCACACATCTAGTGACTATTAAACCTTTAATTACCAGCTGAGTTTAGCAATACATTTGCTGTTTTTTTTAAACATACAGTATCTTGCTTGCACTGTTTAGAGGTACGTCCTGGAGAAATTTTAGTATACCTAGGAAAACTATATATTCATTTTTTTCAGCTTTATGAAATTTAATTTTGTAATTTTTAAACCTGATTTTGAGTATAATTCCACGTCTCTGGAATATAACTGTAAAAACCTAAACATTCCTCAGTACCACACCACCAAATCAAAGCAGTATGCTGCAAATAACAGCATACTGTAATTTATATTGCAAAGTGCAATATAAGAGTGAAAAGTACCATTACCAATAGGTTTACCCAGGGAAATAACACATTCTGGCTAATTTAAAAAGGTAAATGTCTTTCTACTCCAAACTACAGTACTGCTAAATTTTACAAAAGTTAGTTCATTTCTGAATATTGCTTCAAACCTTACAGGGTTTAGGGTACAATTAGGGTTTCCATCTGTCTTTTTTTCACCCGGACAGCCCGGTTTGTCGGTTGAAAATGGTCTGTCCAGATTTCCAAATTAGGAAATCCGGACAGGACATTGTAGTAAATGTCATGGCAATCAGCCAATCGCTGACAGACAGGATTCTTTAATGCTGCATTTTGTTATATACAGGTATTGTAGGTGGACATATGAACTGATTGATGGGAGAACCTCTAGTACCTTCACAGGGCAGACTGACCATGGGTATCTAAAATATCCTTTGAGTGATGCCTGGATTAACCATTTACCATGGAATGCTCTGTGATCCAAGTTGCATCAGACAAAGCTAGTGATGGGCGAATTTATTTGCCAGGCGCGAATTTGCAGCGAATTTGCGTGATTCGTCACCAGCGAATAAATTCGTGAAACGCCCACGAAAATTCGGGCAAAAAATTTTTGCCTGCGTTTAAAAAAAACGGACGCCGGCATCGAAAACGGGCGCCGGCGTCAAAAACGAGACGCCACCACCGTTTCACTAATTTTTCGGCGTTCGCGCAAAATTCGCTAATTTTCCGGCGAAGCGGCGCAAATTCACCCATCACTACACAAAGCCTCTACCACCTAGAGTCATTGAAAAAGTTTTGTATTACAATGTTGATGCTTCTAAGGAATGAATCATTCTATAGTTTTAATTAAAAATGTCCTGTTTTGTGTTCCTAATACGTACAATTTAAACAGAATCCAGTTACCATACCAGCAAGTTTTTTGCACGTGGAAAGGAAAACCACACAAAACAATGACTTTTAGAGCTACCTCCTTATGTCTGTCATTTTTTACATACCGAAAAAAGTAACAGCTAGCAAGGTTACAGAGATGCAACAAATGTAATTGTCTCTCTTCTTACCCATTCAGCATACATAGCAAATATACCTTTCAGTCTAAATTAATTTTGAGCCATCTGCGTGCAATACTTGGAGAAAATAAAAATGGCATTTACAAGTGAAAATCCTCTAAGCAAGCCTGACACTCACTACTCTGTTTCTGGTTTGCTTATTTACATGGAGGATTTGAAACAATCGGCCGATAGTATGAGATGAATTGGATTTTTGCATGAATATGGCCATGTGACTATAACAATGACTGTAAAATTTTAATTTTTAAAAGTGTAGTCTTAACATACAGTGAAACCTCAATTTTACATCCCCTGAGTTTAAGTTTTCCCTTATTTTACATTGTTGTTTTGTGGTCCCACCTATGTATTATGCATAATACATTTCCCGATTTTACATTTTCCTGGATTTTACACCATTTTTTTCTGGCCCCCTGAAAAATTTAAAATGGGCATCCTACAGTATATTCTTCTTCAAAACAGCTGTTGGATAACTCCAAAGCCGAAAAATACACACAACTTGTAGCAGCATCCTTTAATAAAAATAACTTAAAAGCGCATAGCTTTGTTAGGGAACTGCTGATACATTCCTCCTGCACGCACTCACACATTTTAAAAAGTATATTAAAGAACAGTGATATTCAGTAGAAAAAAAAAAATGACATTTAAATTCCAGGCTACATTTCAGGCATGCAACGTGACGTTTGTTAAGCCAAAGAGAAAGTACAAAAATGTATCAATATCTCTGTCACAACAAACCTCTTAAAAGGAATGAAGCACTTATATACAGTAACATTTATAAACATACAGTTGTGTTCATACAGTTGATGTCACTAACCTAATCAATCACTGTTTTTGGTAAAAATTTTATTTCTACATGGCAAATAATTTACTAGTAGGTGTAGTAGATCCAACAGTTATGACATATATGCTGCAGATTCGGTGTAATTGAATCATTAATTGAGGCTTGTTCAAAATAATAGCAGTGTTCAAAATAATATCTTATTCCAAACAATAGCAGTGTGGAGTTCAATTAGTGAGGTCATTTATTCTGTGAAAAAGAATGAATGTCAACATTTAAAGGGGAACTATCACAAAAATGAAAATTTAATATGAGCTTCAGCATACTGAAATAAGAACCTTTCTAAATACAATCAACTAAACAGTCGGTACTGTTTCTGAAATAATCAAACTTATCTTCACTATTCCTCTCTCAGCATCCGTTCCACTTCATTCTCTCTTCATGCAGGAGTTGGGTGGCAGATATTCATGGACAGTTAGATCCAACATATATTATAGGGGGGCCTGTTTTGCCTAGAAGATGTATTAGAGCTCGCTCTATTAAAATCACCAGAAATCCTGTCTCTCTACATGCAGGATTTATGCAAAAGGCAGTTATTTTGTTAGATTTTGTTTGTACTGGAATCACTTATTTGAGTGAGCTCTAATACATCTGCTATCAAACTTATCTTCACTATTCCTCTCTCAGCATCCGTTCCGCTTCATTCTCTCTTCATGCAGGAGTTGGGTGGCAGATATTCATCGACAGTTAGATCCAACATATATTATAGGGGGGCCTGTTTTGCCTAGAAGATGTATTAGAGCTCACTCTATTAAAATCACCAGAAATCCTGTTTCTCTACATGCAGGATTTATGCAAAAGGCAGTTATTTTGTTAGATTTTGTTTGTACTGGAATCACTTATTTGAGTGAGCTCTAATACATCTGCTAGGAAAGGAAGCCACCTATAAGACATATTGGATCTAACTGTCAATGAATATGTGACACCCAACAGCTGCATGACAACAGAATGAAGAGAAACAGATGCTGAGAGAGGCATAGTGAAGATAAACTTGATTATACCAGAAACAATGCAGCATATTTAATTGACTGTATTTTCACTTTCACAATAGTTCCCCTTTAAGGAAGGAAGGCAACACATGTTGTGCATACTGGTTATAGTGCATTTCTCTGGAGGGGGGGGAAGTCAGTGCGGATTTGGTCAGAGTAGCTTTCAAAAAATAGTGAGATAAATTTGGATTTTGATAAATAACCCCCTTAATGTGTTCTGTGACTAGGTTGAGTCGCTTTATCAGCACCCAGTGCAACTGACTAGAGAAATTCAAGGTTCCTATAAGTGATACTAGTAAAAAGAAAGTAATTTTAATGTGTAACTCCCAGTGCAACTGCCTAAAGGAATAGGTAAGTAAGTAATGATCCCTATTCAATCATTTGAGGTAAAGGGCATTTAATTTATGTATCCACCACATTTCTCGCTGTTTTAAATGTGGTTCTCTCCACCTCCATTTAGTGGAGGGACCAAAAATTTAAAGCAACCATAAGACCAAAATAAGAAAGTTTTATAAAGGAATGACAATGTTGCCCTGCACTGGTACATCTGGGGTGTTTGCTTCTGAAATACAACTATAGTTTATATAAACAAGATGCTGTGTAGCCATGGGGTAGCCATTCAAGCACAGGATATATATTAGATAACAGGTACATTTTGTAGTATCCCATTGTATACTATAGAACTTATCTGTTATCTGCTGTGTATCCTGTGCCTTTTCTCCTTTTTCAGTTTTGACTGGCTGCTCCCTGACTATACAGTATCTTGTTTATATAAACTATAATGGAGTCCCTGAAGCAAATACATCAGTTGTACCAGTGTAGGGCTACAGAACATTATATATTCACTACTTTAATACACTTTTTGGTGTTAATGTTCCTTTAATTTGATCTGAGCTGTGGCTTTTCTTTAAAAAAAATTGCTTTTAAAATGGCAAACTTGTTTTTTCTACTGAATATAATTGTCATTGTTCAATACACTTTTTTTTGCAATTTTTGAGTGCTGCCTCATCATCTTTTATGTGTATTAAATATTCTGCTTATAAGTACACTCACGGTGCTTATACAAATATTATATCTGCACAATAAATACATCAACCTTGCCCAGCCTTTTAAATATAAACATGTGCAGGGCTGATTCTCTGCGTGAATTATTTAGTGATGTATTATATTTATAAATGAGCCCCAGATATATACAGAACAAGAAAGTATTATACTCAATGACCTTGATTGCTTATTTTACTGAAAATTGCAGCATTGCACCAGAACAAGTAGAAAAGTAAATGACCCTCACTAGGTAATACCAAAATTGATATTTCCCAAAATAAAGCATTAGTCACAAGATGTCATGCCCTGACAATGTTAAAATGCACATGTTTAAGGTGACATGAAAATAATCTTTGCTGCAAGTATTTCATTTTGTCACACCCCTTAAAAACACTGCAGTATGATCTCAAAAAAATATGATCCTTACATTTTGAAGAACAAAGGATTTTTTGTGTTTAATAGTCACCAAGCAAAAGAGAAAATAAAAAGTTGAAAGCAAATCTTTTGATTTGATTTTAGTGTAGAATAAATAATGTAAGTAACATCTTGCATTAGATTAGTTAAAAATGAATGATCCATCACTGTTCCCACTGAGCTTGGAAGAGGGCAGGTAGCAGCTGCCCTTGAACAGTAAAAGAGTCTGAATATCCCTGATTGAGGTTGCAATCAATCAAACATTAGCTTTGTGGCATACTTTATACGGCCAATGCTTTATCCCCTAACTTCCAGCACTCACATTGCATGCAGTATTTCAATAAGTCTATGTCCTCATAATTACATTTAGGAAAGGTTTAACAAAGAGCTAAAAACTCAGGCACAACACAAATCATGTGTTAAACCCTAAAAGGGGCTCTTCATCATCATCATCATCATCATTTATTTATATAGTGCCGACAAGATACTCAGTGCTATACCTTAGTTATAACAAACAGAATAAATGGTGGATAACAAACAAGGGTTACAGAGTACAATAGGATTAGAGGGCCTTACAAATTAGAGTTTACAAACTAAAGGTTAGGGTACAATTGAGACGTTAGGATTTTAGACACAATTTTGTGATTTTTGATACAGCAATGATTTAAGGTTAATTAAGGTACATTGAATAAGCTTCTTTAAACAGGTGGGTCTTTAAGGAGTGCTTGAAAGTTGGAAAGAAGGAGAAAGTCTGACAGCTCGAGGCAGAGCGTTCTAGAGAAAAGCAGAAGCCCGAGAGAAGTCTTGTAGATGGGAATGGGCAGAAGTGATGAGAGAAGAAGCAAAGCAAAGGTCAGAAGCAGAGCGAAGGTTGCATGAAGGAGTGCATTTGGAGATCAGAGATGAAATATAGGGAGGGTTTTCATTATTAAGGGCCTTGAATGTGAGTGTTAGTAATTTGAATTTGATTCTAGAGGAGATTGGGAGCCAGTGAAGGGTATATACATATGGGAGCAGCTGATGTTGAGCGGTGAGACAGATGAATGAGTCTAGCAGCAGCATTTAGCACAGATTGGAATTGTGAAAGGCGACTTTTTGGAATACCTGCGAGGAGTAGGCTGCAGTAATCCAGGCGGGAGATTATGAGAGACTGAATCAGTGTTTTAGTTGATTCTGAACTGAGATATGGTCATATTCGTGCAATGTTGTGCAGTTGAATACGACAAGATTTTGCAATTGTTTGAATGTGTGGTGAAAAAGACAGATGCGAGTCTAGGATAACTCATAGGCAGCATGCCTGTGTGGTGGAATGAAAGGTGGTGTTGTTTACGGTGAGTGATACTGTATCTGAGGGACAGATCTTGGAGGAAATAAGTTTTCCTAGCGAAGTTGTATAGAGCGAGAAGAGCAGAGGGCCTAGAACACAGCCTTGAGGAACTCAGACAGAGAGAGGGAACGTAGTAGAAGTTAAGTTAACGGCAACTTTAAAGGAACGGTCAGACAGATAAGATGTAAACCATGAGAGAGCAGTGTCACGAATGCCAGCTGAGTATAGAATGTCTAGGGGCTGTTCACCTTTAAATTATTTTTTTTGGGACATGAGAGTTATATTCAATTGGTTTTCATATTTTTTATTACTTTTGGGTATATATATATATACACTAGCAAAACTCTTGCATCCCCACTGAGGTGATGCTATTTCACAGAAATAAAGAAGTAAAGGGATGGCATCCCTGTGTATCCCTCCCCAATTTCAGCACTGTGACTACCCCAGGGCATCTCCCAGACTCTGGTCCGCTACAAGGTCAGCGCCCTGTTACTCACAGTTCCAAGTCTGCTTCATTGCTGCACTTTCATCAAAACACTCAGCTTCCCTTCAGGCGCAGTCACCAGTCCCTTGGCACTTACTTTCTCACAAGCTCAGGCTCTCAGTCTCTCTTTATCAGACACTCTCTGTGTCACAGGCCCCTTGATCCTCTCTCATGCTTTTGTTTCCAACCCCCCCTGTACATTTTCATGATAGAAGAAGAAGGCAAATAATTCAAAAATTACATAAAAGAAAAAAAAAAAAGAACAGTTCTATAAGAAACGAAGGGGCAGATTTATCATGGATCAAATTGAAAATTCTAAGTAAAAATTTTTTAGATTTTAGAGCTAATTTTTGTGTACTTCAACTAGAGAGTCAAGTCCAAAATGTATTAAATTATTTATGTACTGTATTAATTTATTTATGTACTGTCTCTTTAAAAATTCAACCAACCATTCGCCATCTAAAACCTGCCGACTTGCTGTTTTAGCTATGGGGGACCTCCTAAAACCTATTTGGAGTCAACTGGTGGACTTTAAAAAATTAAAGTTTTTTTTTTTTAAATACTTTGAATCAAATTCGATTGAATACATTACTTTGCTTCAAATGATTCGAATACACAGAATTTTTTTTTTTAAATAAATTTTGTTTGGTCTTTTTTTTAATTCTAATTTCGAAGTTATGGGAGTTAAAAAAAAACGTCCATTACTTCGAAATTCGACCCTTGATAAATCTGCCCCTAAAAGCTAACTTAAGGTGAACCACCCCTTTAACAATCCACGGGTATGAAAGCAGAAATACTCATCATCATGGCTGTAATTGTAACTGTTTGATTATCATGTTTGATATCCTAGTCTTCTCTTCCCCATGAAAAAATTCACTCCATTCATTCAAGGATGGCACAACACACAAGTTATTATGGTATTTCATTTGCAGGAGCCATTTTGGTAATGGTAGACTTGAATGCTAAAAAAGACATTTGCTGAGCAGCAAAGGATGAAAAGAAAATACCACAGAATTAGGTCTCTTGCCAATTACTGCAGGGATTTACATACCAATACCGAATCATTCAAAGGAGTTTTTGCTCATTTAGTGGACCTGTGCACTAAAAATGTATTTGCAGAACATTGATGCTCCTCTAAAAGCTTAGAGCAGTTTGTGTCCCTTATGGCCTGTAGATGTCACTGTGCTCAAACATACTGTGCATACTTCCTGTCAGCTTAAAAAGTGAAAGTTACTGTTGTATAATGCCTGCATGACTCTGTTAATAAAGCACTGTTATATTCTACTCATCCTCGGCTACCCAAAACATAACACCTCACTTGCTAAAAAGCCACCCAACCCCTTTTTTAAAGCTATCTAATGTATCAGCCTGTACAACTGATTCAGGGAGAGAATTCCACATCTTCGCTCTCACTGTAAAAAAAAACCCCTTCTGAATATTTAGGCGGAACCTCTTTTATTCTAATCGGAATGGGTGACCTTGTGTCAACTGGAAAGACCTACTGGTAAATAAAGCATTAGAGAGATTATTATATGATCCCCTTATATATTTATACATAGTTATCATATGACCCCTTAAGCGCCTCTTCTCCAGCGTGAATATCCCCAATTTGGACAGTCTTTCATCATAGCTAAGATTTTCCATATATATGATAAGAAACACTTTAATTACAATTAAATGTTGTGTTAAAACATTATCTGTGATCAGATCAGAGTAAAGTAACCCTGAATATGTATCCGTTTTAAGGTTGCACAATATGTAGGACATAAATAATAGGCTATTAGACGCGTGTACAGTTGTATATCATTGTCTTTTGAGGATAACGCTGAAAAAATAAATAACTGCAATGCTGATGTTACACAGTGACATTTGACATCTGAGGATAAAAGAGAAACACATTTATAATTCAAATCTGTATTATCCTTATCAAAGCTGAGAAAAACAAAACAGCAGTAGATTTACAAATCCACATACTATATGTAAGACAATTAATGAATAACCTAGACAAAAAAGGAAATCATTTCTTAAACAATCAATTTAAAATATTTTAATAGCTAAAAATCATATAATAAACTATTAAAAATATCTATAAAATCAATCAATATTGCTTCTAGAATAATGGACAAATAGATGACCTTATCTTAAAGTTTTGGGAATATTAGGACAAAATGTAACGCCAATCTGGGTTATCCACACTTTCCAGCTAGTGAGCAGAGCATGGTCACATTTGGACTCACATGTCAGGATCAGGGCCGTCACTAAGTGGAAGCATTCCCTCTAAGGCAGGGGTCCCCAACCTTTTTTCACCCATGAGCAACACAAGCATGAAAAATGTTCCTGGGTGATGCCAAATAAGGGCTTTGATTGACTATTAGTAGCCCCTATGTGGACTGGCAGCCTACAGGAGCCTCTGTTTTGTAGGACATTTGGTTTTGATGCAACCAAAACTTGCCTCCAAGTCTGGAATTCAAAAATAAGCACCTGCCTTAAGGCCACTGGTAGCAACATCCAAGGGGTTGGTGAGCAACATGTTGCTCACGAGCTACTGGTTGGGGATCACTACTCTAAGGTGTAGTGCAACTACAACACTCAGGCTACTGTGCATACAAAATATACAAAATGATTGGGCGCCAGGAGGTTCTTATGATGTAAACAAGAAACTGTTTATTAGTCCGAAGACATTATCCCCAGGTTTACTCACGTACACAGATGAGGTGTTAGCACATGACACACAGTCACATCAGGTAATAGGCAATTGCAGTATTCAGTACGCCATTCCCATCCAGTGCACTGTTCAGGAAGCTGACAGCTAACCTAACACCCTCTTCATTGAGGTCCCTGCACTGGAGGCATTCACACAGAGCCTCTGGGAAGATACTCCCTGCTGCAAATCCTTGTTGGAGCTTCAACTGCTCTTTCTCTTTACCCTATCTACCTAGATTAGACTATTACAAGTCTGCCCTACTATAGCTTAACCTCATTCACAGGGTTTCCTGGTCCCCGACTTCTCTCCAGAACACTTGCTTCTCTGGGCCTCACTGTACAAAGGCTCCCCTGGGCACACCCAGCTGGATCACCATCCAGCAGCCAAAGAGGAAGTGGCCACTCCTTACACACACTATATTGCAGTGTGGCAGGAATTTGTCATTACACCTCTTGACCAATAACACTGAGCTTAAACTCACATTGATACATAGGCATTTGCCTAGTAACTAAGGAAAAGGGTAGGGCCTAAAAGCCATAGGGGCAGATTAACCCCTATGGGCCCCTACAAAAAGAACAATGGGAAGGTAACCAGATAGCAGCTCCCTAACACAAGATAACAGCTCCCTGGTAGATCTATACACAACACTCAATAGTAAAAGCCAAGTCCCACTGAGACTGATTCAGTTACATTGAGTAGGAGAAATAACAACCAGCCAGAAAGTAGTTCCATCCTAAAGTGCAGGCACAAGTTACAAGACTGGGGCAGCTGGGAAACTGGCAATATGTCTAAGCCCATGTCAGTTTTCAAAATTGAATATAAAAAAATCTGTTTGCTCTTTTGAGAATTGGATTTCAGTGCAGAAGTCTGCTGGAGTAGCACTATTAACGGATGCGTTTTGAAAAAAAACATGTTTTCCCATGACTGTATCCCTTTAAATTAATGTGTTTACCAGGACAAAATAATGTACTGTCAGGTTCAAATCTGCAAACAGCATGATTTACAGAAAAAGTTTCAAAATGTATGAAAGTTCTATTTTTACTAAAAATTATAAAATTCGCCCCATGGATCTGCACTTCATAGCATGTTTGAATGCCATGTTGCAAATTCTTTGTCTGAGCCAAATTTTCTGATTGCTAACTACTCAATCAATACATTAAATAAATAATTAAGCAATAGTCTTTAGCCATTTTATGGAACTGTTGGGAATCTAGCCAGAAACTCCATTAACTGTACCATTGTTCATTTCTGTTCACTGAGTCATCACATTAAAAGGGGACCTGTCATGTTATTTGAGCAAACTAAATTTTACTCACACTATATAAATGATTTAAATGCTGTTTCCTTCAGTCTTCGAATTACAAAATCACAGGAAGCAGGCAGGAGTCATTTTGTGGACACTGTCATTAACATAAGTTGTGTATCTCCAAAAAATCTTGTGTGTACTACATCACTGACGAAAGGGGCAGGCCCCTGAAACATTTGATTTTTTACTCCGCATCAATAAATATTTGGAGGGACTTCTGTGTACACCGCATGAATATTTCTCAAGGCAACCACAGCCCTTTAGCCATGAAGTTCTGTGCCTGTGACTATGCCAGAGTAACTCCCCATCTTTTTTTCTGCTAATTCTCTGAAAATGCTGCTGTCAGTTACTGGGGGACAGACTCTAAAAATACAGTACCTATAGAATACATATGTCACAATATAAATTAATATTTAATTGCTACATGGCAGCAAAAAAAAAACCTGCAACTAGCATCAGAATTGAATAACCATCCTTGTAGCAAGAACTTATATTACAGGCAAAGCTCATTTTCTGCTTGATAATTTGGGACAACCCTTAAGCTTAGCTTCTTAAAGTGAAACTGACACGTTCCTATAAAAATAGGAATGTGTCGGTATCAGTGCAAAGATGCTGCATGCAAACCATAAGCAGCTAGAAACTCCCCAAAGCCGCCCCCAGCCCAGCGAACCTTAGTAATGGCGAACCTCCAACACCATTAAATCATCTTCCGAGGTTGTTTCAGTCTCTCTGGGCTGGGGGCGGAGTGATCCCTCCATAGGCTGGAATCCAGTTTTCATTAGTAATTAACCTATTGAGGGATCACACTGCCCCCAGCCCAGCATGACTGAAACAACTCACGAAGATGATTTAATGGTGTTGGAGGGTCACCGTTACTAAGGTTCGTGAGGCTGGGGGCGGCTTTGGGGAGCTTTTAGCTGATTATATTTCACGTGCAGCTTCTATTTACCGATACGGACACATTCCTATTTTTATAGGAATGTGTCAGTATCACTTGCACCTGCATGTAAGTGTTGCAGACACTTTCCAAGATGGTGACCTCCTGTGACAAGTTTGAAGTTCTGGATCATTGCTGCTATTGAGCAGCTTTAACCTTAGGCTGGTGCATTTAGTTCAGTTTAATAAAACTTGGCATTTTTTTTAGCCATATTCACTTTTAGGGTTTACTGTTTTGGTTTTACTGGTTCTGTTACATGGATTTTATACATTTAAGAGACAAAGTGCATGTTTACATTTACAGAATGTAATTTGAGATATTATAATATTCTTGATGTTCTTCTCATTCTTAACTGAAATATAGTTTTCAAATATTGTTGTTAGTAAAAAAAAATGTATTTGGGACAAACAGCTCTGCATGAATGTTTAGGTACT
Organism: Xenopus petersii; assembly: GCA_038501925.1. Lineage (NCBI taxonomy): Eukaryota > Metazoa > Chordata > Amphibia > Anura > Pipidae > Xenopus > Xenopus petersii. The sequence continues at coordinate 64,357,270 of CM076683.1, read as the reverse complement.
ATATAAAGAATAAATAAATGATTGTTTTCCTTGCCCACACTTAAGTATTTACTTATCTAATAATAGGGATGAGGTAATCAAAATCAAAGTGTATGAGAACAATTTATATTTTGAGAAAATTTAAGGTCTGAGGATGTTATTGCCACTTTTTATACTTCACAGAGGAATTAATTTTTTGGTACTTTTATTTCATTTCTAGCACACAACAGCCATTTTATGTTTTATGCCAAGGACTCTAGGTATAGTGAAAGTCATGGCAGAGTAAAAAGATGCTGTAAATGTATAAACTATATACTTCTATGAAATCTAAACTTGTAATTTGACAGTAAATTATTTAAAAACCATAAAAACATGTAAACATTAAATATACTCAAAGTAAAATAGTTTGAATAGACTGAAAAAAATAGATTGTAAAATACATCTTAAAGGGGTTGTTCACCTTCCAAACACTTTTTTCAATTCAGTTGTTTTTAGAAATAAAGACGTTTTTAAATTACTTTCCATTATTTATTTTTTTTACGTTTTTTCCAAAATCTAAGATTAAAGGTGAATATTTGTGTCTCTGGTGTTTGAGTCTGGCAGCTCAGTAATTCAGTTGCAGACTCTAAACTGTTACAATTTTGCAACATTGTGTTGATACATTTCTCAGCAGCATCTCTGGAGTATTAGCAACAATTGTATCAATTCTAACAGCTTGCCTGTAATGAAACCCAGAGATTCTGCTCAGCAGGGACAAAGATAAGAGATGTACCAACTAAATGTATCCATTTAGAACAGTTTACAGGATCGGCATCCCCCCTCCCAGAGTTGCTTCAGACGTAGAGAAATTACACTTTACACTTCAATATTAGAACACATAGAAAATAGAAAGTCATTGGAAAAAGTCTGGTGATCTGAACCCAACTAGTTGTTTGAAGTTGAACAACCCCTTTAACTTAAAAAATGTCAATTAGTTTGCATTATGTAGGTATGTATATTTACATACACTTTTTATCTAGTGGGCTACATTTCTGTATGGTTCTCAATAGTAAGAAAGAAAAAGCAACGTAGGAGGTTCTTCACAGTCAGGACAGTGAGGTTGTGGAATGTGGATGTTGTGATGGCTGATTCAGTTAATGCTTTTAAGAATGGCTTGGATGATTTTTTGGACAGACATAATATCAAAGGCTATTGTGATACTAAACTCTATAGTTAGTAAAGGTATGGGTATATATAATTTGTGAAAGTATGGAGGGGTGTGTACATGGATGCTGGGTTTTCATTTGGAGGGGTTGAATTTGATGGACTTTGTCTTTGTCTCTAATTGTAACTTCATGAGCTTCCCATAAGGTCATCAGAGATTATAGTGAGCCTTCATTAAGTCGGAAAATTCTTTTTGGTTGGCTTAAATTAATTTAAGGGTCTCATGCTATATACTTTCAGACGCCAATGCAGTTCTATACAGGGAAGCTTGCACAGGTCCAATATACTGGGGCATGATCTGACCAACTTATAGGAAGGTTTTCCATAAGATACTGTAAATGGAGAATAGGCTGTGAGGAAAAAATTAGTCTATTCGTGAATGCACCTTATGAACAGGGGAGTAAGATGTGTATTGCTTTGCTGTGAGATGATTAATACACCATAAATCAAACAAATTAGTTTCACTGAGTAGCTGCCTAAATAAAAAAGCTGGGCTTGTCTGTCTGGAGAATGATGTGATCTGTCTGCTAATTGAGAGTAAGTACACATTTTCCCCAAGAAACAGATTTGGTTCCTGTTAGGGGAATGAATATTGAATAACATCACAGGAGTATCTGCATATTTGCCTGATGAAATTATATAATGTATTTTAGGGTCACTTATAGTTTGGTCAACCATTAGTAGGCAATCTTTATGTTTAAGTATTGCAAAAATCAGAAGGATAACATTTTGAATAACATTTGCTTGAACTGTCCTTCGAAAAATGTCTCTTGGAGGAAAGCCACATCTTTGTGGATACTTTTTATTTCTTTTATGGCTAAATATTGTTTAGTAGTACTATTAAAGCCTTTGACATTCAATGAAATACATTTAGCTATCATCGAGTGTAATTAGGGATGCACCAAATCCAGGATTCGGTTCGTGATTTGGCCAGGATTCCGCCTTTTTCAGAAGGATTCGGATTTGGCCAAATCAAATCCAAATCCTAATTTCAGTTTGGTTTCAGTTCGGTATTTAGCCGAATCCTTCACAAAGGATTCGGGGGTTCGGCCAAATCCAAAATAGTGGATTCTGTACATCTCTAAGTGTAATAAAGTGAGCTAAAGACTGCAAAGAATGCAGTTTACACAGATACCCAGTTACAAGTTTACCATGTGGTACCGTATATACTCGAGTATAAGCAGAGTTTTTCAGCATCCAAAATGTGCTGAAAAAGTCTACCTCTGCTTATACTCGAGTCAGTGGGCAGTAGCTGAGATTGCAGTCACTTTTAATCATTCCTATACCAACAGTTCGCTTGGGGAGAGACTGCAATATCACACAGCACCCTCTGTTGGTTATATGAAAGAATAACATTGCGCCCTCTGTTGGTTATATGAAAGAATAACAGTGACTGCAATATCACACAGCGCCATCTGTTGGTTATATGAAAGATTAACAGTGACTGCAATATCACACAGCGCCCTCTGTTGGTTATATGAAAGAATAACAGTGACTGCAATATCACACAGCACTCTCTGTTGGTTATATGTAGGATTAACGGTGATGGCAATATCACACAGCGTCCTCTGTTGGTTATACGAAAGATTAACAGTGAAGGCGATATCACACAGCACCCTCTGCACATGGTAGTGGGACAGTGGGACAATGCACACAGTAATCCGTTTGGCAATTCTCTGTCACCATCAACTTTGCAAAGAAGTCCGGTTGATCGCTGGGGGGTCGCTTTGGCGGGAATGTGCGCTGCTGGAAGACATGGCTGTAGTTGTGTCTAGGCTTGTACTCGAGTCAATAAGTTTTCCCAGTTTTCGTTGGTAAAATTAGGTACCTCGGCTTATACTCGGGTCAGCTTATACTCGAGTATATATGGTAAGTGGTCAATAAGGTATAAAACTAAATGTGTCCTGACCTAGGAAATCAGATAGCATAGTTGGGTCCAACCATAGAAAAGTCCCATGTAAGTGAGTTAAAATAGAAAACAATTAACTATAAATAGTATAAACATTATAATACAGAGAAGAAAAACAGGGTAAATATGCTATCCGGTGAAAAAATAAACCTTATGATTCTACATTTCACTAGGAGATGTAGAAAAAAAAATTATCCAAAATGTAGTTATGTAATACTGTAATGGCACGGTAGAGCATCCTTGTGCCCAGTTGGAATCTATCCATTGTCTCCAAGCTGACACAGTGGGTCAGACGGTCACAACTAGGAGCAGGTGGATTAGTCAATAGGAGATGGAGGTCCACTAAACCCTTTGTAAGATGCAGTAGAGTTTGAGGAGAAAGGGATTTCCACTTGTCATTGCATATGCATGTTGGCTCTCAAGATTTCCAGGATGAAGAAGGACTCAAGACTAGTCTAGATGAAGTAGCAGGTCCTCAGTGTCAGGGGGCTTATTGGCTCCCAGCGGGAGTAGTCAGGACCAAGAAGGAAGCCTTAGGGGTTCAAGTCCAAGTTCGCAGTACAAATATGATCAGGTGTAATCGTAATCAAAGTCCAGGCAAAAGTCCAAAAGGCAGGCAGAATAATATCAAAGTCGAGGTCCAGGCAGGGTCAAAAGTTCAGGAATCAATATAACAGGAATTATTGGGCATTGAACTTGTGACCAGCATTTTTATTTAAAATTTTCACGACAGGCACCTGGCGTCATTGCTCCGGTGTCAGGACACCAGTGTGCCGCCATTACCCATGTGGTAGCCATGGATACCACCATTTTGGATGCGCCATTATTGCGGAGGGACGCGATGAGTTGGATGAGGTGATGAGGCAGCTTTCTTAGAATTTACACCCAACGTTTTCAGTTACTTCAGTTCTCTCCAGTTTTTTTTTTTTTTTTAAAGGTGTTTTTTTATTCACATTTAAAACATAACACACAACATAAAAGTATACGTCAGGTAACATAGGCAGTGATCAGAATACATCGAGGTCTCGCAGGACCTCTACAGTGCAACGTAACAAAGAACACTCCACACATTTGTCAGTTTATCCCAGCATGTTACAATCAGACATGCGAACAACCAAATCCCCAATCGGTCACACAAGGCCAGAGCACACCACCCCCCAGGCTAGACAATATGACATAGCAGGATAAGATCATAAAGCAGATGACATCCCTAAGGAATTACATCATAAGACCACCTCATCATGTGCCTCAAGCCACGGTCCCCAAATTTTATCAAATTTTTGGGGGCAGTGCCTAGCTAAGTACGTTAGCTTTATGACTGGAAGCCGAGCATTTACCAGTTTTTGCCATTGCTTGACTGTCATGGGCAGGGGGCTCATCCATTTGATAGCTATCTGTTTTTTGGCATAGAATAGTAGAGTGCGTAGCAAGCATCTGGTTTTGACAAGGGGCGCTAGGGCTTCTACCACTCCTAAGAGACAAACCTCTGGCGCAAGTACCCCAGGAAGTAGGACCACATCGGAGAGGTGAGAAATCACCCTTGCAGTAACTGTTGATCAAAGGGCAGGACCATAATAAGTGAAAGAAATCTGCGTCCGGTCGCCCACATTTGGGACAGTCAGCATCAGGGTTCCTACCCATGGCCTTAAGCCTAAGTGGCGTGATATAAGTACAGTGCATTATCCTAAATTGTACCATTTTGTCTTTAGTGGAAATCAGAAAACTGTAGATCTCGCTAGTTGCCTCCTCCCACACATCATCCTCCATATTGGGAATAAGCGTGTCCCACTTAGTTCTGGCTTTAGCAAAGGGGCTACCCGTGGAAGTTACTAATATTCGATACAGGCTAGATACTAGTTTCTGGGGGTTCGGATTTCACAATCTGTCTTCATGTGGCATAGTGGCCGTGGGAATAATTAGTGAGCCAAACTGCGCAGTGACAGCATGTCGAAGCTGGAAGTACCTATGCCAAGCAATGTGTTGGCACCCCAAGGCAGTGGTGAGCTGGGTCTGGGTCAGGAGGGTATCATCTGCTAATAGGTCAGATAAATGTTTCACTCCCAGCTTGGGCCAATAGACAAAGTCTTGAAGTTGTCGCATGTGCGAGAAATTAGAGTTTCTCCATAAGGGAGCACGTGGGGAGGGCGAAGGGGTTGGCCGTGCCAGCATTCTATTGGCAAGCGACCAAGCCCTTTGTGGGCAGTGCAGTGTGGGTGGGAGCTCTGGCATGTCCTTGACTCTCCTATATGGAGCATTACGAATAGCCTCAAACGAACCTGCCAGGGTGGCATGTAATGCGGTCAATGGGTTCTCAGGGTCAGGGTTGAACCAGTTGTGGATGAAGGACAGTTGGCTCGCAAGGTAATAGAGCCTAAGGTGGGGGAGGGCCAAGCCTCCTTTGTCTATTGGGGCCAGGAGAGTCAACTTATTAACCCTGGGAGGTTTATGTGCCCAGATAAAAGTGAAAAGAACGGTGTCTATTCGCTGAAAAACCTGTTGGGGGATCCATATCGGGGCATTTTGTAGGAAATAAAGGAATTTCGGCAAATATATCATTTTGAAAAGCTTCACCCTGCCCCACACTGTTAACGGGAGATTTATCCATTGAGCGACTACACTTTTGAATTTGGTTAGCACCGGGTCAATGTTCTTGGCCACATAGTCTAAAGCATTTTTGGAGACCTGAACACCCAAATACCTGAACTGGGACACCCAACACAGTCCTTGAATGTCACCCTCCCTCTGATCAGTTTCTAGTGAAAAGAGGATAGATTTTCTCTTATTTATGACTAGGCCACTATAAGTACCAAATCGATCTGCCAAGTCATGAGCGTGCTTAAGAGAGTCCTGCGGGTCAGCCAGGAATAGGAGGAGATCATCCGCATACAATGCGATCTTTTCCTCCACTCTCCCACACTGCAAGCCCACAATCCTCTCAGATTGCCGAATCATTAAAGCATAAGGTTCTATCGCCAAGGCGAGTTCTCTCCAGTTTTAGTTAAAATCTCTGCACTCTCTCCAGCTCAGTACCCTTCTTAAGGACTGGAGCCCAATACTGCCCTACATGCTCAAGGTGAGACCTTACCAGGATCCAAAAACTAGTTAAGTAGAAAATTCCAAATTATGGGATAGCCATCTCCCATAGAGCCAATTATAAGCAACTAATTCTACTTTTTAAAAATTATTTCCTTTTTCTCTGGAATAATAAAACAATACCTTTTACTTTATGGCACACCTTTGAACCACACAACTTACTACTGCATGATAATAAATAAATAAAATAAATAAATATTAGCTCACACTGCAAATTAGAATGGTACAATGCCCCATTCATTTCTTTTGTTTACCTAGCACCAACTCTCTCACAGAAATTATGTGCTTCCCATAAAAACAACATTGCTATGTTTTACCTTTCTTAACAGGGACTATGAAATGATTTGGGGATCATTTAGATAGTGGGGAAAGTAATAGGAAGAAAATCCTTCCCATATAATCCACGCTCTGTGTCCTGCGTCCTTCATTTTGTAACAAAACCCAAAAAAGTGGTAACCAGATACAGTATAAATTCGACATGGAGGTGAGTTTTTTTATGGAAATCAGAGAAACAAATTTACTGTGGAGTAGCAAAAGACTTTTTGACCTGTCTTTACTAAAGGATCACAGGCACTATTTGGTACCCCCAAGTAAATACAGCCTTTCCTTCTCCTTTAATGAAAATTTGCGATTTGGCCTAAACCCAAAATAGCGTATTCTCTGAATCCCTAATCTTTTGGAGACTCATTAGAATAATATAGAACTTTTTGACTTTAAAGTCTAAATATGACATTTTCAGAATTTTGCTCATTCAGATAAGGATAGTACAGTACTGATGAACAGCAATCGTATTACTGGTTATGTGCAATTTTTGGAGAGTTTACAGTAGTTCTTTGTGCAGACAGTTTAAATTTGACTGCCCTTTAATACAATTACTATGGGAGGATTTAGGACTGATGACATACAGTTGGATACACAGACCTTCCTGTTAGGTAAACCCTTGAAAGGAATATCAAAACAAACACAGATGTTGGTTAATCAGGTACTAACAGCAACATGCATATCAATTTCAGCTAAGTGGAAATTTAACACTATACCCACAAAAACAGAGATTGACAATAGAATAGAAAGTAACTGAGCCTTTGAATACAGTGTCGGACTGGGACACTAGGGGCCCACCCAAAAACCTTAGACCACAGGCCCACCAAAGAACCATACACCAGGGGCCCGCTCTCAGTACTATTATTATTCTTCTTCTCCTCACTCAACCTCTATTCTCCTAGTCTCTATTCTTTACATGTAATAATCTATTATTCCATCTATTTAGCCTCTTTGAAATAGGGCATGGCCATGAAATAGGCCAAATGTTTAGCAGCACAAGGGCCCACTGACACCTGGGCCCACCGGGAGTTTTCCTGGTATCCCGGTGGGCCAGTCTGACACTGTTTGATTATAATATAGCCTATGTTCAAAACAAAGTTGCACAGTATTTGAGAGTCTGGTCAGTGTGGGAAACATGCCACCTTTAAAATCTGTATAGAAGGGACGACTTTTACACTACACAATATTGATATCAGGAACACTGGTAATGGTATGCCAACATCTGGTTTGGAACTTGAATCTGAAACCTAAAATATATACAGTATGAAAAATATAAGTTAGAAATATGTTCACTCTAATGTATGACTGGCTTATTCTACAAGGTTACAGGGAATTGGAAATCTAAATATACATTGGGTATGTTTTAGATAGTTAATAAACTGGACTACAATAAACAACAAATGTAAAGACACACTAATACCACTATAGTTTCTGCTATGTACTGCAACAGCTGACTTGTACCCTATTTTACTTTGTATATTTTATATGTTTTTCTAGATTTTGTCTTCAAAACGTAATAAAAATATGTTACAAAAAAAGAACATACCGTATATACTCAAGTATAAGCCAACCCGAGTATAAGCCGAGGTACCTAATTTTACCTACGAAAACTGGGAAAACTTATTGACTCTAGTATAAGCCTAGACACAACTACAGCCCTGTCTCCCAGCAGCGCACATTCCGCCACAGCGATCCCCCCAGCGATCAACCGGACTTCTTTGCAAAGTTGATGGTGACAGAGAATTGCCAAACGGATTACTGTGTGCATTGTCCCACTGTCCCACTACCATGTGCAGAGGGTGCTGTGTGATATTGCCATCACTGTTAATCCTTCATATAACCAACAGAGGGCACTGTATATTGCAGTCACTGTTATTCTTTAATATAACCAACAGAGGGCGCTGTGTGATATTGCAGTCACTGTTATTCTTTCATATAACCAACAGAGGGCGCTGTGTGATATTGCAGTCACTGTTAATCTTTCATATAACCAACAGAGAGCACTGTGTGATATTGCAGTCACTGTTATTCTTTCATATAACTAACAGAGGGCACACTGTTATAATTTCATATAACCAACAGAGGGTGCTGTGTGATATTGCAGTCACTGTTATTCTTTCATATAACCAACAGAGGGTGCTGTGTGATATTGCAGTCACTGTTATTCTTTCATATAACCAACAGAGGGCGCACTGTTATTCTTTAATATAACCAACAGAGGGTGCTGTGTGATATTGCAGTCACTGTTATTCTTTCATATAACCAACAGAGGGCGCTGTGTGATATTGCAGTCACTGTTAATCTTTCATATAACCAACAGAGGGCGCACTGTTTTTCTTTCATATAACCAACAGAGGGCATTGTGGGATATTGCAGTCTCTCCCCAAGTTAACTGTTGGTATAGGAATGATTAAAAGTGACTGCAATCTCAGCTACTGCCCGCTGACCCGAGTATAAGCCGAGGTAGACTTTTTCAGCACATTTTGGATGCTGAAAAACTCGGCAACAAAACTGCAAAATACAGTAAAATCAACAACCTAATATATGAGTGATTTTTTTTACACATCTACATGAAAAAAACGTATATATTATATACAGGTATGGGATCTTTTATCCAGAATGCTCGGAATCTGGGGCTTTCTGTGTAATGGATATTTCTGTAATTTGGATCTTAAGTTACCTTAAGTCTACTAGAAAATCATGTAAACATTACATAAAACCAATACGCTGGTTTTGCTTCCAATAAGGACTAATATCTTAATTTGGATCAAGAAAAGGTACTGTTTTATTATCATAGAGAAAAATAAAATAGCTTGTAAAAATTTGGATTATTTGGATAAAATGGAGTCTATGGGAGACGTTCTTTCCGTAATTTCCAGACAACAGATCCCATACTTTTCGTCCCATGGAGATCGGTCGTTTGGTCGATCGGCCAGGTTAAAAGATTTCTGTCGGCTGCCAATAATATCTCTGCATGTATTGCCGATCAGACTATTTTCAGTGGGATACTGTCACTAGCTTTTGTCGGACATAACTTTTGTACAATTGCTGTAGGGGCAGAACATCGTCTGATCTGTTATTTTACTACTTTATTTGATCTGAAAGGTTAGTGGCAGGTCTGGAGATGGGGAAGTCCGATTGTTCAAGGATTCGAACGATCGGATCTTTGCGTCTTTAGCCAGCTTAACTCAGAGTTAGAGAGCTGAAAAGTAGGAAGTTGGGTTCTGGCTATTATGTTAGACATCTGCTCACTCCAGCCTTTATAGATTACATTTTTGCTAACTAACCATATTAGAAACATTTTTTATTTTGTACAGGCTATTTACCCAGTTTTTCTTTTTACACTGAACTGTTCCTTTTATGCTGTCTAATGAACCGTATGCTAATTAATGTAGTTATTTGGAATGAAAAATTCCATGCAACTTGTAATAATATGACAGATTATGATATTTGTATTATTTTGCATAATGGAACTTGTTGTTGTGGGGCTCTTAAATTATCTTTTTGTTGTATCTTATGTAATATTTGCTATTAGGTTATGAGAATGAATTACATAGCTGCAAAAAAGGCAAGTCCTGATTAAATTACATTACTGAGATACAAGGCCTCTCTAAAGTACCTGTCTCATTTTCATAAAAGACAACCAAATCCTGATGTCTGTAAACTTAATAATTAAAATAGAAACTTATAACAATAAACTTACCAATAAAAAGTATAAACTTTGATTAAAGTACCAATACATTTAGCTCCCATGATGAATATACAATAAAAACTCAACTTTCATGCAAAGTGATTTGAGAAACTTCAAAATCACTTAAATTTATTGTGTCGTATAAAAAGTAAATATAAAATAACCTAACAAAATCACTTTTAAAATGAATGCTTCCAGATAGCCTATACCACATTGCCAGATGTATGAAAAATCCCTTCCTGTTCTTCCTCAGAATCAATATACATACAGTTCTTGTGCAGAATTTAAGAACTATTTAATAATACATACAAACTAAAACCAGGGTTATGCAGAATACCCTTACTAGGGATGGAACTAGGGTTTGCCAGAATACACCTACCAGGGCCGTAACTAGGGTAACCTCTAGTCATCTCCCCTCTGTCACTGTAAGGTTCCTGTAACTGCAGCGTGTTCTCGTCCGCGCGTGCGTCTTTGCACGGGCGCGCGTCCGTTCATTCGGGCGCGCGCGTCGCGATGACGCAATAGCGTTTATGCTGCGTCGTTATGCTTTGGCGCCAAACTTGTCCCTGTAAATAGATGTCAGCAAGAGCAAACAGTGCTTGGTGATTTTTCCCTTGCTTGTACTCGTTTTTGTGTCTCCTGATTACTCTTGGATTTGCTTTTCTCGTTACCGACCTCGGCCTGACTTTGGACTTCGATTCTCTTCTGCCTGCCTACCGACCCTCTGCCTGATTACCGATACGACTATCTTCTGCCTGCCTACTGACCCTCTGCCTGATTACCGATACGACTATCTTCTGCCTGCCTCTGACCTCGGCCTGTCCCTGACTACGTTTTACTTGCTGCCTGCCTACTGACCCTTTGCCTGAGATTCGACCACGCTTTTGTAACTTACACTCGTCTCATCGTGTCAAACCCTGTGAGCTGTACACTAGCAGCAGTTTTCACTGCTCTTCCTACTTAAGTCTCCAAAAGAGCCAGACAGTCACTTTCCTGTCCATTCCCCCTGTCACTCTCCTATCCCTCCCTCACTTCCCCTCTATTACTCTCTTACTCTCTCCTTCCTCCCCCTCTGCATGTGCACTAGTGGCCATGCGGGTGCACTGGTGGGGACATGGTGGCCAGCTGGATGCCTAGGGTGCCTGGTCAGTCTAGCTCCATGTCAGATTTCAAAATTAAATATAAAAAAAACATGTTTTTTTTGTTTTTTTTTAAAAAAACACATTTCCGTGCAGAATTCTGCTGGAGCAGCACTATTAACTGATGCATTTTGATTTTTTTTCTCATGACAGTATCCCTTTAACAATTTGGTGGGCTGCCACTAAGCTTAATTATTACCCTATAGCACTGAGTTCAGCTTGTAAATGCTTTGCCATATGTCTCAATTTGCAAAATCCTGACAGTCATGAAAATATTAGCTAGGAGAAAATACTGAAATTCTGTGGAGCCCTCTGAATATTCTTCAGTTCATTATTTTGTACATCTGCAACTAAATTCTACTTATAAATTCTACTTATACTAGCACATTTTTTAAAAAAAAATTATAAAATGTCCTTTTATTGAAATCAGAAAGAAACTCTACTATAGTTTTATATAAACATGCTGCTGTGTAACTATTGGGGCAGCCTTTCAAACCTGAAAAAGGAGAAAAGCCACGGTATACACGGCAAATAACATATAAGCTTTGTACTAAACAATGGGATTCTTCAGAATTTATACGGTGTATCCTGTGTTTGAATGGCTGCCCCCATGGCTACACAACAGCTTGTTTATATAAATTATACTTGTGTTTCTAAACAAACACTCCCATTTTACCAATGCAGGGCAACATTTTATTATATTGTGATTCCTTTAAAACATCTTAATTATTTGGTGTTCCTTTAAACCTAACTGTGAAGTAGCGTACTTGATTTGCATGGGATTTTGTTGATTGAAAGACTCAAAATATACATTTCAAAAATCCTTAAGTTCTTTGAACTTCAACTGAGACTCAAAGAAAGCCTGTTAAATATCACTGAGCAATTAAATATTAAAGGGGTTATTTATCAAAACCCAAAAAGTTCTCACTATTTTCTGAAAACTAGTCTGACCAAATCTTCACGGACCCCCCCACTTACATATTTTTTTAAAAGATCCGAATCATATGAATTTTTCAGATTTGTCACCAAAATGGCGACTTTTTCAGATTTGTCGCTGACAACTGTGACTTTTTCTCATTTGACGACCCCTGAAATTGGATTATTGAACGAAACCCAGAGCAGATCAGGATATCAACATTGACTACCATTGACTTCTACATTAACTCAGCATGTTTGAGTTTGAGTACTATTTTATTCAGACTTTTAACATCATCCAGGTTGAATAAATCACGAAAAATTCTAGTTTTTTTTCTATGATTTTTTTTCCCCTTTAAGAGTCCGACCAGAAAAAAATCAAACTTTAATAAATTATGCCCAAACTGTTACTGTTCTGTCATCCCTTCATATTGCCCTGGGGCAGTGTGTAATTCGACATGCAGCTAAACCTCCCCACAAGCATGGAGTCTGTAGATTTTTACTGGATAGGCAAGTGGAATAGAGGTGAAACTGTAATACAAATAACAGTATGTTTGCAATGAACAACAACATATAAACATGTAACATGTAAGCATATAATTGGAGCATAACCACATACAGTAAACTGTTGCAAAACATGTATGCAGCAGTGTCTCTGAGGTGCTGCCAGCTGTAGATGTGTCTTAATGCAGATGGAAGTCCATTTGCTTACCAGCAATGCTACCATAAAGGGAGAATGAAAAACGGTGTGCTTCTTGCACACTATTAGCTCGAAAATGGAGTCTGATCTCCCACAAAGCACTGTGCCGGGTCACATGGTAGAACTATGGTAGCCAGATAAATTCAAATGCAATAATGTAAATGGCCTTACTGTATGGAGGTGCTGGATAGATACCAGAAATAGCCTTGCATAATTACAGTGAACAACCAGCAGAGGGAGCAATAGAAATAGCAAACATGACAGCTTATGCTGGAGATATGACAGTTATCAAACATCTGGAAACAACATTTGGACACATTTCGGATCATTTTCATGCAGTGCTCAATATAACTTTTGCTACAGACCAAAGTGTCATTTACCTAACTGTACAGAATGTTTAGTAAAAAGTAGATATTGTTTGAGATATGTGTGCCTTATTCAATAATATATATAATATGTGTACAAAGTATATGTATCTCGAATCATGCATGGAAGGAACCTCCCCAATAAGATAACTATTACAATTGTAAATAAAAACTCTAAATAATGCATATTTCCTCCTGGGGAAATAAAAGAATGTTGTAATGCAAGCATGTGTTGATAAATCTGTAGTGTTAAGGTTTACAGGAAACATCTTTAATAAGTGGTTATTAGAGAATAAAATGTACTCTTTATAATCCAAAAGCAATAGCTACAAACTGGTGTTAATACATACATGTTAGAACACTGATCTCCAATCAGTGGATCACTAACAACATATTGCTCACCAACCCCTTGGATGTTACTCTTAGTGGCCTCAACACTGGTTATTGTTTTTGAATTCCAGGCTTGGAGACAAGTTTTAATTGCATAAAAAATTGGTATAATGCCAAGAAGAGCCTCTTGTAGGCTGCCAGTCCACATAGGGGGTACCAATCACACCCTTATTTGGCACCCCAGTGACTTTTTTATGCTTGTTTTGCTCCCAAACAATTTTTACATATGAATGTGGCTAATGCGTAAAAACTGGTTGGCAAACCCTGTTTTTTCCATGAAAAAAACAGCACCACCCCATTTTCAGTCTTCCATCAGCAGACTTAATTAGGGTTATATACCTTTGAATTAAGTTTTAGTATGACATAGAGAGTAATATTCTGAAACAATTTGCACTTTGTGTTTTTTTCCATTATTTCACTTTTTGTTCAGCAACTCTCCAGCTGCTGAAATTTCAGCAGCTGTCTAGTTGCTAGGGTCCAAATTACTTTAGAAACCAGACAGTTGAATGAGAGACTGGAATATAAATAGAGAGATGATAAAAAGAAACAATAACAATAAAATTGTAGCCTTAGAGAGCAATATTTTTTGCTGCTGGAGTCAGTGACCACTATTTGAAAACTGAAAAGAGTCTGAAGAAGGCAAATAATTAAAAACAAATAAAAACAAATAATGAAGACCAATTGAAAAGTTGCTTAGAATTTGCCATTCTAGAACATACTTAAAGTTAACTTAAAGGTCAACCACCCCCTTAAACTAATATATCTATACAGTAACTCTTTCAGATGTTACTACTACTATTCACAAATCTAAGGGGCAGATTTATCAAAATGTGTTGTCAGAGTTTACCACAGAAAAACTTTCTATTTATTCCTATGGGATTTTTAGAAGCATATTTATCAATGTATAAAAGTTAGAGTTAACTATTTGATAAATTTGCTTCTAAAAATTACATAGAAATGAACAGAAAGTGGATGAATTTTTCTGTTGTGTGTTCTAATATCACACTTTGATAAATCTGCCCCTAAGTCTGTGCTAGGACCATCTGGAAAAGTAAATCGGTGGTAAAATGATGTTAAACTTTTCCCCTAGGGCTGGTGCATTTTTTTCTTAAAAAGGATGAGCGGGGGGGTGGGGTAATATAATGCCACCACCCATAAACATACAAACAACTGCACAAACATATGAGGTTCCAGTTAAGTGGATTCCCAGCCTATATGGATAAGGTATTGCCAGGATTTCCTATGGTAGATCTTATATTTATGTTATATTTATCATACAAGGACTGTTCTGTTGGTTTATCTATAAATAAGGGCATCTTTATGAAGGTATGTAAATAACAGCAATACAATATACTAAACCCTACCACTGCCAAGATAAAGCTGTATAATCAATTATTGTGTTTGTGAAAGCTTCATAAATATTTATTTTTACACCAAGTTTACCCTTGCTTTTGGCAAAACTATAACCTATAAATATTCCCTGCCCCCTTATGATATGAGGCGGCAGTTAAGTCCCTACAGCCTCACATTTTGTATTAGATTATTCCTGTGAATTCCTGGGAAGCCTATATAAAATACATTTGGATCATTAAAGATTTGCACACCCATGCAAATTATATGTGCCTATATAAAATGGAACCTTTGAAGGTAGTGGGTTTAATTCTATTTTTTGCTGCACGCTAGATAATCTGCCTATCTGAATGCTACTCCAGTGTGTCAAAATCTTGGCATTTGAAGTGGTAATGAGTAAAGACATAACAGTAAAACTCATAGGTTTAAGTTCCCCTATGGTCTGAAAAGTGTTGGACATAAATTGGATATGAGAGTGGGAGCGTGTCCTTTGTCCCTAATGCAGTGTGCCCTGGCAGATTTCAGATTTGGCCAGATGGTGTGACTGTTGCATAATTTCTTCATATAGCTCAGCTGCCATGTGCTCAGGGATCAGTCTACTTTCTCTTTCACTTCAGGATAGAGTGATTTGTTCCACTGGGGCTCTTGCATCAACAGGTGCCACCCAGGCTATGGAGATAAACCACATGGGTGGAGATGCCCTTGGTGGACTCTGGGATAACAGGACAACAATAATCATGAGAGGGATCACCAGCGAGAGATGCCTGGAGATGGGTTCCAGTGTAAGAGGCTAAGATGTGCACTAATTGTTGGAGCCAGCCAAAAGATTCTGTGAGACAATGAGGTGCCCTTTTGGCCTGAGGAAAGGGTATTGAAAGGTCCTAGCATGTGTCCCCTGTGTGAGAACAGGTTGTGCTCCATAGCCTGCTATGTGGGAGCTACTGCTTCTAACCAAAGGAGAGGTATAGGGGGCAGGTAGTGCTACCTGGGGTAAAGAACTCTTGGGACTGTGACTGCGTGTCCACCAGAAAAGGACTATGGGCCTGTGCCAAGGTTAGGCTTACCACACAGGTAGAGCAATTAGTGGAGGGCACTCCCTTTATACAAATGTAGCAAAAGGTGCAAAAGTAACGTATCTTACCCAAATAAAGCCATAAAATTCTCCAGACTACAAAAGTTACTCTGCATACCACATCATTAGTATAGACACTTATACAAAAACATGGTTTAATAAAGCATGTAATTACAACTAGACACTTATACAAATACATAGTTTAATAAAGCATATAATTACAACAGTGTATAATTACAACGTCATTAAAACATATAATTTAGTACATACCAAACACAGTGTCCCAACAAAAACAACAGCACTTAGGCTTGTAAGGCAGACAAGTTAGTGTGTGGGAGAATACCCCAACATTTTGGACACCAAGTCCTTTGTCAAGGGGATGTTAGTGTCTAAAGCCCAAAGCATTCTTTGTAGCAGTACCTTAATTGCCTTAGTACCTTACCACACGATAACCCCAGGGCAGGAGTAATATTGATATTGTTATAGCAATTTGGCTTGTTTTGCCTTTCTTTATTATTATATAAGGTTATATATTGTTTGCAGCACTGGTGTGTTTAATTATTGTTTCCTAGTGGGCCACCCATAGGTGTATCCCCAGATCCCACTATGTGGAGGCACTACCATTGAGAGAAATTCCCAGTACCCTTTCAATTAGCAAAGGGGATTCAGGACCTGTATATAGTAAGGGATTAATGGTATATAGCCTATATACCTCAAAATAGGGTTATATGAAGTTAGTATATAGTTAATTCTAAAACGAAAGAAATCTGCATATATTGATCTCTGCCATCTCAGTCTTATTGTAAATAAAAGGAGGGACAAACCCTTCAAAGTGGTATATTTGCTAATCGGTTCTCCCTTCAACAAAGGACATTAAAAGAACACTGCAAATGATCCCTTCAGAAACCCTCTATATGTAGCATAGTTAATTCTAACTGGTATATCTGGGACAGGCAGACAAACATGACCTATTTTACTAATAACTGTAGTTTCTGCATAAACATCACACAACAGAACTATCTAAATTAGTAAAAATCTTAAAGCTGGATAAGCGAAAATTTACATTTTCAGTCTCACTGCCATGAAAATTATGCAAATTTCTCAGATTAACGGTTAGCTTTTTCATATTTTATCAATCCTAATGCTTTATGACAGTTACACTGTTAATTCTCTATCCTACTTTCATTTCCATTAAAATTAGATCAGACTTCTTCAGTGTCTCAAATACTTAAAAGGAAGACATTTGAAAACTACAGGTCAATGTATTCTGCTAAATTAGTGTAAAAGTGTTACAGATTTAGTTGATATTTGTAATTTTTTATAAGATGAATTTTTTGGAGAATAAGAAATGTATATTTTCCTGTGTAACATACACTAAAAAGTTATTTTTAACATCAGATATTTGGGTGAGAAACCATGGAATAACCCAGAACTGCAGATACCCTTTGTAATAGATATGGATAGAATCCAAGATGGCGTCGGCATCCAAGATGGCGACGGCGTCCAAAATGGCGACCCCCGGCCTCACCATGTGGATCCTGCTGGTCGCTGCTTGATGACGCCCGCTTCTTCTCGTCCGCCGATTGGTCGCCCGTGACGGAATGGTCGCCGGCGTCAGAACGTGCGTCGGCGTCAAAACGTCATGACGCCGGAACCAGTGTGATGACGCCATTGCGCCCAATTGGCGCCAAAATCTGCCTATATTAAGCCACAGGACATTGTGATCATTGCCCAAGTATAGGTCTTACTTCGTGTATTCCTGGGTGTGATTTCTGCTTATTTGATTCTTGTGTACCGACTTCTGCCTGTTTTCCTGGATTGAACCTTCGCTGCCTGAACTGAACTTTGCCTGGACTTCGACCATTCTCTTGTCTCATCCCTGTGTACTTCGATATCGGCTGGCTACCTGCCTCCTCCTTGGTCCACACTCCTAATGCGCCTTCGGGCCCTTACAGTATACTTGGGCCATGGACCCGTCTGAGGAGGCTTCTGCTCAGCCTGACTTCGGGAGAGCTTTCCGAGGAATCGCCTCTCGCATGGAGGCCAACGAAGCCCAGCAGTCTCACTTTGGTCAGGCCCTAGAAGCCATTTTGGAGAAGCTGTCGGCTCTCTCCCCCACGATCTAGGCTCCTGCTGATGCCTCGGCTATGATTCCTGTGGCCCCGATCCATGTCTCTGAACCTCGCATTCCGGCTCCACCCCTCTTCAGCGGTGACTCTGAGGCCTGTAGAGGTTTTATAAATCAGTGTGAGATCCAATTTACTTTGCTTCCCCATCAATTTGTCTCTGAACGTGCAAAGGTGGGATACATCATTACTCGCCTCACGGGTAAAGCATTGGAATGGGCATCACCGCTATGGGAGAAGGAGGATCTCCTAATCGACGACTCCAAGGCCTTTTTCCGTGAATTACACACGGTTTTTGATGCTCCTGGTCGAGCAGCGTCAGCTTCCTCACGCCTATTCCAGATTCGCCAGGGGACACGTTCCGTTCCTGAATATGCAATAGAATTCCGCACATTGGTTGCTGAAACCAGCTGGAATAATGACAATTACCATGCTACCTTCTATAATGGGCTGTCTATGCGCATTAAGGACGATCTAGTCTCCCGTGAAATGCCCACACGTTGGGAGGATCTCGTCGCCCTGGCAGTCAAAGTGGATACCCGACAGAGGGAACACCAAGCTGTCAAGGAACGCATGAGGAAGGCTCAACCTCCTTTGGCTCCTCGTTTCCAGAGGCCATTTCTTCCAAGCTCCGTGGCGTCCTCTTCTTCGACTTTGGTCCCTTCTCCTGCTCCCGCTGAAGAGCCCATGCAGATTGGTCGTGCTTCCGAACAGGAAAAGTTGCGGAGAAGGGCTGCAGGACTTTGTTTATATTGTGGAGGCAAAGCCCATTTTGCCCATGAATGTCCTGTGAAGTCGGGAAACGCCAACGCCTAGGTAAGTTTGGGGAAACTTACCTGGGCAGAATTATTCAATCTCCCCAATCTTCTGCTCATCGATTCCTTCTTCCTGTACAGATCCAGCTTGCTTCCAAAAACCATATCTACCCACGCCTTCCTTGATTCCGGCGCAGCTGGGAATTTCCTGGATAAAGTCTTTGCGGAACGTCATTCCATGTCTCTGCAAACCCTGGCGGTACCTCTCCGAGTCTTAGCCATTGATGATCAACCCCTCTCTTCTGCGTTCATTTTCAAGTCTTCGCAAGAACTGTCCTTCAAGGTGGGCACTCTACACTCTGAGAGACTTACATTTCTACTGATTGACTGCCCATCTACTCCAGTGGTCCTAGGACTCCCCTGGTTGCGTATTCATAATCCGGTCATTGACTGGTCCGCAACCCAAATCTGTCGTTGGAGCTCCTTTTGTCGACAAAACTGTCTGCCGGCTCAGCCTCTTGTCAAAATTTCTTCTGTGGTTCCTAAACCCTTCATCCCTCCTGCTTACCAAGACTTCACTGATGTTTTCAATAAGAAATCTGCTGAGACACTTCCCCCTCACCGGTCGTATGACTGCCCTACCTCCTTCCTGGCACCATACCCCCTCGGGGACGTACCTATCCGCTCCCTCCATCCGAAATGGCAGCGATGAAAGAATACATCCAAGAAAACCTCCTATGAGGCTTTATTCGTCCTTCTTCCTCCCCTGCTGGTGCGGGATTCTTCTTCGTTGAAAAGAAAGATGGCAGTCTGCGACCCTGCATTGATTACCGAGGTTTGAACAAAATCACTATAAAAAATCGCTACCCTTTACCTCTTATATCCGAATTGTTTGATCAACTGAAGGGAGCCAGCATCTTCACCAAATTAGATCTTCGTGGGGCTTACAATCTTATTCGGATTCGGGAAGGGGATGAATGGAAGACTGCATTTAATACTCGCGATGGGCACTACGAGTACCTTGTGATGCCCTTTGGACTTTGTAACGCTCCTGCAGTCTTCCAAGAGCTGGTCTACGACATCTTCCGGGACTTGTTGGGCCTTTATGTTGTCGTCTACCTGGACGATATTCTCGCCTTTTCTTCAAACCTCTTCGAACATCGACTCCAGGTGAGGGAAGTCTTATCTCGATTGAGAAAGAATAACCTTTTTGCTAAGCTTGAAAAGTGTTCCTTCGAAGTTTCCTCTATCCCCTTCCTGGGGTATATAATCTCCCAACAAGGTTTCAAGATGGATCCAGCAAAGGTTTCTGCAATTCAAGACTGGCCTCTCCCCACCTGCACCAAAGCAATCCAGAGGTTTATTGGTTTCGCCAATTATTATAGGCAATTTATCAGAGGATTCTCTTCCAAGATCTCCCCCATTCTGGCCCTTATTCGGAAAGGGGGGAAGCCGCGATGTTGGTCCACTGAAGCCTTAGAAGCATTCAAAACCCTCAAGGACTCTTTTTCTTCTGCCCCTATCCTCAGACATCCAGACCCTCTACTACCCTTCTTCATCGAGGTTGATGCTTCCGACATCGGAGCCGGGGCTGTTTTATCTCAGAGATCCTCACATGATGGAAAATTACATCCCTGTGCCTTCTTTTCTAAAAAGTTTTCTTCATCTGAACAAAACTATGATGTGGGAAATCAAGAGTTGTTGGCCGTCAAATTGGCATTAGAAGAATGGAGGCATCTGTTGGAAGGTTCTACTATTCCAGTCTCTATCTTCACTGACCACAAGAACCTAGAATACATACAGTCCCTCAAACGTCTTAATCCCAGACAAGCTAGGTGGGCTCTCTTCTTTTCCAAGTTCAACTTTGTCATTTCTTTCCGCCCGGGTTCCCGGAACAAGAAGGCCGACGCCCTGTCTAGAAGCTTCCTTCCTGAAGGTATGTGTTCTGAAGATCCCGAACCCATTGTGCCTTCTACTAAAATTGTTGCCGCCTTACTTCCCACCATAGCTTCTCAGTTACTTTCGGCTCAAACCTCTGCTCCAGACGATACCCCCTTGGGACTCGCATTCGTTCCTCCAGAACTTCGGCACTCCATCTTGTCTCAAACCCATAGCTCCAAACAGGCTGGTCATCCTGGGATCAAGAAAACCACAGAACTTCTGTCTCGTTTGGTTTGGTGGCCCTCCCTCCGGCAAGATGTTAAGAACTTTGTTTCTTCCTGCTCCACTTGTGCTACCTCCAAGTCCAGTCGCTCCCCTCCTAAAGGTCTTCTGCTGCCGTTACCCATTCCATCTCGTCCCTGGACTCATCTGGCGATGGATTTCATTGTGGATCTCCCTGTCTCCCTTGGGCATACGGTCATCTGGGTCGTGATCGACAGGTTCAGTAAAATGGCTCATTTCATTCCTCTACGCAAATTACCTACTGCTCAAGAACTCTCCAAACTATTTATCCAACATATCTTTCGTCTTCATGGACTTCCGGCTGAAATAGTGTCCGACAGAGGTTCCCAATTCGTCTCTAAATTCTGGAGATCGTTATGCAAGGCTCTGCACATTTCTCTTCAATTTTCTTCCGCCTACCACCCCCAATCCAATGGAGCTGCAGAAAGGGTGAATCAAGCACTGGAACAATTTCTTCGCTGCCATGTTTCCTTATGTCAAGATGGCTGGGCAGATTTACTCCCGTGGGCTGAATTTGCTCATAATAACTCCATGCATGCTTCCTCTGAGAGGTCCCCATTCTTTTGTGTATACGGTCTGAATCCCATTGCATTTCCTCAGGACCTTCTTCTTACCAACGTTCCTGCTGCCAACGATCAAGCTGCCCAAATGCTCGCTATTTGGCTCTCCACCAAAGCCAATTTGGAGAAAAGTCACAAAAAAAATTTGCCGATAGAAGAAGGATCTCATCTCCTCAGTATAACATTGGTGATAAAGTTTGGTTGTCTACACGGAACATTCATCTCAAAGTACCCACTCCCAAACTTGGTCCAAAATTCATTGGCCCCTTTCCAGTTATCGAAATTATTAATCCTGTGGCGGCGCGTCTTCAACTTCCCCCTGAGATGCGAGTTCCCAATGTATTTCATGTTTCCCTTCTCAAACCTGCAACTTCTTCTTCTCCCCCTCCAGTCATGGTGGACGGTCATCAGGAATTCGAAGTCAAGAGGATTCTGGATTCCCGGGTTTCCAGGGGCGTGCTGCAGTATCTCATAGAATGGAAAGGCTTCGGTCCGGAGGAGTGCTCCTGGGTGAAGGATTCCGATGTTCATGCTCCTTATCTTATCCGGAAGTTTCATAAGCAATTTCCTTCCAGTCCCAGTCATGGCGGTCCTGAGGCCCCCCCTGAGGAAGGGGGTACTGTAATAGATATGGATAGAATCCAAGACGGCGTCGGCGTCCAAGATGGCGACGGCGTCCAAAATGGCGACCCCCGGCCTCACCATATGGATCCTGCTGGTCGCTGCTTGATGACGCCCGCTTCTTCCCGTCCGCCGATTGGTCGCCGGCGACGGAATGGTCGCCGGCGTCAGAACGTGTGTCAGCGTCAAAACGTCATGACGCCGGAACCAGCGTGATGATGCCATTGCGCCCAATTGGCGCCAAAATCTGCCTATATTAAGCCACAGGACATTGTTATCATTGCCCAAGTATAGGTCTTACTTCGTGTATTCCTGGGTGTGATTTCTGCTTATTTGATTCTTGTGTACCGACTTCTGCCTGTTTTCCTGGATTGAACCTTCGCTGCCTGAACTGAACTTTGCCTGGACTTCGACCATTCTCTTGTCTCATCCCTGTGTACTTCGATATCGGCTGGCTACCTGCCTCCTCCTTGGTCCACACTCCTACTGCGCCTTTGGGCCCTTACACCCTTCAACTTGATGATTTGGTCTGATTTAAATGTATGAAGAGGGAGACATCTCTCCTGCCAAAGTTGCTGGGTTATCTTGACTTGAATATGAGGGGCCCATGTTAAGATTGTAGTCAAAATCCCAACAAAGCTCTGCACCAAGGGGCCTATTTATCAAAGAGTGTACAAAAATGTCGATTAAGTACACCACACATTACCATCGGTTTGTCACATATTGCTATGTAAAAAAAAAAACAAAAAATGTATTTATAAAGCCAAATACAAATTTTCGGTGCAAGAGATTTTCGTGTAAAAAGCAGTGGGTGCTTGAGAATGCTGTGTAAAAAAAAACACTGATCGTCCCTCACTAATTTGTTAGGCCATTTTTTTATAGCCAGAATTTTCTTTGCATCAGAATTTTTAACATTGACTTAAAAAGGTTTTGCCAGTAATAAAACGGTGTAAAAATAACAATGGTAAATATTTTTATCGAGCAGCATAGAGGAAAATACAGTTTTATAAATGTTGTTTTATAACATGATAGAGTTATTTTCCCACAAGTAGATCTATTTAAAAAGGAGGATTGTCAAGTATGAACATTCAGCTGGATAGATGCTATTTCTATTGCTAGGTCCTGGACCAAATTAGCTACTTAAAGTAGCTAAAACACTTCAGGCCCTTAGGTCTGGCTTGTGTGCAGCCACACAAGCCAGTACCACAAAGTACTTGTGTAAATGCTGACATGTCATGTGCAATGGTTCAATCATGCACTTTGCAGGCACATTCAGAATGGATCAACCAAACTTATTATTAAAATTCTTCAATCTTTATTCAGCGTTCCTTTAAAGTCACTGCTGATACCTCATATTTATAGCAATGGATTAAAACATATCATTCGATTTAGCATAATTAAAAATCACGTAGCTAATTCCTAAAGTACATATCCTATAATACCTATAATTTGTATAATAATAATTCAGACATAATAGTGGATGCAATAATAAATAAAACCATCAGTGGCTATTAGATAAGTATTAAAACTATTGACATAAATATTCAAATGATGAGTGCCAGCGAAATCAGATCAGATAAACTAAAATAAACCTAGCAATAACAAAAAATAAAATGCATATATGAAAAAATTATACCACAAAACAATTCAGTTCCCACTCTATTTTTAAACTTTTGGGTGACAGGATACCTAATGTAAACATCCAGTACGCGTCCCCTCTCAGAAGGATGGTCTCATAATCTCCCATCCTAATACCAGGTACAACCCGGTAAATTAATTGGAAGGAGACACATAAACTCCCCCCATGCTGGTCTATAGGATGTTTGGCCACAGCACAGCTTGTATCTTTTATGGTAATACAATTTAAATGTTCCAATATGCGCTTCCTAATAAGCATAATTGTCTTGACTACTTATTGTTGTCCACACTCACATGTTGCCAAATAAACTAATCTACTAGTACTGCAATTAGCGTAAAACAGAATTTTATATCTCTTGGAGTCATGATGGCTCCCAAACTCCCTAGATCTGTGGGTCTAGATGGACCCCATTCCATAAATATGCTGGGAGAGATAAAATATCCTATATTGAATGAAGTATTGTGAGTAATAGGCTTCCAATATAGATCAGTCAAAATCTTATTATTACAAACAGATTTATCAAAGGTCGAGGTGAAATTTTGAATAGAATTTTTAAATTTTGAATTTTTGAATTTTGAAAAACTTCGAATTTCAAGCTATTTTTTGTGTACTTCGACTAGGGAATAGAGATTTTTTTTGAAGTACTGTCTCTTATAAATGTTGACTTCGACCATTCGCCACCTAAAAGTTGCCGAAGTGCTGTTTTAGCCTGTGAGGGACCTCCTAGAACCTGTATGGAGGCAATTGGGGGAGTTTGGGAGATCGAAGGTGGAAGTTAAAAAAACTTTGAACCAAAGCAGATTGAAGTACAATAGCAGTACGATCGTACGATTCGAAGTAGACCGAATTCAGCCCACTTCGACCCCAAAAAACTTCGACCACCATTCGGTTGGTCTTCAAATAGAAAACTTGTGGGGTTTCTGGCAAAACCAAGTAATGCAGAAGAATTGTGGAATAGGTGCCATTAGATGGTGGACTCCATGCAACACAGATGTGCAGCAGTTCTCAGAAACAATGTTTATACAACTAAATATTAGTTCAGTGATTCAAAGGAAAGCAAAATCTTTTAATATTTTTCAGTTACAGTACATGCAGACACTGATTTTTTTTGTAACAACCTAATATTCCATTTTCTTCACTTTCTGTAAAAAGAATAAAACAAATTTGATACATTTTCTTCATGTTTTAATTTGGAATAGAATTTGTGGTGTTCCCAATGCATTTGCATGCATGGAAAAAACATTATAAGGATTTTGAGCTTTATTCACTTTTTTTAAACATACCGTTGTTATTATTCTGAACCCAGCTGTACACATTTCTGTTGTAATCTAATTTATACATAGTCTAAGGATGTCAAATTTATGACAATTTCACTGTGTTCTTCACTAAACAGTAGCACCAAATTTAGTCACAATTTAGTTTTTTGCATAAAGTTTTTCTTATCATGTGCCTCTTTGAGCAAAAACACATAATCCTTATGTTCTTTGTAAAACATAGGAGCTATTTTATTATCTTTGTTGTGCTTTGCATATTTAAGACAGCTTTCATCTGTGCTGTGACTAATTCTGCACACTAAACTCTTAATTCCTGTTTTTACATATACAAAGGATCTATCTCTGTGCTATTAGCTTTGGCATATATTTCCCTCATCAATCTTTCTTTTTCCTATTATAGCAGATTTCATTCTTTTACGGAGTAATCTGATATATGCTACATCATCTGCTCCTACTGCCGTTTTACTAAAATTATCTGCAATATGAAATGCAACCAGAGAAAATTACAAGTATATATTAAAAGAAATGTATATGCAGATATTATAGTATATGTTTTTGTGTGTGTGCAAGCAAATTCTATTCTCGGGTAATGCACTAAGCAGTAATAGATTGCTAGCTAAACTTCCCCTGTAGCAATATTTAAAGGGCAATAACATTTCTTTTAAAGGAACAGTTCAGCGTAAAAATAGAAAAAAATCTAATATAGTTAGTTAGCCAAAAATGTAATCTATAAAGGCTGGAGTGACTGGATGTCTAACATAATAGCCAGAACACTACTTCCTGCTTTGCAGCTCTCTAACTCTGATTTAGTCAGTGACTTTAAGGGGGGCCACATGGGACATAACATACAGGCCAAATTCAAAAGCAAACAGTTATGACCCATGTGCCCCCCCAAGTCTCTAATTGGTTACTGCCTGGTAACCAATTAGTGTTAACCAAGAGAGCTGCAAAGCAGTAAGTAGTGTTCACCAAATTTTGTAGAATGCTACGAAATCTGATCCCCAACAGCTGTAATGTAATGTCGGATCGTATTATACAGTATTTTAACCCATGCCACTACATCCAACTTGTAGGATTAGTTTTGGCGATCCAACACCATCCTTCACAATCTGTTCTGAAGTTTAGCCCTAACTCAATAGGGCTCATTTACCAACACCTGGGCAAAATTGCAAGTTATTAGTTTTTTTAAGCCAGCTGCAACTGGAATAATGAAACCAACATTTTGATTAGTTACCATGGGTTACTGGCAGGTGAAAATTTGCCCATTGTTGACAATTTTACACTAACTTTTACTCAGTTTAAGGCTAGCATAAAACTATGTAAAAAACTATTATTTGGGGTTTTTGTTCTGTATGAATAATTTTGTAGCTTTAAAGCTTTGTATTACACATTTCACAAAAAAAAACCTTATCTGAAAGAGCTCAATTACAATGAATGTGCGAGGAGAAACAGGACA
The DNA here is from genome assembly GCA_038501925.1 of Xenopus petersii. Lineage (NCBI taxonomy): Eukaryota > Metazoa > Chordata > Amphibia > Anura > Pipidae > Xenopus > Xenopus petersii. Next base: position 64,330,528 of record CM076683.1, on the reverse strand, counting down.
GAACAGATCTAAATTTTCAATGGTTCATCCCTAACAGAGGTTTATATTGCAGCATGTATGTTAACAAGGAACCTCTGTGCTTCTTCATATTGATTCAACAACTCTGCATTTTCTATTTAAAATTTTTTTTTAGCAAGGGGGTGAGCAAAGAGATATGTTTAGTAAGCATGTGTATTGTTACAACTAGCATTAGATTTCGCCATCATATTTTATCTTGGAAACAAAAAGCACCATAAACGAATACTATAATGTAATCAGTAACACAGACACCGTTTTTTTACACATGGTGACTAATGTGTGACGTGAATCTTGAAGAAGATGAATATTACCTGAGAGTAGCCGATTATGCCTCCACTTTCATCCAGTACATTAAAATTAATGACTGGACCTTGCACATCCAAATTCCTAACCTCTGTGTCACTGTAGATATGTATTGCAGGAGCTCCATTAGCATAACGCAAGGCAGACAGCACCGAAAAAGTATAACTAGCCAAAGTATGGGTATGATTTCTAATATTCTCCATTCCTCCTGAAAAAAAAATATTTATGTTAGACCTACTGTACAAAATATTTTAACTGACATACATTACTCATACAAGCCATTCTGAAAAGTATATGTATATATGTTAGTATTACTCAGTCAATCACTGGCTTATTGAGATTCATAATGCTTGCAACAGACTGTAACAATACGGATTTGATTGTACTGATCTTTAGTCTGAAGATTTACAGATGGCCTTTCAAGTGTATTCTATACTGCTGATAAATTCTGCACTTATTTAACAAATTTAAAAAATATCTTACCTACATCATCCTGACGGAAAAAAATACACAGTAGGCAACAAGCTCGGCGAATAAGCCAATTAATAACCATTTTTATGTCAAGATAAAATAATAAATCCAGAGGCCTTAGGGATTATATCACAGGAAAATATGTTTTTTCCCCAAAAGGCATCAGTTAATATCAGTAACAGAATTCTGCACTGATTTAGTTTTTCAAAGAGCAGTTTTTTTCTATTTTTTATTTAATTTTTACTTTTGACATGGAGATAGTCAATTTGTTAGTTTCCCAGGTGTCCTCAGTCATGTGACTTGTGCTCTGATAGACTTCAGTCACTCTTTACTTCTACACTGCAAATTGGAGTTATGTCAACTCCCTTCCCTTTGCTTTCAGCAGCCTAACAATAGAACAATGGAAAGGTGACAGGATAATAGATCCTTGGTGCCTGCATTGCTTTATGTCGATATGAGAATAGAACAAAATAGTAAATATCCAAGTCACACTGTGACTCCTTCAGTTACACTGAGTAGGAGAAACACTAGCTTATCTGTGAAGTTTTTATTTTATTTTATTGTGAAGTCTTGGTTCAGAATAAGGCACAGTGACCTGAGGTGGCTGCATACACAGTGATATTACCGCAAAAAAATAAATGTTTTGGTTCAGGAATAAGATTTGATATGGTAGAGTGAATTATTTGTAATGTAAACAGTGTTATTTAGAAATAAAATCTGCACCATAAAAGTGACAGAATTACTTTAAAACCAAGAAGACAAAGCCAATGATTGTAAAGATTTAAGGGAATGTATGCTGTATGTGGAAACATACAAATTGTCCGTAAAACAAATGTGCCTTTATGAAATAATTGGTGCAAAGTCTGACAAAGGTGTAGTCACCTATAGAAATCAATAATTAGGTAGCATTTACTGATCACCCTTTTAAAATAAAATGTATTATTGGTGGCTACCAGGTTACTACACCGTGGCAAACTTTGTGCCTTTAATTACATAAGGGGGAAGTTTTAGATAAACAATGGGCATTATGGACCCTCACCCAGGGAAATATTGAGAGTACTGTATATACCCGCGTATAAGCCGAGTTTTTCAGCATCCAAAATGTGCTGAAAAAGTCTACCTCGGCTTATACGCGGGTCAGCGGTATAGCTGAGATTGCAGTCACTTTTAATCATTCCTATACCAACAGTTCACTTGGGGAGAGACTGCAATATCCCACAATGCCCTCTGTTGGTTATATGAAAGAATAACAGTGCGCCCTCTGTTGGTTATATGAAAGATTAACAGTGACTGCAATATCACACAGCGCCATCTGTTGGTTGTATGAAAGAATAACAGGGACTGCAATATCACACAGTGCCATCTGTTGGTTGTATGAAAGAATAACAGAGACTGCAATATCACACAGCACCATCTGTTGGTTGTATGAAAGAATAACAGGGACTGCAATATCACACAGTGCCATCTGTTGGTTGTATAAAAGAATAACCGGGACTGCAATATCACACAGCGCCCTCTGTTGGTTATATGAAAGATTAACAGTGACTGCAATAACACACAGTGCCATCTGTTGGTTGTATGAAAGAATAACAGTGACTGCAATATCACACAGCACCCTCTGTTGGTTATATGAAAGATTAACAGTGACTGCAATATCACACAGTGCCCTCTGTTGGTTATATGAAAGAATAACAGTGACTGCAATATCACACAGCGCCCTCTGTTGGTTATACAAAAGATTAACAGTGATGGCAATATCAAACAGCACCCTCTGCACATGGTAGTGGGACAGTGGGACAATGCACACAGTAATCCGTTTGGCAATTCTCTGTAACCATCAGCTTTGCAAAGAAGTCTGGTTGATCGCTGGGGGGGTCGCTTTGGCAGAATGTGCGCTGCTGGGAGACAGGGCTGTAGTTGTGTCTAGGCTTATATGCGAGTCAATAAGTTTTCCCAGTTTTTGTAGGTAAAATTAGGTACCTCGGCTTATACACGGGTCGGCTTATACACGAGTATATACAGTAATCTAGAACAGGGGTCCCCAACCTTTTTTACCAATGAGTCAAATTCAATACTAAAGAGAGTTGGGGAGCAACACAAAAACAATAAAAGATACTAGGGGTGCCAAATAAGGGCTGTGGTTGGCTATTTGTTATCCCCTATGTGGACTGGCAGCCTACAGGAGGCTCTGTCTGGCATTCTATGGAACTAAAGCTTGGCTCCAAGCCAGGAATTAAAAAATTACATCTGCTTTGAGCCTACTGGGAGAAACATCCAAGGGGTTGGTGAGCAACATGGCTCAAGAGCCGCTGCTTGGAAATCACTGATCTAGACGATCTAGCAGGAATTTGAGCAACAGAAACAATGAAGTTATTATTAATGACCTTACCTTGCCCAATCTTCCCTTCTCCTGTCTGAATCTTGTCTGTCTAGCCTGATCTTTCCAGTCCTTCTGCTTTCCAGGCTTTCCAGGCCTCCTGCTGTCCTGTCCTATCTATCCAGTCTGACCTTGATCTATGACTGCACTTTCCTGTTCTATTCGATCCAGCCTGTCCCGAACTAAGCCCGCTCCATCATATCTCAAGCTAAGCCCACACCGTCCTCTCCTGTCCCATCCATTCTGTTCCTGTTCTACACCTGCTCCTATCGAGTCTGCTCCTGCCTGACTCGTTACCCTTGTCTTCCTATCCAGTCTGACTCATCACTAGGGATGCACCGAATCCAGGATTCGGTTCAGGATTCAGCCAGAATACTGCCTTTTTCAGCAGGATTCGGATTCGGCCGAATCCTTGTGCCTGGCCAAACCGAATCCTAATTTTCATATGTAAATTAGGGAAAGCATGCGACTTTTCATCACAAAAGAAGATTTTTTTCCTCTTTTTCCTGTCCCTAATTTGCATATACAAATTAGGATTCAGATTTGGTTCGGTATTCGGTCTAATCCAAATAGTGGATTCAGTGCATCCCTACTCATCGCCCTTTTCAACCTGTTCCGGCCTGTATGACTGATTCTGGTAGAGAATTACACATCATCATCAACCCCTTCCGAATATTTAGGCAGAACCTCCTTTTCTTCAGAATGGGTGACCTCACATCAGCTGAAAAAGACCTACTAGTAAATAAATCATTAGAGAGATTGTTATATGTTCCCTTTATATATGTATATATAGTTATCATATCACCCCTCTTCTCCAGTGTGAACAACCCCAATTTGGCCAGTCTTTTCTCATAGCTAAGATTTTCCATACCTTTTACCAGCTTAGTTGCCCTTATTTGTACCCTCTTTAATTCAATAATGTCTTGTTTGAGCTCTGGAGACCAAAATAGCATATTCTAGATGGGGCATAACTAGTGCTCTGTACAGTGGAATAATGACCCCCTCCTCCTGCTATGCCCCCTTTAATACAACTCAAAACCTTATTTGCCCTTGATGCTGCTGACTGGCATTGCTTGCTACAGCCAAGTTTATTATCTACAAGGACTCCAAGGTCTTTTTCAATTATGTATTTGCCTTGTTTGAGCTATTAATTATTACTATTAATATACTTTAAATAAAATTGGGGTTAGTCTTAGCCTCTGCCACATTGCACTCATCATTTCCTATCTTTGCCTTCCAGATTGCAGTTTTACAATATATTTTATTATAGTGTTTCTTTTCATTGAATGAATCTTCTGTCCCCACAGACTTCTTTACTTCCATATTATCTACATAGTGTGCTTCTTAAAGGAATACATTGACAAAAGTATTGATTTAATATAATTTTAAATGACAAACATTTCTGTTCTGTGTTTTTAGCTGAAAACATAATGCCACAATCTATGCTCTGAAGGACATTTCTCGAGGCACTAAAATGAGCTTGTCTGAAATGTAGGGTTTTGGTTTCCCTAGTGTTTATTTGTTTTTTTTTGCACCACACATTAAATCACATTATGGTCACTATAACCCTGTGGTTCAATTACTTGCACATTAGCTATACGTTCTGGGTTATTAGAGATCACAATATTGCATTTTTTCTGGTTGGCTCCTCAACAACTTGTGCCATAAAATTGTCATGCAACAAGTTTATAAACTTGTTCACATTAACTGTCCTGATAGTACTGTTGCTCCAGTCTATATCTGGGTAATTAAAATCCCCCATTATTATTACTTTCCCCAAACTACCAGCCTTGTCTATAGCATATGCCTACAATTAATTTGCTGGACTCTACAATCAGTGAAGAGCTAGACCCATAAGACTTCAGCCCCCTAATTTTTTAATATCACCTTCTCCTTTATATTAGTCTTTAAATCCTGCCTAACAAACAGACATACCCCTCCTCATTTTCTATTGCTTCTGTCCCTCTGAAACAAAGTATAGCAGCTGATATTAACTGCCCTGACATGCAACTCATTCAGCCATGTTTCGGCCACACCAATCCCATCATATTTTCCCTCCAGCTCTCCAATTTTACCAGTCAGACTACTTGCATTTGCCAACATACATTTAATACGGGTACCATATTGAACATGACATGTGGTCCTCCCTGCCCTTAACAGTACCCCCAATAAAATCTTCTCTTCCACAGAAACCTTTACTGAACCCTACTCCTCCCACACCTAGTTTTGAATCTCCTCCAACCCTCTAGCCATCTTCTCCCCCAAAGCAAATGCACCATCATCATTGCAGGCCATCCTTGGCAAAGAGCCAATAGCTTGGCAAAAATGAAATCTGCCAAGTTCTCCAAAAACCCTCCTCCCTACACCAATCTATCAGCCTCCCAGTGTGCTCTGAGAGTCAGCCTGCTCCATACACGCCAGTTCAGAGATGTCCTCCCCAGCATCTTCAGGCAAAATGGTGAATCTGTTACTTTGGACGAACTGTGGACCAGCCCCCCTACACTTCCATCCCCTACTTCCCCTCTTGACTGTAACAAACCTGCCTCCCTTGTTAGCCTCTACTGCTCCTTCTTCACCTCTGGGAACCTCCTTTCCTCCCCACATTTGCCACTGCCCCCTTAAGCTGGCCATAGATGCAAAGATCCGATCGTACGAATCATAGTACGATCGGACTTTCCCATCTCCCGACCCGCCACTAACCATTCATATCAAAGTCTTACCAGTCAGATTAGTTAAAGAACAGATCAGCAATGTTCTGCCCCTGACAGCAATCATACGATATCTATGTCCAACCAAAGCTAGTGAAAGTCTCCCACTGAAAATTGTACGATCAGCAATAAACGCAGAGATATTATCAGCAGCCTAAAGAAATTTTCTAACCTGTCCGATCGACCAAACGACCGATCTCCGCCGGACGAAAAATGTCGGGACTCTCCACACACGGTTCGAAAATCATACGAATCCTCGATTCATATGATCAGATCTTTGCGTCTATGGCCAGCTTTTGAGTCTGCAATTCAGATTCCAAAATGAAAACTCACCAGCATCTCTCACATGTAATACTGCATGGGACTGCTGATCCAACACCACATACATGTAACAAGGCACACATTTGCACTGGGTACTTACAGTCTCCCAAGTACAATTCCTCAAAAACACCTTATTTGTTTTAAACGCCTTAAAGGAATTGTTCAGTGTAAAAATAAAAATAGATAGGCTGTGCAAAATAAAAAATATTTCTAATGTAGTTAGTTAGCCAAAAATGTAATGTATAAAGGCTGGAGTGATTTGATGTATAACATGTCAGTCAGAACACTACTTCCTGCTTTTCAGCTCTCTTGGTTTACACTGACAGGTTACCCTGGCTACCAGGCAGTAACCAATCAGAGACTTGAATGGGGGCCACATGGGTCATATCTGTTGCTTTTGAATCTGAGCTGAATGCTGAGGATCAATTGCAAACTCACTGAACAGAAATGTACCATGTGGCCCCCCTTCAAGTCGCTGACTAACTCAGGGTTAGAGAGATGAAAAGCAGGAAGTTGGATTCTGGCTGTTTTATTAGACATCTGTTCACTCCATTACATTTTTGGCTAACTAACTATATTAGAAACATTTTTTATTTTGCACAGCATATCTATTTACACAGTTTTTATTTTCACACTGAACTGTTCCTCTAAGGTTTTGAACGATGCTAAATGCTTAATTTACATGCAACACTTAGATCACATGCAACAGTCACTAAGCAGTTCCCACACTCGCTAAGCAGTTACAGACTTATTGAGGTATCATAACAAATAGCACTTAGGCTATGGGCACACAGGCTGAAGTCAGCGGCTGTTGTCAGCCTGCATATTTTTGCAGGCTGAGAGAAGCAGATCTGCTCAGTGACCCTGCGCCATTGATTTGAATTTGATCAGCCTGTGTGCGGTCACTCATAGCGGAGCTAAAGCTGAGGTCATTGTGTGACCGAACACAGGCTGATTAGATTCAAAAATTGGTGGTCCATAGCTTAAGCCTGGTCAAAATTTACCTGGATTAACTCCTCCCCTTAATTAGCAGACAGGTGAAGAGAGAGATCGAGAAAATAAAAATTTCTGTTACCTATCAGCAGTAAAATAACCCCTTAATAACTTTAAAAAATATTGCCCTTATAATCCATATCTCAGGCAAAAAAATACAAACACATAAATGCACTACACATCTACCAGCTTACATATACAGTATAGATGTTAATCTACTAGACCTGTATATGTATTTAACACACATGCAAACAAAAACAAGTCAAGAAGCATCCCTAGGTTAACCTAAGTTATGAACTTTTTATTTTGTTCTAAGTAACACAGCTGTATTAAAAACAGGAACATGCTGTAATTATCAACTAATTGAAATAATGTTAATTAGGCTAATTCTCATTATTTCTTTTTTTAGACTCAAGTGGCCGCTTTCATTTTTGTTATTTATGATACTGAAAACTTAAATTATTATGACTACATGACATATGAAAGTCCCTGAATTGGCTGAGTATGACAAATTTAAAATTTTATTAAAGTCTAAAACTGAATAATGCTAGAAATGCTGTATTTTATATACTAAACATAAACTTACTGCACCAGAAGCCTAATAAAACAAATGATTTATGCTTGCCACAGGGGGTCATCATCTTGTAACTGTTAAACAATCTTGGAAAGACCAAGACCATTAACATGCTCAGTGTGAGCTGGGCTTCAGTTGGGAGGCTAAGCTTAGGGATCATCATAAATTATCAAAAAAGCACAACTCAAATAATATCTGACATAGAAGCCAATATAGCAAGACATTAATAATCAGAATATGCAGACTGCACTGGGTCTGCGGACACAAATCTCTACATGGTTGTCGGCTGCTCTACCGGGAAACAAACAAAGCTGCTTGAGTTCTGGGAAGTAAGGTGGGGGGTTCCCCCCTGCCATTTGAAGCTATGATTGTGTCCCTGCAGAGCTGCTAGGGACTGTCCTTAGCAGTCAGAGCAAGTAAAACAAAGGGGGAATTTCACTGCATACAGTCAGGTTTCTTATAAAAATGGTAGACATTTTTTAATTAAAGAATATTTTTCATTAAAGAAAGAAAATGGGATTTTATTATTTTGACTTTACATCCCCTTTAAGGATACTATATTAAATATAATGCATCCTGCATCTCCAGGTGATTCCTCTAGCAGCTAAATAATAATAATAATAATGTTTTGGTAAAGTATGAGCATGTGGACATTCAAAGGCCATCCCTTCCATTATGAAATGGAAGTTCAAGTAGCACCTGTTGAGTGCGATTAACAGGTAGTAACATTTTAACTATTTGATTTAATTCGTAATTTGGAGCTTTTGGTATAACGGGTTTAACAAATCCCATACCTGTACAGTATGGGATCTGTTAAACCCGTTATAACAAAAGCTCCAAATTACGAATTAAAAATCAAATAGTTAACATTTTTATTTAAATGATTTATTTTTTCTTTGTAATAATTAAACAGTACCTTGTACTTGATCCAAACTAAGATATAATGAATCATTATTGTACACAAAACCAGGTTTTTGGGATTATTTAATGTTCACATGATTTTCTAATAGACTTAAGGTATGAAGATCCAAATTAAGGAAAGACCCCTATCCGACAAAACCCCAGGTCCCAAGCATTCTGAATAACAGGTCCCCATACCTGTACAAAAATTTATAACAAATGTGTGCAAAGATTTATTCCTCAAAGCTGCAGTCACAAATACAGTGGGGGGGGGGTACACATTTAAGCTAACTTTTAGTATATTAAAAAATGGCAGCTTTTCCATTGGCCTTCATTTATTTGTTGTGTTTATCATTTTTAATTATTTGCAGCTGTCTTCTGCATCTTTGCAACTTTCAAATGAGGGTCATTTACCCCGTCTTAAAACAATGCCCTGTATGACTACAAAATTATTGTTATCGCTACTTTGTATTACTCATCATTCACACCCTCTCCTATTCATATTCCAATTTCTATTTAAAATCACTACATGGTTGTGTAAGAAGCAGTGGTGCTATAGTGGGGCAGCGGGACGCCCGCTGCGATATCCACAAGGATGCACGCAGCCTTATTATTCTGCATGCTGATGCGTGCTGATGCATGCTGCTGCTCTGTTCGTTCCTGGGTGAGTATGGCACGTGCTCAGTCGCTTTCGGGTTTACGCGCCGAAGCGCATGACGTGTCTTGGCACGAAGTTTGCATATTTAAAGTGGCCCAGGCCAGTTACTCATGTAACAATGTAATGGTCTATTTGCTCGTGTTCTGATCTGTTACTGACCCTGCCTGTCCCTGATCTTGTCCAGTTTGCTTACTGTACTGCCTGTGTATTGACTTCTCTCAGGGACCTGCTTTGTACTGCGAGTTTGGTGTGTTTTACTCGGCCTGTGACTACTCTTAAGTCTCTTGAATCTGTACTTGTACGCTGTTCTGCCTGTCCTGATTGATATCGACCCGTCCTGTCTCTTGACCTGTTCACCATTCTACTTACAACATTCGGTTCCCTTGTCTGCCCAGACACCCTGTTCCTCTCACGCTAAGACCTGGGGGCACCTGAGTGAAAGGTGGATGTTATAGGCGGAAGAGTGAGTCACGACTGGACCATTGTGCTAATTCTAAGTTTTGGATTCTATTCGTAACATTTAACTAGTAGAATTTGGACCCTAGCAACCAGATTATTGAAATTGCAAACACAAATAATAAATAAAAACTAACTGCAAATTGTCCCAGAATGTAACTCTCTACATCGTACTAAAAGTTAATTTAAAGAAGAACAACCCCTTTAACCAAGAAATTTTATAGTATTCTTATCATGAAAATAATAGTGTTTTTTTTTTTTTTTTTAGATCTGAACAGTTTAGTAATTCTCCAGGTATCATGGAATGCTACAATGTCATTGTTCAGATAAGTAGGAATCCCTGTACTCATTATTGCCACTGAAACAAATCAGGTTTGCAGGTAAGGCTGCATAACAAATCATAAAAATAGGTTTTCTAATTTGCAACAATGTGCTTCTGGGCAGCTATTCAATACAACAGAATAAAGGAATCTCAGTGGTTGGATTAAACAGATGATTTGAATTGAATTGAAAACCAATTGAAAACCTCTAGGTAAATGTTTTATCCTTAGTTTTGGCATATGATTTTGGGGTAAACAAATGGATTATTAAAGCCTTGAAAGTCCCTAGCAACAGTATGGAATTATCAAATTTATTGAGCAGACTGGAGCTATCATAGGTGGAGGGAATGATGTTTTTTAAACAAAAAGTAGTCCTCCTCGCAGGAAAAAAAAAAAAATATTTTCTTGAGCTAAATAAATGGTACTCCATTTAGTTTTTTGCAAGGTAAATAATTCGATTACCAGTGCACAGATAAACCCCCTGCATAAAAGAATCCTGTTAACAAAAGGGTTGAAAGAGGAGGTTGGTAATATACAGTAAGTGTGTATTTTGCACAGGCCAAACACAGAGTAGCTTCAATTCCCATTTGTCCTGCTTTAAGGAATAATAAAAGCCATAGAGCCGTGTGATTAATATAGTCATGGGGGCCTATATTGCCCATTTAATGCATTGTTCATGTGTGCACTACAATGCAAATCATATAGATGGAGCGCAGCAGTACCACAGCACTATAACAAACTGTGTTACAATAAAACTTCGTAAAAAGAAAATTATGTCTTCAGTATATTATAACTTATATTTGCTTAGGTTTGCACAAAAGTTCCTGGAGATCAAAGAATTACGTTCTCCAAAACAATATTTCTTTTCCATAGTCAGTTTGCACTTATTTAGACAAATTTTACTTTTGTTTACATGACTGCAGCTGTTACAGGTGAAGCAAAAAAAGTGTTATGTTTGTGTAAAGCACTCCTGAATTTTAACAGCCTTAACAGTTATGCAAAGCATTTGACATAAGGGACACCAACTGCAATGAATATCTAAAATGCAGAACAAATAAAACAAACTAATAGGGCCTGATCTACAAATTACTGGAATTTTAACCAGAGAGTAGCTATGTTTGTTGTCAAGCAAAAAAACGTTTTTATTCAATCTCCATGCTGCAACAAAATAATTGTCCAAAACAGTTATATTCTACTAACATTTTCATTGGGGGTTAATAAAGTCGAAGGTTATAAGAGTTTAGTGCTCATACTGAGCTTTAACACACTGAACAGTATGTTGCTCAACTGATCAAAGCAGTCAAACACATTCAGACATGTTGTCACATTTTCACTCATCCAATGTGTTAATTGAGGAATAAAATTGTAAAACTAAGCTGTGACAAAAGGACCAAAAACAATATATGCCAAAAACATATATGCCTTATCTGTTCCACACTTTTCTGCAATATTCAGCCATTCCATTTATGCATGCAAAAGGCATTCATTAACAAAATCAATATTAACTACAATACTTTATAAACACTTGTATAAAGTGCCCTTTTTACACCTGAAAAATAATTAACCTGTTATACTCTATCATGATTAATGTCATAACTGCCATCTTTCATTGGTATTTTATAAGTAAGTGAGGATTGATTATATTCCATACATGGTTGGTTTGTCTCTTTATACTAGCACAAAACATGGGGCTTATTAATGACACTACAAGGCAATCAAAACCATGCCAGTCTTCACTCTTTTAGACATACAAGACTGTTCAGCTGATCCATCATAAACTAGAAATTATAGCAATTTCTCTTTTCTCTTAAATTACTAGATCTCAAGATGTCCAACAAAAATAATATATAACCTTACAACCTCACTGATGCAACATAAAAAAAAAGACATGAACATTAACTAATTGCTGCTTCCTGAAGAAATCCAGAATCTAAAAACAGAAAACCCACAGTTCCATGAAACCTTACTATAAAGGAAGGGGTATAAATTCAGGGTCCTATTATATCTTCTAGTCTCTCTGATCATGATAGACTTTATTTTGCTAATGTGTATCCTATTTTGAATTGAAATGTTTTGCTTTCTTTACAAAACCACTACTTGTCTTCAGATTGTTGTTGTTTCAATGCTTTCACTGGTTAGAATGTCTAGTTTGCCTATTGGATGTGTTCATCATTCTATTTTTACAATTAAGAGGAAAGCATAAATAAATCAAGAAGAAACATGTTGCCTCAGTATGTCACCAATGATCTTCATCTTTTGCATCTGTTGCTTTGACTGCTTCAGGTACAACAAAACTATGGGGGTGTCATTTGCACTGTCACAATATCCTGCTTTCAGATGCCACATTGAGCTCCACACGGTTTTCATTTCTAAAGAATATCTTTCTTCCTTTAATGGGTTTTGATTTGTTAATGCTGAGAAGCTGGATATTCATGACACCTGAGTTTACTGTCGCTTTGAGGCTTGAGAGCAGCTTTCACAGAGTACAAATTATCATTTCAAATATGTTTCTGAGAAGAAAATGACCTGTTTTTAAATAACCTGTAATTCAAGTTAAGCATAGATATATTTAATGTACAGACTGGAGGGAAATCCTATTGGCTGGAATCTTCAGTGCATTTCTAGTGGAGGAGGAGGATCCAGGGGAGTGCCTTGCTTTGGAGCCAAATGAACAGGGTTACAGAGGCAGCTTAAAGGAGATGTAGGAGCACAAAATAAAATCCCATTTTTACTTTCTTTAATGAAAAGAAATTGATCTCCAATATACTTTAATTAAAAAATGTCTACCATTTTTATAAGAAATCTGACTGTATGAAGTGAAATTCCCCCTTCCTTTTACTTGCTCTGACTGCTGCAGATAGGAAATTTCAGATGGTCCCTAACTGCTCTGCAGGGAAACAATCATACTTTCAAATGGCAGGGGGGAGCCCCCCCACCTTACTTTCCAGAACTTGAGAAACTCTGTTTGTTTCCCTGTAGAGAAGATGGCGAACGTGTAGAGATTCGTATCCACAGACCCAGTGCAGTCTGCATTTTCTGATTATTAATCAGTCTTGCTGAGTGGAGTTGGAGTGCGGACCAAGGAGGAGGCAGGTAGCAAGCTGATAACGAGGTACAAAGGGATGAGACGAGAGAATGGTCGAAGTTCAGGCAAAAGTTCAGTTCAGGCAGCGAAGATTCAATCCGAAAAGACAGGCAGAAGTCGGTAGACAAGAAGATCAGTAGCAATAATCACACCCAGGAATACTCAAAGTAAGACCTATATTTGGGCAATCACAGCAATGTCCCGAGGCTTAATATAGGCAGGTTTTGGCGCCAATTTGGGCGCAATGGCGTCATCACGCTGATTCCGGCGTCCTGACACAGACGTTTTGATGCCGACGCACGTTCTGACGCCAGCGACCATTCCATTGCCGGCGACCAATCGGCAGACGGGAGGATGCGGGCGTCATAGAGCAGCGACCAGCAGGATCCACATGGTGAGGCCAGGAGTCGCCATTTTGGATGCCGTCGCCATCTTGGACGCCGTTGCCATCTTGGAAACCTTCCATTTCCATTACAGTACACAATAGAAGCAATTCTGAAAGGGCATGCAGAATTTTAAGGGTAGGAGACAGTACAATAGAATTATAGTAAAATGCAGACTTTATAAGCAAAATCAATATTAATTAAAGAAGCATAGTGGAATGTTAAATGGAGAGTGTTTTTAATATTCAACTTTATTCTTTCCATTATGTAAATAAATAAACTTTGTCCAAATTCTTTCTTTTCTGCACATACAGTTAGGCCCATAAATCTTTGGACTTTTTCGGTTCAGTACATTACCACAATGAATTTTAAATGAAACAACTCAAATGCAGTTGAACTGCAGATTTTCATCTTTGATTCAGTGGGTTGAACAAAAAGATTGCACAAAAATGTGAGGAATGAAAAGCCTTTTTTTAACACAATCACTTCATTTCAGGGCCTCAAAAGTAATTGGACCATTGACTCAAAGGCTATTTCATGAGCAGGTGTGGTCAATGCTTTTATTATGTCATTATCAATAAAGCAGATGATAAAAGCCCTGGAGTTTGAGGGGGGGGGGTGCTTGTATGTAGAAGATCTTGCTGTAAACATACAACATGCAGTCAAAGGAGCTCTCCATGCAGGTGACACAAGCCATCCTTAAGCTGCAAAAACAGAAAAACCCATCTGAAAAATTGCTACAATATTAGGAGTTTGATTGATTAACAATGTGAGGAACTGAAAAGCCTTTTTTTAAAACAATCACTTTATTTAAGGTGCTCAAAAGTCATTGGATAAATTAAAAAAATGAAAATAATATGTGCAACCCTTTGCTGGCAATGACAACCTGAAGTCTTGAACTCATGGACATCACCAGATTCTGGGTTTCCTCCATTTTAATGCTCTGCCAGGCCTTTACTGCAGTGGCTTTCAGTTGCTGTCTGTTTGTGGGTCTTTCTGTCCGAAGTTTAGTCTTCAACAAGTGAAATGCAAGCTCAATTGGGTTCAGATCAGGTGACTGAATTAGCCATTCAAGAATATGCCACTTCTTTGCTTTAATAAACTCCTAGGTTGCTTTGGCTGTATGTTTTGTGACATTATGAAACGCAGCGCCAATTATAAGATAAGGGCCACCTGAGACGGCCTCTGCAATGCCGCCCCTCCTCGCTGGCTTACCTGTCGGGAGGGGAGGCAGGAACACTAATGCAGAGAGCGCAATTGCGCTCTCTTACATTAATAAAGCCGAATTTCCAGTTTAAAAACTGGAATTCGGCTATTAAAAGGTACCAGGAGCGGCTTTTTGCCACCCCTGGAAACCTCTCAGTATGTCTCAGAACACCTCAGAATTAATTTGGCAGCTTCGGTCCTGTGTCACATCATGGATAAACACTAGTGTCCCAGTGCCACTGGCAGCCATGCAAGCTCAAGCCATCACACTGCCTGCGTCATGTTTTACAGATGATGTGGTATGCTTTGGATCGTGAGCTGTTCCACGCCTTCTCCATAATTTTTTCTTGCCATCATTCTGGTAGAGGTTGATCTTGGTTTCATCTGTCCAAAGAATGTTTTAACACAGTCAAAATAAGGGGGTGGTGGTATTAGCACTGGCCTAGCCACACGCCAGTAGTGAATCCAGTAATGAAAAAAAAGACAATACCCTGCTCTAACAGGTGTTGGAAGAATTATGCTAAATTATGCTAATCTATAAGAAACTGTTACAGTTTCTGGATCTGAAAGTTGGGTACATTATCCCCTAAGGGACTGAATGAAAATTGGGAACTGAACTGCTTCCTGTAACTATGTATCTGTCTTCTGTAATTTAATTCTAAATAACTGATATAATCATGTTTTTCATACAGCCATAGAAAAATGTAGAGCCCTGCAATATACAAGTGATTTAGAGACATCTTCTTAATAAATATTTTTTTTTTTTTTTTTTTTTTTTTTGAGAAAATGGACATTGGCAAAGCTTTATTTCAGAGGACTTTTCTCATTGACCATCACTAGGAGTCACTGGGTGTAAGCCTATAAAATTGTATAGTCTCTTTTGTATAATATCACTTGTACAAAAGAGGAAGGGCCATGCGGTCCTGAAACATTTGATCTTTTGAATTGTGTCAATAGCACTATGGAATAAATATGAAATCACCCGGTTTGCTGCATACTCAAGGTATTGTTTTTTTCTTCAAAGAATGTTTTTCCCGAACTGTGCTGACTTTTTTTCGTTTTTTTTTTTTTTTTTTTTAGCAAAGTCCAATCTAGCCTTTCTATTCTTGGTGCTTATGAGTGGCGTGCACCCTCTGTATTTACTTTCATGCAGTCTTCTCTTTATGGTAGACTTGGATATCGATAAGCCTCCTGGAGAGTGTTGTTCACGTGTTTGGCTGTTGTGAAAGGGTTTCTCTTCACTATGGAAATGATTCTGTGATCATCCACCACTGTTGTCTTCCGTGGACGTCCAGGTCTTTTTGTGCTGAGTTCACTAGTGCTCACTTCTGCATTAGCAGATAAAGAACATGTCATGTGACACTATCAGTCAGTGTCACACCCATTGATACTTAACACATACAGTACATTACCTTATGGGCACTAATTATACAACACTGTGCTGATTAATGTATTCCTGCACACATATACATTAGGGGCATAGCTTAATGGTAAAAACAGACGACTGATAAAATGAGAATGAACATTTTTTATATACTGTCATATTATTAAAATTAATATGAATGTGGTCATTTGTATACATGTACTTTACAAAATAGTCTGGAAAGAGTACAATTATGGTAAAACGCCTTTAATAATTTGTTCACAGTGGAATTAGTTTATTAGAGCTCCAACATGACTAACTTTGTACATGCAATTCAAGAAGGAACTATATCAAACCATAGAGAGCAAAATGAACTAGAAAAGCACATCCAATTGCACAGAGAGAATACATATCAATTAAAGATAAGCCACTCCCTCTAGTGGTACACAACATAATTTGAGCATGAACAACATAGTGGAACTAGAAAAGGTTCCTCTGCACACCACATTATTAATACAGACACTTAAGGTATGCAAATAAGTGGTTTAATAAAACATAATATACAGTGTCCCAGAAAAAACAGCAGCACTAAGGCTTGCAAGGATCAGTTGGTGTGTGTATGTGAAAATACCCCAATGTTTCAGACATCAAGTACTTTGTCAAGGGAAATCCTTTTTGGTTCTATTTTGGCTCTATTTGGGTAAGAGCCTCTTGCATCCCCTGTTACATTTATATAAACGTATGTGCCCTGCATAAATTTCTGTTCCATATTGGAACTAGAATTTTTTTTTTTTTTTATAAAATCCTATTCTACTTATTAATTGCTGTTTATTTAAAATTGATTCCTTCTACCACAGTTAATTATAAAGACAGTGGAAACTGTCAGTTAATAAAATACTTGGATAAATGGACTAACACATACTAAAAAAAACCCAAAGTGGAAGATGAATCTTCTAAAACCTGCTTCTCACACAATGTAATACACATCATGTCTAATTTTGTTCAGATATTTTTCCTAATTCTTCCGCAATGGAATCCTCTTATGACAGTAGATGTCAGCTTTAATTATCTGCATGACAAGCAAGAAAAGCTACTGTCATCTGTAGCAGTAAGACAATACTCCCTGCAGAATGAAGAGCTCTAGACTATTTCACATTGCAGTTTTTTGTTTCAAATTTAAAATATTTGGGATTAGCATAGTTTTTGTCTTTATAAATATTAATGAAACTTAAATATTTTTGCGTTGATATTTTCTTATTTATTACAATGACAGGAGATGTGCATGTACATTAATAAGCTTGCTGGTTAAAAGATTTTTTTCTGAAATGTACATTGCTCTGATACATTTATTAAAGGGGTGGTTCACCTTTATGTTAACTTTAAGTATGTTATAGAATGGCTAATTCTAAGCAACTGTCAATTGGTTTTCATTTTTTTTTTTTTTTTGCAAATTGTCTCAGAATATCACTTTCTACATCATACTAAAAGTCAATTTAAAGATAAAAAACCCCCTTTAATAAATCTAAGTTATGAATAACCTCTTACTGCATAGTGCCACCTTCTTAATGCAGGTAATAATTGCAGAGGTCCCTTGGGTTTGTGCACCCTGTGCTTTGAACTTAAGAGAAACTGGATGCAATTAATGAGGGCAGTCAGTACGGCCACATTTGCCCAACACCAGTAGGTAGTTTGTATAGGAGCAAAGTAGCTGTGAATAGTATTCATGTACATGCAATGGTCTACCCATTTGAGCTCTTTGCATTTGCTTTTGTGAATTAGCATTATTGTGTCTCCTTTTTTGGAGTTTTATGAATCTAACCTGAATGTTATGAAAATGAATGGCTTGGAGAAATTGACTCCTAGGGGCAGTGACTCGGAAAAGCCCTATTGTGCAATGACTCTAGATGGATTTTTGACATGCAGAGTTTATCACCCTTATGCCTTAATGAAGACTCAGGTCTACATAGATTTTTTTAGGGTAATTTGAAGTGTTTGTTTGGTCTTTATTATTTGTGTTTTCTTTTTTTTCTCCTAGCTTAAGGATGTTACAAAAGTCACAATGAGCCACCTTAATGGTGCAAAAAGTAACTTGACATGCTAAATGGGAGAAAGAAGCTAAAATTCACAAAACGTTAAAAGAAACAAAGTATGTAGCTGTTGGAAATGTTGAGGATATTCTGTGGTTTGGATTAATGATTCCATGTGGGATCTCTAATTTTTTATATCTTGAATATCGAAATGGACAATATTCATTTAAGAGAAACCGTGAAAGCAAAGGATTGTGAATGAATACAATTCTGTGTATTTAACTTAAATTTTGTTTCCTACGGTCTTGTAATTACACAGTCACAGCAAGCAAGTGTCATTTTTGTGGACACTGTTATTAAGGCAAGTTGTGTATCACCACAAAGTCATGTTTATGTGCTAGAATGGGGGAATGTGGGGAGTTCAGTGTACAATTTGGTCACTGTATCTATAAGCACTTAAAACATTTGTCCCTTGTTAGATGTATTGCCATTATATTATTGCAACTGCCATTTACTGCTACATCACTGAAATCAATTGGCAGACTGATACTAATGGCAATGAGTTGGTGTTTTATTATTTAAAACAGTCAGACTGTAAGTATATACTGACTTTTTTTTTGGTTTGATTTATTGTATGAATTATCAACTGTTCTAAGTTCTATTGGTTCCAACATAACCAATATTGTACACACTAGGGGGCTGATTCACTAAGGGTCGAATATCGAGGGTTAATTAACCCTCGATATTCGACTGGGAATTGAAATCAAAGGATTATTCCTTCGATCGAACGATTAAATCCTTCGAATCGAACGATTTAAAGGATTTAAATCCAACGATTGAAGGAATATCCTTCGATCAAAAAAAGTTAGCCAAGCCTATGGGGACCTTCCCTAACATTGACTTCGGTAGCTTTTAGATGGCGAACTAGGGGGTCAAAGTTTTTTTAAAAGAGACAGTACTTCGACTATCAAATGGTCGAATAGTCGAATGATTTTTAGTTTGAATCCTTCGATTTGAAGTCGTAGTCGAAGGTCGAAGTAGCCCATTCGATGGTCGAAGTAGCCCAAAAAAAACCTCGAAATTCGAAGTTTTTTTACTTCAAATCCTTCACTCGAAGTTAGTGAATCGGCCCCTGGGTGTTTTTGCACAAAGGTAATGTACTTTAAATATCTACTTTTATTGTAAAAGAAACTGCTCTACCTATTCCGTTTCCTTCTAGTGCTGTTTCATCAGCCCTTCAGGACCAAGCTGCACCTTTTTTATAGGTGAACAAGCATGAGAGCATCACTATGGAGGGCTTGTTACTACATAGGCTATTCATTTTGTAACAAAAGCAGCCAAGTTGTAACCAAAAAAAAATTATGCAATATACTGTAGACACTCATTTTGAAAAAAATCTTGTAAAACCTCAGATAAAATGCACTAGTGACTTTTAAATGTCAAATATTTGTGAAAGATCAACTGCCTTTTACTCCAGCAGCTCTAATTCTGTACTGGAGCCTGGCTCTGGCATAGACTTACTTAAGTCTATGCCAGAGCCAAGCTCCAGTATAGAATTAGAGCTGCTTATGCAACTATACTTCGCTAAAGCTAACAGACCCTTTTGACTGTTAGACGAACATCAAAACCAACCTATACTGTCTACCCTTCTTTCTCTAACATCCAAAACTGTAATACGTGTCAGTTTCTATGGAGACACAAAACACATAGGGGAAGCATGTACATAACATACTGCACATTTCTAATAAGTGGGCATGAGCACTGATCCAGATATAAATTATCCACAAATAGAGAAAGTAAGATATGGGGGCATTTATTATGGCAGTTCCGGTGGCACAATTGAATCCATTGTGCAGGCATTACATGGGACAAATTTGTGGTATAAAATGTGGGAAAATGCTACGTCAAAAACAGGGTGCCCATAGGAATGCATTGACCATGACAGGACCATAAAAAAACCAAAAACGTGGGTAAATGTAAAAACCAGGGATGTAAATGTGGAGTTTCACTGTATAAGGTATAAGTGATTACATGCACTATAATTAATTAATGCCTAAATTAACAAAATAGTGTCAAAGGTCTCTGAGTTTGATTATAATTTTAATCCAAAAAAGCCTCGGTGGCATATATGACAGAACAGTTTATTAAGAAAATGTATTTAAAACTAAAATATGCGATAACTCTTGCAACACTAAAGCATCACAGTCAGCATATGTAAGTTACAAGATGCCTTCTGCAGTGCTAATATATTCATCATTAATATATTCTTTCCTTGTTTCGCTGTTTTTTTTCAGCATTTTCAACTACATTCTGTTAATGTGTTTCTCAGTACAAACTTACATATTATCTGAGCTATGACTGAAATCACATCACACAAAATATTTCCCCCCAAAGTACCATGCATTATTGTTTTATACATCGCAATAAATATGAAATAAACATTGGGTAGCATGCTTACAATAGTGAAGAAACTGGAAGAAAATGCAGGTCACATTTGCAATTACTTGCACATAAAGGTAGGTATATATTTACCAGTATAACATCAGTAAAGGTAAAAGTGAAGGATCCTGTTTTGCATGATTTACAGCAAGTAGCCCATCACTGAATGATTAAGATTCACTAATGCGAGGACTTCCTGTTCGGCGCCTGAAGTGATGGAAGCACAGAGGTAGAGCTCCTGCTTACCAGGGTCTAGAGTCGGCACATAGAAGCTGTTCTCTTCATTTGAAATTTGTTCGTGTTGGTTCCCGGAGTGAGGAGAGCCAGAGGAGCAGAGAGGAGGCAGGTTTTTTGGTGATTTGGCTTCGTATGACTGCTGAGGTGTTCCTGATGTGCTGAGCTCTTTAGTTACCTCACATTCTGCCATTGCATTTGTCAAGCCCACACTGTTTTTGAGATTCACCTGTGAACTTTTGGTTCTCTTAACTGGGGGCTCTGCTGCATACTGGTTATATACTACATTTTGAGTCAGTTGTGGCAAGTTCTAAGCAACATATTTCTAACAAAATGGTGGCCTCTGATTTCCTGCTGGGACACTGAGTTATCAGCTAACTTAGTCAGAGCTGCTTGCTGAGTCTTATTTTGTGTCACATTGTTTCAATCTTAGTGACAGGAATTTGTCACAGAAAAACAGTTATCTCTCTGCTGACTAAGACTAAACATTGTTAGTGATTGCTGTCATTACTGAGACTTTTGTTACACCTTTATTGTATACAATGTTGCAATTGCTTGAGGAGGAATGTAACCATAGCAACAAATCAATGGTTACTTCTTTATGAAAGGAAAACAGAGACAAAGAATAAAACAAGAAGGAAAAATTGACTTGTAATAAAAGTTTTATTAATATTGGGATTGTTGCTCAGGTTTTCTAATATATGAAAACGTATTCTCCTTCCTTGACAATGTCTTCTAAAGCTAATGGCAAAACATATGAGAAGGCTAACAAGAAAAATGTAAAGCTACAGGATAGGGATACAAATAGTATTTTCTTATCTCACAACTCTGCTCCTACAAGAACATCTCTATCTGACGACTACTCTCTTATTGCGGCTGAAGTAGCCAGACTCATCAATCCAGTTATAGAGTCAACAATTAGTAAGGCCATTGACAAACTGCAGATCAAAATTACTAGCATCTCAGAAAAGCTCTCTACACATGATAAAAGATTTGGCGAGATCGAGGATGTGGTTTCTCAACTCCAAGATATGACTGATTCTTCATCCAGGTTGGACTCTTTAGAGAAACAAAATCAAGAGCTTAAGTTGAAAGTGGATGACCTGGAAAATAGATCTCGGAGAAACAATCTCAGATTCATAAACATTCCTGAATCTTTCCAGAATGATTCCTTAAACATGTTAAGTTACAAAACAATTCCCATCAAATTGGGTCTTCCTCAGGATTGTCAATGTTTCAAAATAGAGAGACTTCATAGGATTGGTCCACCTAAAGATCTCCAACCCATGAGACCAAGAGCAGTAATTGTCAAATACCTGGACTACACAGATAAAAATAGATTATTTCAAGCCTACAAAAAATTGAATACACTTGATGTTGAAGGAAATAAAATTTTGATATTTCAAGACTACTCATTGCTTCTGTCTCAAAAACGAAAGGAATTTTCCAAAACTTGCCAATCACTGGCTAATCTTCATATTAATTTTGCCTTGATGTATCCTGCTAAACTTAAGATTTTTCTGCCTTCTGGAGCCAGGGTTTTTAGTGATCCTAGAGAGGCGCACACTTTTGTTTCACATATGGAAAAGAAGAATAGTGGAAATCTTGCTTTGGTAACACCATCTAACTCAAAATGTGGCTCTCCCCCAAAGGATCAAAGATGGAAGAGATACGATACCCCTCAACAGTCTAGATTTTCTAAGGACTCAAAACCTTCTCAAGTTCAGACCAAATCTAGGTCTAGGTCGAGATCTCCACTTCCTCCTAGAACAGGCAGTCTTCCACATTCCAGTGAAGAAGATATGATCCCTGATACTTGACTCTAAAAGGGAATAAACTTTTTCTTCAATATGACCCTGTAGTGGGTGTTATATTCTCTGTTTAACTCATCTCATAGAGAGAGAGTTGTTAGTTTTCCATCCTTAGGGAAAAAAGGAAGTGTCCTATTACTTAGTATACCAAATTTGTTATTCGGTTCTATAAGTCACTATCTTTTAATTTTACATGTTATTACTGATCCGTATTGTTTGCTCTGTTTTGTTTATACCAGTGGATGTAGCTATATATGTATTATTTTACTTAAATCAGCTCAAGCTCATCTTTCAGGTTGATGTCTTCATCTAGATCATATTCCTTGTCCTTTGTTTCCTGGAATGTCAATGGATTAAATTACTTTTCTAAGAGAAGGAGTATACTTAGTAGTTTAAAAAATACCAAATGTGACATAGCATTCCTACAAGAAACCCATCTTAATGGTTCAGAGAATGCTTGGTTGAAAAAAGATTGGGTTGGTGAGCTAGCCTTCTCCCCTGCTGTTAAGAAAAAATATGGAGTAGCTATTTTATTTAATCGTAAACTGAATGTTGCTATAACAAAGTCGATAGAAGATGAACTTGGCAGATTTATTTACACTGAAGTACTCATTAATGATGTTGTGTGGCACTTGTGTTCCGTTTATGCTCCAAATAGTTCTAAGTCTGATTATATTAATTGGCTCAAAAAACAAATTTCTATGCTTCCTGCTAACAATATAATTCTAGCAGGAGATTTAAATGAGTCTTTTCTTAGTTCTTTAGACAGATCGGATTGGAAATTGAATAATCCTTGTAAGAAATCTATGCTCCTACATAATTTTTGCAGAGATACTAACCTTAATGATGTTTGGAGACTTTTTCACCCTGCTGAAAAAGATTTTACCTTTTTCTCATCTGCTCATCATGTAGGTACAAGAATAGATTATTTTCTAATTTCCAATAATCTGATAAATAGAACTATTGAAGCAACTATAGGAGACATTAATATCTCAGACCATGCCCCAATCTCATTTGTGGTCTCCATTTCACCTGCACCTAGAAACTATGTCTCTTGGTCCTTTTTCCTGATTTGCTTAAAGATAATCCAGACTTCATTAAGATGCTACATAGCAGATGGGATTTGTTTTTCAAGGAAAACAAATTGCATTCAAAAGATCCATCCTTATTATGGGAAATTTGGAAGGCAGTGGTTAGAGGGGAAATATCTTCTTTTAAATCTCACTTCTTTAGGAAAGTTCACAAAAACTTTCTTGAGTTGAGTAAAAGACAAAGCATCTCTTACATTCGATTTAAACAACATCCCTCATTTGAGAATGCTCAAAAATATAAGAATATTTTAGATGAACTTAAAACTTGGATTAAATTGAGACAAAATTTTTTTGCATCTTTTTCGCAGGCTAGGCTTAAAAACTTAAGTAACAAAGCAAATAATTTGCTTTTTAATCTTACTAAGGCTGAAAATAAGCAGGCTAAACTTATTAAGATTAAAGATACTCATGATCAGCTAACAAATGATCCCAATAAAATTGTAAGCATTTTCAAAGATTTTTATAAAGATTTGTACTCTAATCCAAATATAAACTCTGAGAAAATGCAAGAATTTTTTGTAAATTGTAAAATCCCCCAGATTTCAAAGGGTCAGTTGGAAAAGCTAAATAGTCCGATTTCCTCTGTGGAAGTGTCCACTATTATTAATAATCTGAAAACTGCAAAGGTAGGTGGCCCTGATGGCCTAACTCCTTCTTTCTACAAAATTATGAAAGATAAAATCTCACCCTTTTTAACAAACCTATTCAATGATATATTATTCTTTGGAAAGAGCCTACCTTCTAGTGAGATATCAAATCTTAGAGTTATCCCAAAAAAAGACAAAGACTTATCCCTTCCCTCCTCCTATAGGCCTATTTCCTTGTTAAATCAAGATATCAAGATACTATCCAAGGTCCTTGCCGATAGGCTTCCTTTAATTCTTCCCTCTATAATATCCGAGGCCCAAAATGGTTTTATTAAGAAAAGGTCAGGAGTAAAGAATATTAGGGCTCTGATCCATATCTTATACTTCGCCAAAAAACATAAAATCCCCAGTTCTATTTTTAATATTGATGCTGAAAAGGCGTTTGATAATATTACCTGGGATCATCTATTTGTTTGCCTTAAGAAATTTGGTATCACAGGCCCCTTTTTCCAATATATCAAATATCTTTACAAAAATCCAAGAACACAAATAATTTTGGGGGGAGCTAGGTCGCCACCTTTTGAATTATTTAAAGGGACAAGACAGGGCTGTCCTTTGTCGCCCCTTTTATTTAATATTGCTCTAGAACCGCTAATTCGTTTCCTTGATCAATCCAAGTCAATTTCGGGAATTACCATTAATAGAAGACATCTCAAGGTATTAGCCTTGGCCGACGACTTATTACTAATTTTAAAAAATCCTGAGTCCTCACTTAAGGTTGTTTTTGATTTATTCCGAGACTTTCAGTCCTTCTCTGGTTATAAAATTAATGTTGAGAAATCGGAATGAATATTTATGGTTCTTTTTCTAAATCTTTACTTAAGAAATTCCAACTTAAAAACCAAAAGAATCAGATCAAATATTTAGGATTCATAATTCCATCAGATCTAAATAATTTATATTCTTTGAATATCACTCCAGCCTGTCAAAAGGTTTTTTCCATGTGTGAAAAATGGGCTAATTCTCCCCTTAATATAAAGGGACGAGCACTCTTTTTTAAATCTTTGATATTTCCCAAGTTAATATATTCATTAATTAATCTCCCCTTGCTTATAAAACATTTTGATATTAAGAAACTTGACTCTGCCTTAAATAAATTTATTTGGAATGGTAAAAACGCAAAAATTGCACTTCATAAATTAAGAGCTCCAGTTAAACTAGGAGGGTTAAATCTTCCTAACTTTAGAGCTTTTAATTTATCAGCCCTCACTAGATACTGTATTGAGTGGATCTCTCAAGGCAATAAATTTACAAACCCTGACATCGAGATCTTTCAAGAACCCTTCTTTGATATTTTATCTGTTTTACATAGCAAATGGGGAAATGTTCCTTGTGACTTTAAAAGGAATCCTCTTTATCTTGATTCTATTTTTGTGTGGAAACATTTATTCTCTCAACATGGGTATAGTTATACAGAAACCCCTTTCATGCCAGCAAAGCTCTTACTTAAACCCTCAGATTATCAAAAGTCTGATTCTTTTCTATTTTCTGCTAAGAGAAATTTACTAGTCTTAAAGACTTATTTGATCCACATAAGAAAACTTTATTGTCTTGGTCAAAACTCAAAAATGAGTACAAGCTTAATGAATCTGATAGATATTATTACTTAGCTTGTCAATGCGGTCTTTCTCTACTGCATGATAAAAACAATTTGATTTTAGCTGACCACAAGCTAGCAGATGATTTGGCAGAATTTTTGGAACTCCCCTGTTTGATTTCAATTAACTCTTTATCTAAAAAATTTTGGAATATTTATGGTACAGACTCACATCCATTATCTAAATCGTCCATTAAATGGACTGAGTTTTTACAATGTCAAGTGTCTCCCTCAGATTTGGTGAAATCTATTAATTCTTATAATAAATTAATTTTGGCAGAGAGTTGGAGAATACAACACTTTAAGCTTATTCATTTAGGATATGGGAAAATGTTTGCTAAAAGTACCTCTAATAGTCCTATATCATTTTGTCCTAAATGTGACGAGACTAATGTGTCAATTTTTCATTATTTATGGTCCTGTCCAAAAATTAACCTTTTTTGGAGGGAAGTTACTAATTTTTTGAATTCTAGACCGAAGATAAAAATTAAACTATCTCCGTGTATTGCTTTACTGCATCTAGATATTAATATGCTTTCTGCAAATCCTAAGCCAAATATTATCTCCCATGAGAGTAAATTATTGACTTCCTTTTTTCTAGCTGCTTCTAGGAAAGCTTTATTTAATTTCTGGTTACAAAAGGAACCCCCCTCATTATCGGACATCATCTCTTATATGAATCAGCTTAGTTGGCAAGAAGCCTTAATAACTAAAACTAAAGGAAGTATTTCCAAAGATTCTTTTAGGCTGGTTTGGTCTCCTTATTTTGAAATCTGTAACTCCAATATTGGCGATCAAATAATGCGCTTTCTTCAATAGTTAGATGACCTATCTGACACTCCAGATGATAAATGGGCTTTTTCTTTCTTTTATTACTTGTGCATCCACTGGCTTAGTTAATTTTTAGTTAATTTTTTGTTATTTTTCATGAATGATATAGTTTTGATACTATCATGCCATTGTCTCCTTTGCAACATATTTTCTTCATCTGCATAACATTTGTTGTCATTTTGATTTCATTTGTTTAATATGAAAATCAAATAAAATATTTTAAACACAAGATTCAGTAATGCAGAATAATATTTTGAAATGTAGTTGGACTTTTATTAAACTATTTAATCATATATGCAATACAGTAATTGTTTTCCAATTTTCCAGGCAGCAAAAATATGGTTAGGTTCACACATTCTAATATTAGTGATGTATAAACTCTATGGAAGAGTTGCCAGAGTCTATGTTCAGGAGGTTCTTTGTCCAGCACCAGATATTGGCCAGAGCAGGATATAATGATCACATGTGTGGCTTTTTTACAAACATAAATTTAAGATGTTATAACGATTGTAAGGAAAATCTGGTCAATAATATTTTTTTTTGTAAGGAAAAAAAATTATATATTTAATATTGTTCTCATAATTGGCAATGATTATATGCTGCAAAACTGCTCTTGCACTGTTAACTTCAACATCATGGCTTTGTTGAAACAACAACCCAGTTAATGTTGACAGATTAAAAGCCAAAAGGCAAATCCAATCAAAAGGCGCTACCCAAACATGACAGGTGTTGTTGTTATACAAGAAAATCCAAGCTTACTGAATGAGACAGGTGTTTCATTCATTTTCTTGCACTGTTAATAAGGAGAATTTGCTCATATTGCCAGTCTTAATACATACAAAAAGAACATTAAAGTTGTAAGAGGCCAGTCTGCATACTGCCATGAGGGAATTCAAGTTAAAGGAAAATGAAAGCTTTGCTCAGTCACTGTTTCTGAAGGAACTTTGGATGCTTTTACAAACACTGCACTTTTGAAGTGCAAACAGATGGTAAGGGATTTACTGAACAGACAATGCTTAACACTGTATTGTAAAGATACTTAAACAGCAACTAGACCAAAATCTCATGCCTTTGATCATACCTTAAGTATCCTGCTGGAATATAAAATAATCATGTGTGAGAAATTAGTGCAAATTATACCATGGATCAGTTAGGTCGTGGAAATGCACAATGAATGTTATGTTACACACAACTGCAGTTATATATATTTTAGTATGTTGTGCTGTATATCTTCATATTTTGTCCTTGTCTCCCTGTAGCTTCAGGAAGCTGCTGTGACCTTTAATCCCCTCCCCTGTTCTAGTTTTCCAATTTTCATTTAGCAGCCATTTTAGGTGCTCTCTAACTGCCTATCTTACCCTGGTTAAAAAATATTTTCCGACCTATTGGACTGAGTTGAGTTCAGCTGTCTGTGGAGATCTGCTCATAACAGTGAGTAGTGTCCTGTAAAGATCCCGGGCCCAGGTCTAAGGGAACTATCACCACACACATTTGGTTGAAACAGAACAATGAACAAAAATGTAACTGTGATTTACAGCAACAATAAAGATACAGTCCAGCAGAATACATGCAAAGTTTTCCTGCCCATTGAGATGTGTACCTCCAATATGCATAGGCTCCTTTAAAGGATCTGTTGAAAGATGAACTCATTAAAGGCTGTAGTTTATTTTAATATCCTCTCCCTCGTTGTTGCAATGGTAGAATATAATGCAAACCTGACCAAGGGAAAATAAAACCTCAAAATGATGTATAGGCACCTAAAAATATTCCACTTTCAACTAGATGGATCCTCAACTAGTTTTTCAAGAAGTTTGCCTATAACTGTTGGTTTAATAAAAACAGATAGGCAGCACTTTGGATAAAAATCAATATAGAAAATTTATTCCAACAGGAGATGGATCCACATGGCCTTACGTGTTTCGGGAAAGAAATCCCTAAATCATAGGCTTACAGGTCAGACAGTGTCATTTCCTTAAATAGACTACACAACAGCAACATCTGCTGATGTCCCTGTTGGGTAGTCTATTTAAGGAAATGACACTGTTTGACTTATAAGCCTATGATTAAGGGATTTCTTTTCCGAAACGCATAAATCCATGTGGATCCATCTCCTGTTGGAATAAATTTTCTATACTAATTTTTATCCAGAGTGTCGCCTATCTGTTTTTATTAATACAAGGCATAGCTGGGGCGCTGGTGGCTGAGCACCCGGTACTGAGGTGGAACAAGTGGAGGAGGAAAACCCGCGAGTGGTGAGTCCGGAGCGGCTACTTATTTTGACCTTGTTAATACCTGTTGGTTTGAAGAGCATTACTGGGCAAAAATTGTCAAGGACTGCAATCTTTCTTTGCACTATATTCACTTGGTATATTCAATTTTTTTTTAAAAGTAAATAACATGTACTTCTCCTAGTAAGTATAGAGCTCATCCCCATGTTCACTAGTCCCACCTCCTTGCAGCAGTTACACTCTTACATATAGACTCCAATTGAAACACATACTTCTCCAGGATCATGTAAATAGTTTTCTTTTTTAATTTATATAAATACATTAGAAGCTGGCAGCATTGGATTGGTGCAATCAAAATTGCTCCAACGTGATCCTAGAGAAGCACGTGTTTCAATTAGCTGTATGTAAAAATAAATAACATGTTTTCTGTGATGTCAGAATGCTCCGAAGCAAATCTAATATTTGATATTCTTGGATGATTATATCTGAAGGGTATTTTCAAGGTAATTCATTAAATTTAGACCTACATTTCTTAGTGATTTCAGTGCTTTAAAATTATACATACTTATGATGTCTTGAAGAGATACAGACATCAGAAAATAAGCTTTTTTATTTTCTATCATAACATTGTCTTTGAATGTTATTTATAATTTTGTCATAAACATAAAAGTATTTGCCTGATGCTTTTACATTACCTTTCTTACCCCCATGTTGCTCTATGAGGGGGCTGCCATATTTGTGCAGCAGTACTGACAGGTTAAGAAGGGACAGGTCAGGTTGGCAAAACAGTCAAGTTAAGGAACTTCAAGTAATAATTATAATTTTATAATTATAAAACAATTTTGAAAATAATATTTTTAGTGTCAGTATCAATTTAAGGTAGGCAGGCTGGTTTCTCAAGACCAAGAATGTTCAAAAACACATTCACTTTTCACAGGGGATTAGTAATAAGTGGTTAAGAAAACCTCTTTCTGATGGGGAAATATATTTATATATTTATTTGGGTATATTTCCCTGTGCATCTGAAAAAAAAATCCTTAGTTGCATGACAGCTTCAAGAGGGAAATCCCCTTTCATAGTCTGAAGTTAATGATCATCTACAGTGATATTTGCATTTGGTAATTAGTACTGGGCTGTGATGCCAGTAGCTATGCCAGTGTTCAAACACAAAGAACCCTCTCTTTTTAGTTATCTTTTGAAATGTATATCTTGTCTCCTTGTGAAATCATTTTTGATGTATATAATTTGTATAATCTGGTTTAAAGGGAGGCTAACATTTAAAATGATAACCAATGGATGTGATTGTAAATTAATTTTCTACAGACAGTTTTGCACATCAAAGGCAACGATCTGTGATTATATTAATCAAAATTTTACTTGCAGTAAAATACAAATGTTTGGATTCAACCATACAAGTCTCGGTTGCTTGTACTTTAATTAGATTCACAGGGCAAATATTTAGAAAGTAATATGGACTATAGTAGCCTGTGTTCTATATTTAATGTTGTATAGTCTCTAAAACACCCACAAGTTGGCCTATAAGATGGTTTCAACCAAGCTGGTATTTGCCCATGTTGAGTTGACAACAGTTTAATCTTTCATAATTAGTTTGGATGGTCTTTTGTGTCAATTGGTTAACTGATTGCATCCTATGTTTTGTATTTGTGGACAATGCTTACTTTTGCTAAACATTGGCATAAAGAACATAAACAAAAATTATACACAAGTTATAGAAAGACAGGGAATATACAATGTATTAAGAAGAAGAGTGAGGTACTCTATGAGGGCAGATTATTGAAATGTGCCGTCAAAGAGCATCTGCAATCTGTGGCCATATTGATTATCCTGTGATTGGGTTTACTGACTGTATCTATTAAGAACGTTTCAAGATCCCTAAATCTTTGGACAGAGACAATTTTTTTCTAATTTCGGTTCTGTACATTCAGCTTTAATTCAGTGGGTTGAACAAAAAGATTACATACAAATGTGAGTCATACCTTGTATTAATTTATTATATAGCACCCGTTTGTTATAAACTTTTTTCTGTACTGTTCTAATGGAAATATTAAGATATATAACAATCTTTCTGTAATAAGAATTTCCAATTTTTATAAAACTGTTTCTAAATCTGTTTGCAGATTCAGCCATGTCCTAGATTGCAATTGTTGAACTGTTTCTACTTAATTACTTCTCAAACCCCAGTGTACAACTATTTAATAGATTACACATTGAAAAAAAGACAAGTTGAACCCTTTCAAAATATCTAAATATTCACACAGAAGGCAAAATTATGTTTTCTCCAATTACAACAATTTCATTATACAAACTATTAAGAACTAGTTACTAAATCTACTACAGTACCAAAATGATTGCCATATGTCAAGATTCATAAGAATTTCTACGGCATCCAAAGACAGAAATTAACATTGACATTTACATAGCATACACCGATTATACCAAGACTAATTACTTGCATCACTCTCTGGTAGATTTGGGCATCACCTGAATTCTGGCTTTATAAAACCTGCGCATTAATGAGTTAAACGAATAAACACTTTAATAAATGGATGCCTACATTTGCCAACAATCTTCAAGAAGCACAAACGTGTACAGAATGACAATTTATGTTTGCTTAGATTTGCTATTTACTGGAAACAGAGGGCCTAGTTCAAACCATGAAAGAACAGACAAAGACCATTATTTAATTATTTTACATTTAGCACTAAACATTTATGTTAGGCATTGCCACATTAGGCATGTATTCATCCCTGCAATCCCATTGACTGACGTTATCAGCATGGTGGAATAAATGGTGCCAATCTTGCATTGCTGTGACCAATTTCCAATACTAATAAACCTCCACCAAATGGCAGTGGCAATTAAAATATATAGAGCAAATATACACGTATTCCCTGGGGAATATATATAAGGAGATCAGCGCCTGTGGCAACAGAAATTAGAAACAAATATAGCGTAGTATGTCAAAATAAAGGGAATATCACCCTGTGTACATATAAAAAGATTTTTTTAAAAGGTTTTTAAAAGAGTGTGCTCCCCTTTTCTTTGAGCAACTATTAGTTAAAGAAGGAAAGAAAAAATTGGATCCAAGTGAGAAAGAACAACAACTGACCTTCCTTAAAAAAGGTGCAATCCGATGGTGGAGCGCCTCCACACTATGTATAAAATGCCTACTTACAAACCACTACTGTGGCATTGTGCGTATTAAAAGATTTCTCTCTGATCCCTCCTCCAGCTCAACGCTCCTAAAAATAAGGGACAGTATAGATTTGAAAGGAGGGAATCTAGAAGAAACTACACCTCCCAGAGTCCTCTGTTATTATGCGTTGGTGAATGTGAGTACAAAGTATTTGTATAATTTTCCGTTGAGATAGGCATTTGTAAAAGGCAAGGATTGTGGGGCCAAACTGTTAAAATTACTGACATGATAAGGACAGTACGATCGATCATGTAAACCCTGTGAAATGAGAAAAATCTAACATCAAATGCGCTAAAGAGAAAGTGAGCGTGCTGGAACGCATCGAGTGGAACGCACAGACCGGAAGTGGAAGCAGGAGCCATGTTACAGCACCGGATTGAATCTTTAAAAGGCGATATAGGAACCCACATGAATTATACCTCTGAGGAAGCTGACTACAATAACAGCGAAACGCGTTAGGTACGCTTGGGGTACGCTTTGGACCCAGGAGAGGCACCACAGGGGAGCCTGAAAGAATTGGCAGGACCGCCCCGAGGGAGCACACTCAAACTTTGTTGGGACTGAATGCGTATTACCCAAGGAGGGTAAATGTGAGTGCACATTTTATTTGTTTTTAATTATGTTTTAATAAAAGCAGTATTACACTATCCTCGGTTCCTATTTCTAATCCGGAGTCTGGCAGGAGCGGTGAGCTGGAGGAGGGATCAGAGAGAAATCTTTTAATACGCACGACGCCACAGTAGTGGTTTGTAAGTAGGCATTTTATACATAGTGTGGAGGCGCTCCACCATCGGATTGCACCTTTTTTAAGGAAGGTCACTTCTTACATTCACTTGGATCCAATTTTTTCTCTCCTTCTTTAACTAATAGCTGCTCAAAGAAAAGGGGAGCACACTCTTTTAAAAACCTTTAAAAAAAATCTTTTTATATGTACACAGGGTGATATTCCCTTTATTTTGACATACTACGCTATATTTGTTCCTAATTTCTGTTGCCATAGGCACTGATCTCCTTATAATACACAAAAGCCATGAATATCTTGTAAATTATATTCTTATAAACGGTGAGTTCTGATGTCATCAGTTATAAACGGTGAGTTCTGATGTCATTTCTGTCACATGACTCACTGAAATTTGTGTATTATAATAAATAAAGTACCCCCAGTTGCAAAATATGAGGATATTAGAAGTTACTTCGGAGTTCCATGACCTGCGGCCTCGTGCTTTTATATGGTCATGAAACTCCTCGGTAACTTATAATATCCTTATATTTTACAAGAGGGGGTACTTTATTCACTATATATATATTCCCCAGGGAATACGTATATATTTGCTCTGGACTTTTTTTTTTTTACAGCTGAGGGACTGTGATGCGCTGGAACGCATCGAGTGGGGTACGCTTTGGACCCAGGAGAGGGACCACAGGGGAGTTTGAAAGAATTGGCAGGACCGCCCCGAGGGAGCACACTCAAACTTTGTTGGGACTGAATGCGTATTACCCAAGGAGGGTAAATGTAAGTGCACATTTTATTTGTTTTTAATTATGTTTTAATAAAAGCAGTATTACACTATCCTCGGTTCCTATTTCTAATCCGGAGTCTGGCAGGAGCGGTGAGCTGGAGGAGGGATCAGAGAGAAATCTTTTAATATGCACGACGCCACAGTAGTGGTTTGTAAGTAGGCATTTTATACATAGTGTGGAGGCGCTCCACCATCGGATTGCACCTTTTTTAAGGAAGGTCACTTGTTGTTCTTACATTCACTTGGATCCAATTTTTTCTCTCCTTCTTTAACTAATAGCTGCTCAAAGAAAAGGGGAGCACACTCTTTTAAAAACCTTTTAAAAAATCTTTTTATATGTACACATATAAATATTTGTTGCTATATTTGTTTCTAATTTCTGTTGCCACAGGCGCTGATCTCCTTATATATATTCCCCAGGGAATACGTATATATTTGCTCTGGACTTTTTTTTTACAGCTGAGGGACTGTGAAGGGATCGGCAAGAAATACCTAAGGGACTGACATTTTTCACCAAGTTGCATTGTAAGCAATATATGTTTTATTGTATTATTCTCTCATAAAAATGTTGGCCTTTAGGAATAATAGAAACTATGACCTGGAGGAAATATTCCAATCCTCAAATACGGACACCAGCGACCAAACAGAGCTGGTAGATATAGAACTAGTGGATCAGTTCCAAGACCTAGAAAAAATAATGTTAAAAGAAGTACGCACATGTTGGGATAGAACCACTCTACAAAAATATTTGGAGCACAGAATTACCCCTAGGGGTCTGCGCATAAAGAAAAACTCCACCTTTGCAACTGAAAATATAGAGTTCCAAAAGGAGTGGGAGGAGATATTAGAAAATTGTACGATTAATTTAATTAAACTCATCATTAAACAAAGGGACTTGGAACTGATCAGATATGAAAAAGAAATTGGTGAACTACAAAGAAAAATGAATGCACATGAGAACACACGGGAATATGAAATGTTAGAACAAGGAGTAGTAAAAAAATTGAGTGAGGAGGAGAAAAAGATAATCAGTATAAAACAGCATAAATTCAAGAGGGATAAATCTGATTACAACAGTGGACATATAAGGGTATGGAAACAAGGGGGAGGCACAAATGCAATAGAAAAAAATAGAGCAAGGGCAAATCAAACACCCGGGGAGAATTATTTTTTAGGATACACCAGAGAGCGAGACACCAAGAACAAACAACACCAAAACGAAACAGCACGACAGGTGAGAGAGAATGTAGAAAGGAAGGAATCACTAATAAATCAATGGGAATGGGAGAAGAACACGAAAGGAAAAACACACCAAAACACACAAGCACCCTGGGAAAAGAGAAGACAGGCACCATGGAAGGAACAGGGTTATTGGCATCCACAAATAACAGGAGGAATAGAGAGGGACAGACACAGAAACAACCAATCGGGGGGCAGCACCAATACAGAGAGGAGGGGCAAACCCGACAATGGGAAAGATATCAAGGAAAGGAAACATGCAAACCAAAATACAGGAAAGAAAGAGAGGAAAAAAGGGAGGTACAAAATCTAAGCGACTGGAGAAGACAAACAAGGACACAAAACAAATAGGAATTTTTAATCTTAGCAGTATAACATTATCGATACATGAACAAAATGTCCTAAATAAGGGGTTAACATTCGCACCCAGGAGCAGGCCCAATGGGTTTGACCTGTTCGTGGATGCGGAAAAACACATTAGGAAATTGAGACTAAAAAGAGCATTTGCAAATAGTGAGATCATAAATAGAGACCCCTCCCTACAAAACAAATCTGAACAACCCCGATATTATCATACGGGTTTGAAGAAAAAGTCAGAATACATTCCGAAGGATGAGAAGGGCCCGTATATTCAACTATATGAAAATTTAATCAAACGAGATCTAAACATATTACAAAAGAAATGGGTAAAAAAAACAATAAAATATCACAAAAAAAGAAAAAGAGGCCTTAGAAAGTTTAAAAAACAACACCAACATCACAATCAAGCCGGCCGACAAGGGGGGCGGCCTGGTAGTGACGGATACCGATAAATATAGAAAAATGTGTTTGGACTTAATTTCGGATAGTAACACTTATCGACTGTTAACAGGGGATCCCACAGAAACCTTTAACAAGAAAATAAAAACAATAATTGATAAAGCAGCCCAGGAGGACATTCTAGGTGGTAGGGAAAGGGAATACCTATATACGAAAAACCCCAAAATCCCAGTCTTCTATTGTCTACCCAAAGTACACAAAGACACGGAAAATCCACCGGGCAGACCGATTGTGTCTGGCATAAATTCGATATCATGTAACATGTCAGAATACGTAGATAAAATACTACAGAACTATGTAGGGAGCCTGCCCAGCTATTTAAAAGACTCAACTTAAGTAATTAGAGACTTACAGCAAGTGAGAATTAAACAGGAGACCTTTCTATGTACACTGGATGTTAAGGCATTGTACACATCGATACAACACGAACTGGGAATAAGAGCAGTATCACACTATCTGGAAAGAGATCCAACCTTACCAACGAACCAGAAGGAATTTGTAATAGAGGCCATTTCTTACATACTGAACCATAACTATTTCTGGTTCGGGGATAAATATTATGTGCAGATATGGGGGACCGCCATGGGAACGAGATTCGCCCCCAGCTATGCAAATCTGTTCCTGGGATACTGGGAGCAGCATAATATAACACCTAGGCTGGGGGGGGGGGGGACCTCGTTCTATGGCGACGCTTCATAGATGACATAGTCTTCCTATGGCAAGGAACTGAATCAGAAATGATAGAATTTGTTAATAACATAAACCAAAATGATCAAAATTTAGAGTTCACATTTTCTTATAGTCGAGAGACGATCAATTTCCTGGATCTAGAAATAAGCAAAAACAAAAATAAAGACCTCCTAGACTTCAGAACCTATTTCAAAAAGGTTGATGTCTGTAATTATGTATTAAGTACTAGCAATCACAACCCGATTTGGCTTAAAAATATCCCATATGGACAATTTTGTCGATTAAAGAAAAACTGCTCCAACCCCGAGCTGGAGAATCAATTGGATTATGTATCCGAGAGATTCAAACAAAGAGGGTACAAAAATGAACTTATCCAAAGATCAAGGGAGAAATTAAAAGAAACAGAGGGGACAGATTTATTAAAAGAAAAGAGTAAAAAAATAACAACAGATGAACAAGCAGGTTTGTCATTCATAACCATCTACACCACGGGAGCACAAGAAATAAAAAGAATTTTGAACAGACATTGGAACATTTTAGAGGGGGATGAATTACTAAAAGGAAAAATCCCACAAAAACCTAGGGTAATATACAAGAGAGCGAACAACCTAAGTCAAATGTTAGTAAGAAATTTCATCCCAACAGACAGAGCACAAAATAAAAAACAAAAAGGGGAATGGAAGGGTTTCTTTCCATGTGCACTTTGCAAAGCTTGCAAGTATGGAAAGAAAAAGACATAATTTACATCAAATGCTACAAAAAGGAAATACAACATTGAACATTGTATCAAGTGCACGACACAAAATGTAATATATTGTTTAGAATGCCCCTGCGGCTTCCAGTATATTGGAAAAACCAACAGAAAGTTAAGGGATAGAATAAACGAACATGTGAGAAATATAGAAAAAGGAGTGGTAAATCACAGTGTGCCGAAACACTTTAAAGAATATCACAATCAGAAAGCTAAGGATTTAAGGTTTTGGGGTATAAGCACAGTAAAAAGGGATTGGAGAGGGGGGCACCTAATAAAGAAAACACTACAAGAGGAGAGTAGATGGATTTATAAAATGCAGACCCTCACCCCACAAGGGTTGAATATAGACATAAATCGAAGGGCGTTTTTATAAAAGCCGTAAAAATGATGAAAAAACACAAAAATAAAATAAAAAACATAAAAAGTAATGAAAGAGAGTGGTGGATATATATAGGAGTAAGGATTGAAGCCAGAACACAAGCTAAATTTTATTGAGGACACTTTGTAATAAAAACACTCCAAGGAATGTTCACCTGAGAATCAAAGGGTTAAAAATATTTCAGAAAAAGGGAGGAAATAAGACAATACCAACATGTAATCAAACATGGGAAAGATATGAGAAAAAATGAAAAAGTACTAAAAATAAGGGACAGTATAGATTTGAAAGAAGGGAATCTAGAAGAAACTACACCTCCCAGAGTCCTCTGTTATTATGCGTTGGTGAATGTGAGCACAAAGTATTTGTATAATTTTCCGTTGAGATAGGCATTTGTAAAAGGCAAGGCTTGTGGGGCTAAACTGTTAAAATTACTGACATGATAAGGACAGTACGATCGATCATGTAAACCCTGTGAAATGAGAAAAATCTAACATCAAATGCGCTAAAGAGGAAGTGAGCGCGCTGGAACGCATCGAGTGGGGTACGCTTTGGACCCAGGAGAGGGACCACAGGGGAGTTTGAAAGAATTGGCAGGACCGCCCCGAGGGAGCACACTCAAACTTTGTTGGGACTGAATGCGTATTACCCAAGGAGGGTAAATGTAAGTGCACATTTTATTTGTTTTTAATTATGTTTTAATAAAAGCAGTATTACACTATCCTCGGTTCCTATTTCTAATCCGGAGTCTGGCAGGAGCGGTGAGCTGGAGGAGGGATCAGAGAGAAATCTTTTAATACGCACGACGCCACAGTAGTGGTTTGTAAGTAGGCATTTTATACATAGTGTGGAGGCGCTCCACCATCGGATTGCACCTTTTTTAAGGAAGGTCACTTGTTGTTCTTACATTCACTTGGATCCAATTTTTTCTCTCCTTCTTTAACTAATAGCTGCTCAAAGAAAAGGGGAGCACACTCTTTTAAAAACCTTTTAAAAAATCTTTTTATATGTACACAGGGTGATATTCCCTTTATTTTGACATACTACGCTATATTTGTTTCTAATTTCTGTTGCCACAGGCGCTGATCTCCTTATATATATTCCCCAGGGAATACGTATATATTTGCTCTGGACTTTTTTTTTACAGCTGAGGGACTGTGAAGGGATCGGCAAGAAATACCTAAGGGACTGACATTTTTCACCAAGTTGCATTGTAAGCAATATATGTTTTATTGAATTAAAATATCTAGTCTGGCATTAACATAAGAATCTTTACTCAGGGATGATTTTATACTTTTTAATTTGGTCAGATAATGATCAATCCTCTGCTTAACATAATAATTGACACACAGAAAAGTTGACTCTATCTGCAGTTTGTTGTTAAATTCAGTAGAATTTGATAAAATTATGTACTTGCCATGTTTTCATATACATTCCATTGTCATGTAAAAGCTAGCATATTTTTAATACTTTCAAGTAGGGGTGTTATTCTGTCACCAGCACGATTTATGCAGAAGATACCCTTCCTGAGACCCTCGCTCTTTGGACGGCGTAAATTTGCTGAAAATATATTGATGGCAGAGAGTTTACTCGATAAAACACAGCTTGATAATCAGGTGGTTCTTTAATCCAGGGATATTGCACACTACAAAGATTCTGGAGTTCAGAAAGACCAAACGATCAACGGGTTCTATAGGTAAGAACTGGTAGTTTTGCAGCTCTATCCAACTGACTGAAAGCAACTGAAACTAAGGAACAGCAGGGGAGAGCCCCAGCTAGTGGGTTGAACTAACAAACATTAAACAGCAGGGGAGGTGAGGAATATACCAAACACATACGAATATAATAACTGCCATTAGGGACAGCACAGGTGTAATTAATCTATAGTTTTGGCATTTAGAATACTTTACCATCAACAGACTATATGGCCAAATACCAAACAAAATATGAATCCTAATATGCATATTTGAATTTGAGAAATAAAGTATCATAAACATCTATAGAATCTGTCATAACTAGCAATGTTTCTCACAATATGCCATGTCCACTGGCTCATATACAATTACAAATTCGACCTCCGTGCCTAAACATACAGCATTATGAAAATCTCAGTGGTAGTACAAATGTTATGAACTTTATAAATAGGCATTTCATTTTACAACTGTGTTTTATACTTTCTGTTGGTGTAAAATTACACACTTTATAAATATGCCTTTTTATGTATTCAAGCTGTGTGTCCATTAAATAAGCTATCGTCATTACATTCCACTTAGTGCTTAAACTGCAGCATTATGTATTTTGCAAAAATCTCTTTTAGATTCATATTAAGTTATTAAGTTCTATTTGTTACATTTCCAAATGCTTTCATGTTGATGAGTCTGTGACTTCATATCCCTATGAAGGGATGAGAATTTTCATAATTCCTTGCCTTTTCATTCTGTCAATCATTTTAAGCTTGTGGCTTCAAAGGGAAAATGATTACATCTTTTTAAGCATCGGACTCTTTAGTTGAGAAAGCATTAAAAGATTGCCAAGAACAAAGTTTTTTTGCCCTGATGATATACCTTAGGAAACCGATAATAACTGGATTGAAATAATTTTATAAATCTGGCATACTTTTCTGTACTACAATTAGAAGCAAGTTTTGCAGATAATGTGATATTCCCTGCAGTGGTATAGCATTTCTATGCTTATAATATAGTATTGAAACTCACTGATCTAAAGATAATGTACAGAGTACAGTACATTTTTAAGCTGAAACCATCTTTATAGAACTTTAATATCTCATTAGAATTAAGTGAAGAAATAAAGGGCTAAAAAATTGTAAAAGATCTAGCACAGGTGTGGGTATACATCTTAATAAGTATGCATTAGGGATGCACCGATTCAACTATTTTGGATTCGACCGAACCCCCGAATCCTTCGCAAAAGATTTGGCTGAATACTGAACCGAATCCAAATCTTAATTTGCATATGCAAATTAGGGGTGGGAAGGGGAAAACATTTTTTACTTCCTTGTTTTGTGACAAAAAGTGAAGCGATTTGCCTCTCTGCCCCTAATTTGCATATGCAAATTTGGATTTGGTTCGGCCAGGCAGAATACTGGGTTCGGTGCATCCCTTGTAAGCATGGCAGATAATAATTAGACCTTCTCCCAGTCTTCTATTAATAGAAAAGAAAAAAACATAAAACAAAAGCAGAGTACTGGGGTCAACAAAAATATATTGTATAAATGCCAATTGAGGGGTTTAGTCTAATTATAATTATAATGTTTCTAATTATTCTGAAAAGCAATAAATAAACAATTATATTATTGTTTTAGCTGATAAACCGATTATCCATATCTAATCAGCTACTTTTTATCACACTAGAAAGAACTTTTCCGACTGAAAAAAAATTATAAAATCTAAAGTGTCAGTAAAGTTTTACCAAGCCATAACTATTGTCGCTGCTTGGTCAAATTTATCAGCTCATTTTTGCAGAAATTTAAAACAGAGAGATTTTTTCTGCAAGGTTAAATGCAACAGAACATTTTTGCTTTCTGACACATTTTTACTATACAGGCATCCAATTTGTATAATTATAATGTACAGAATAATTTAAAAATGTCATCAGTCTTAACTGCCAAAGTATGATAAAAGTAAAAGACTCAAACAACTATTTTTTTGTGGTATCACTCATACTGTATATAAACAGGCTGATAACTAGAACATAAAATCACTGATGCATGCATAATTGTTGTAATTTCTAACAGAAGAGTTATAGTAATTAAAGCTTTTTTTATCATAGTTAACTAGTATTTGCTATTTATTGGACTGCATTTTAAAGTCTATTTTGATATAAATTACTCAAAAAAAATACATCAGTCAGAATGTAGTTAAATAACTAAAACATTGATGTTTCTCGGATTTGGTTCTGACTGAACTGTCAGAATTGGAGCAAGTTTGGAGCTAGAGCAAAATACATGGTGGGAGTGAGTCAGAATGTGCCATTCTTATTATAATCTCTTGAGGTTAACAGACTGGATAAGGCAGATTATCATTGTACAATACTAGATAGTTATTTATTCATATCTACTACTGTACTTGCATAAACTAAACTAGTGTTCTTGCATCTTTGCTTTTTGTTAAATCCTTGTTAGCGGGCAGCTTAAATCTGTCTCTGCGGAAAGAGTCATTTGTTTTTTTTCACCTGACACATTTTACTAATGGTAATGCTAACACATTCAATAATCTACTAAAGAGATTATTATTAGGTTATTAATTTAGCATGCACAATTAAATGCAGTTCCAAAAAATGTACTGTATACAGTTATAACACCACTTTGAAAATAAATATTTATATTGAAATATTATATTTGTAACGGTTTTTGCTTTCATACACCATAAATCGGATAAATATGGTGAGATCAGAATCCCACAGAAAACGTTTTTATCTTTTTTAAATGTTAAAATGTTAACTTTTTTTTAAACGTTTTTAAATGAAATTGGGTTGAAACAGCAATGCATACTAACACTTATTTTCAATAAGAAACTAAAACCATTCTCCCCATAAACACTTTCACATGTTTATCTTACATCTCAGCCAAACAATCAGATCACAATGTTGGAGATAAAAACACAAAGACAGAAATAAAGGTTATCTGGTTGAGGACCACATGAATGAGCCCAAATCTGCCATCAACAGCTGGACGATTACTTGATATCAGTTGGGTAGGCCCATTGGAGTGTGCCATACACAGGCAGATAAACTGCTGACTCAGATTAAAGGAGCTTAATTGGCAGCTAAAATCTGCCCCTGTATGAACACCTTAATACTAGGGGGTATATTTATATTTCACAAAAGAGTGAAGTTAAAGATAAACACAGTCCACAGCATGAAATACAGCCTTTCTCGATTCATTTCTATGGGATTTTTAAAGGCGTATTTATCAAAGGGTGAAAATGAAAGTTCACCCTTTGATAAATACACCTTTAAAAACACCATAGAAATGAATGAAGGGAGGCAGTATTTCACTCTAGTGGACTGTGGTGATCTCTAACTTCATTTTTTGAAAAATATACCCCTAAGAATCTACGCATTGAATCTAGACTGTGTATTATGGGGGGACAGATGTAATA
This sequence comes from Xenopus petersii, assembly GCA_038501925.1. Lineage (NCBI taxonomy): Eukaryota > Metazoa > Chordata > Amphibia > Anura > Pipidae > Xenopus > Xenopus petersii. The sequence continues at coordinate 64,287,752 of CM076683.1, read as the reverse complement.
AATGCAAAAAAAAAGGAAACATTAGAAAATGTATCTTTACCTGTGAGCCTCTCCAAAGTATCAAAACCATATTTGATTGCTATTATGTCCAAGAATGAAATAGTTCCATCTTCATATCTGAAAAAATATAATATTAAACTTAGTTGAATTTATTTAAGTTTAAACAAAACAAATAAAAGAATATTTGTTTATTTTCATGCCTGGCCAAAGCAAAACAACTTGCACTAAAATAAACTTTCACTGTTACATATACAGTATATGTATATGACTCCAAGAAACTGGAGATTTAGATAACTATAACTTAATACTCTACATTTTACCTTTTTCCTCTTAGAGACAATAAATGCCAATTATCAGAAGGGTAATATCTGAGGTAATTATGTGCCTATTTGCTCTTTTGTGGAAAAAATATAATTCTACATATTCTTGGAACTATGGTTTATTCACAGATAAAATGCTGGCTCTTTAATTTAAGCCTTAAACTAAAAAATCCAGAAAACATCTGCCATAGATTCTCTAAATTATGGCTTAGGGATACATTTATTAAAACAATTCAGAGAAACTTGTCATGTTTTTTTTGAGATTCAAAATATTTTTCATGATATGCAAAAAAATAGCATGGAGCAAAAGGAAAATTAAACCACATAAAACCTATTAGGATGCTATATGCAAAATTACAGGGTGAAAAAAATAACAAGCAAACTTGAGGTCACAGTTAGTTACAGTTTATATGTTTATAATATAATAAATAAACGTGGATACATCAATAATTAACCACACAAAATCTAATTTCACATTATAGATTTCAAAAAGGAGATAGCCAGGGAGGAGAAATCGAGCACCGAACGATGGATCTTCGCCCTGTCACCGTTTCTGAAGAGGAGTTTCTGAAGAGGAGTGCAAGCAGAGAATCGGTTAGTAATTTCTTAATAAAGACTTTGCGAATTGAAAGTTAAAACTGCCTTGGTGTTTTTTTTTCGTTAAGTAGAAACTATTTTTTTTTATGTTACTGGTCCTTTAATGGCTTCTCTTGGATTAAATTAGAAAACAGTGGCAAAAACCATAACGTAAATAGATTTGTTAAAAGTTTAAAGTATAGAAAAGTATTTCTCTTACATAAAAGCGTGACAAGTGAATCAATGTAACTAAGCACCATGTTATCAGTTCTTTTCTTTAGTGGCGTAGGTGGTGTTACCATCCTTCAAGCATACCACCTGTATAGTCACTGTATAGTCACCCAGAACTGACAGTATTGAAAGAAGTGTTTTATTTTTGCTGATTATACTAAGTTGTGCAAAAGTATTAATTCCATGCAAGATGCTACCACTTTGTAAAGTAATTTAATTTGACTAACTTGAAATAATGGGCAGCAAACTGGAAAATGAGGTTTAATGTTGATAAATGCAAGGTTATGCATTCTGGTAGGAATAATATAAATGTGAGTTATACAGTAAAAGGCAGTGAAATGGAGGGGTTTCCTTAATTGAGAAGGATCTAGGGGTTTCTGTAGATAAGCTGCCTAAACCAGGCAGTGTAATTATATGGCTTCTAAAGCAAATAAAGTACTGTCTTGCATAAGAAGGGCATAACTCAAGGAATGGAAATATAATTTCACCTCTGTATAGGTCCCTGGTAAGATTGCAAAACAGTTTTGAGCTACTGTCCTTAAAGGAGACATATAGGATAAATGAAAAAACACCCTAATTTCGTAGGCAATTACGAGTAATATATGGTGTTGCTTTTACATTGTTCTAAAAATGAATATTATCTTTAAAATTAGTCCCTTTGTTGGAGCTCCCTTTAGATGTTCACTGGTCCCTGTCTGTGTTTTAAATGAGGGGTGGGCATGTCCTAATGGTCCCTGCCAGAAGCCCAGTAGGAGGGGGGGCAGCCAATCAAAGTACTGCAGTCACAGAAGCACAGATAGGCTTCAGTTCCCTATCAGGTCCTGCTATCTGCCGATTGGTTCCTGTTGGATGATGTTGTGATTGTTGATTCTGTTAATGCCTTTAAAGGAGAACGAAAGCCCCAGGGCGCAAAACCCCTCCCCCCCTCCCCTCCGTTGCCCTCCCTCCTCCCCCCTGGCCTACCCCTCCCCCTGGGTAAATGCCCCTAACTTGTTACTCACCCCTCTGCGCAGGTCCTGTCCATGGAGTTCGCAGTCGCCATCTTCTTCCACTCGAGTCTTCTTCCTGCTCTGACCGGCGTTTTCTGGCGCATGCGCAGTAGGAACAGTTACCGGTACGGCTCTACTGCGCATGCGCCGAATGTCACGAAGTGAAATCGGAAAACTTCGTGACTTTCGGCGCATGCGCAGTAGAGCCGTACCGGTAACTGTTCCTACTGCGCATGCGCCAGAAAACGCCGGTCAGAGCAGGAAGAAGACGCGAGTGGAAGAAGATGGCGACTGCGAACTCCATGGACAGGACCTGCGCAGACAGGACCTGCGCATCAGAAACAATGAAAAAAAATAAATGACATAACAAACAATCAGAGACTTAAAACAGACTAGTCCAATACAAGGTCAGCACCCTGTTACTTACAGTTCAAGTCAGCTTCACTGTTGCACTTTCATCAAATCATTCAGCCTCTCTTCAGGCACAGTCACCAGTCCCTTGGCGCTTGCTTTCTCTCAAGCTCATGCTCTCCGCCTCTCTTTTTCAGACCCTCTCTGTATCTCAGACTCCACAGGCCCCTTGATGCTCTCTCAGGCTTTTGTTCGCCACACCATGAACACCCAGGACTGTGTCTCTTGCAGACATCCAGGGAAGAGCCCATAGGTATGGGAATGCACCCATTTTACCTGCAGTAGCAGTTCTGCTCTCATCTGCCACCTAAATACTTGATACTGGGAGGGAATATTAACCCTATCTGGACTAGGCATCTTTCTTCAGCCATTTTCATGCAATGCAGATGGGTTTTCTAAATACACTGCCACAATACATACAGTATACTAATTAAAGTCAATAGGCTGCTCTTTCCATATCACTGACTTGAGCTGACCAGATGATTTATTTACTGTCTAAAACTCATTGGGGGCCTGATCTAAAATTACATAGTAACATTGTAAGTTAGGTTGTAAAAAAGACACAAGTCCATCAAGTTCAACTTTTTTAACCTGCCTAACTGCTAGTTGATCCAGAGGAAGGCAAAAAACCCCATCTGAAGCCTCTGAAATTTGCCTCAGAGAGGAAAAATTCCTTCCTGACTCCAAAATGCCAATCGGACTAGTCTCTGGATAGACTTGTACTATTAGTTATCTTACATAATGCTGTATTCCCTCACTTGCTAAAAAGCCATCCAGCCCATTTAAAAAAGCTATCCAATGTTTCATCCAATGTATCAGCCTGTACAACTGATTCAGGGAGAGAATTCCACATCTTCACAGCTCTCACCATAAAAAAACCCTTCCAAATATTTAGGTGGAACCTCTTTTTTTTCGAATCAGAATTGGTGATCTTGCATCAGCTAAGACCTACTGGTAAATAAAGCATTAGAGAGATTATTATATGATCCCCTTATACTGTATATTTATACAGTGGCGTAACTAGTTGTTACTGGGCCCCATAGCAAATTCAATTTAGGGCCCCAAAATATTTATAAGTTGGCCTATTTTACCAAGATATATTAAAATTGCTAATTAATTAGGGTCTCACTGGGCCCCCTACACTCCTGGGCCCCCCTGCAACCGCAGGGTCTGCTTCCTCTTTAGTTATGCCCTGTATTTATACATAATTATCATATCACCCTTTAAGCGCCTCTTCTCCAGCGTGAACATCCCAAATTTGGCCAGTCTTTCCTCATAACTAAGATTTTCCACAACTTTTACCAGCTTAGTTGCCCTTCTCTGAACCCTCTCTAATTCAATAATGTTCTGTTTGAGCAAAGGAAACCAAATCGGTATGGTATATTCTAGATGGGACCTTACCAGTGCTCTATAAAGTGGAAGAATGTCCTCCTCCTCCCTTTTAATACAGCTCAAGACCTTATTTTCCTTGATGCTGCTGACTGGAAATGTTTGCTACAGGCAAGTTTATCATCTACAAGGACTCCAAGGTCCTTTTCCATAATGGATTTGCTTAGTGCAGTCCCATTAAGGGTAGAAGTGGCTTGGATATTTTTACATCCCAGGTGCATGACTTTGAATCTCATTTGCCACTTGGCTGCCAAGATTGCCAGTTTGTCAAGATCCTGTTGCAAGATTGCCACATCTTGGATGGAATTAATTGGGCTGGATAGTTTTGTGTCATCTGCAAACACTGACACATTACCCTCCCCCAAATCATTAATGAACAAGTTAAATAAAAGTGGACCCAATATTGAGCCCTGAGGGACCCCGCTAAGAACCTCACTCCAAGCAGAGAATTTACCATTAACAACCACCCTCTGTACCCTATCCTGTAGCCCAGGACTGTCCAACTGGCGGCCCGCAACCCCCCCCTTGTGTGGCCCTCCACCTAACTGCTGTGTTTGGTATCACTACAGAGATTAACTGGCCCCTGCATTGTTTAAAACTCAAATTCAGACTAATTCTCTATTGTTCACACCTGCGATCCCCCTGCATTGTTCACACTTGTGAGACCTCTATTGTTCACACCCCTAAAGCCCTGTACTGTTCGCACCTGAGACCCAGGCTAAAACTGTCCACATTGTTCACCTGTTCACACTTTAATACAAAATGCTAATGGGGCACCAGCACTGTGTCACTGTATGTAGTACATATTAGAGTGGTTCTGTACATAATAGGTTTCCCTGTCTCTTGCTCTGTTCTGCCTTTCATATGCTCCCTGCATGTGCCATGCTCTGCCTGTGTCCTGCTCTGCTCTGCCTGTGCCCTGCTCTGCCTGTATGTGCCCTGCTCTGCCTGTTTGCTATGCTCTGCCTGTGTGTGCCCTGCTATGCCTGTGTGCCATACTCTGTCTGTGTGTGCCCTGCTCTGCCTGTGTGTGTCCTACTCTGCCTGTGTGTGCCCTGCTCTGCCTGTGTGTGCCCTGCTCTGCCTGTGTGTGCCCTGCTCTGCCTGTGTGTGCCCTGCTCTGCCTGTGTGTGCCCTGCTCTGCCTGTGTGTGCCCTGCTCTGCCTGTATGTGCTCTGCTCTGCTTGTGTGTGCCCTGCCTGTATGTGCCCTGCTCTGCCTGTGTGTGATCTGCCTGTGTGCCATACTTTGCCTGTGTGCCCTGCTCTGCCTGTATGTGCCCTGCTCTGCCTGTACATGCCCTGCTCTGCCTGTGTGTGCCATACTCTGCCTGTGTGTGCCCTGCTCTGCCTGTGGAACATAAGCCTGGTATTTGTTCTGGGGGTTTGTTTGTTTGTAAATTCTTGTTAGGGGCCCCTAAGGTGTTTAATCATGTGCTGGGGTGCTGTGTTATACAAGGGGAAGAGGAGGCATATGGATTTAAGGGTATGTCTTAATATGACAACTTTTTTCACATAAATATAAGTGATATGCCTGCAGTGAGCACCAACCATTTGTTTTTTTGGTCTGCTACCACAATTAATGTGGACATGATCTTGTGGTAACATGGGTGTGGTTTAAAGTGGGTTTGGTTTAAAAAGAGGGAGTAGTCAACACTGGCTTCCATTATCGGCCCTCCACTATGTAGGCCTGAAACATTTTGGGCCTCGGTACGCCAGAAGTTGGAAAGCACTGCTGTAGCAAGTTCCCTATCCATGTGCAAACGACTTCATTAAGCCCATTCATTAGAAAGCAGTTGTTTGTGGGGCATGGTATCAAACTCTTTGGCAAAATCCAAATAGATCACATCTACTATCCCCCCACTATTCAGCATCTTACTTACCTCATCATAAAAAGCAATCAAATTTGTCTGACATGACCTATCCTTCATAAAGCCATGCTGATTGCTGCCCATAATGCCATTCACTAGGACAAAAAATTGATTGTGATCCCTAAGCAAGCCTTCAAATAATTTGCCCACCACAGATGTCAAACTTACTGATCTATAATTGCCAGGCAGAGATTGTAATTCCCTTTTTAAATATAGGAATGACATCAGAAAATCAGAAATAGGGGCTGGTGTAAAACTGAACTAAGCTCTCTTAGAACCTGGGGGTGTATGCCATCAGGCCCTGGAACCTTGTTTGCATTAATTTTTATTAAAGCTTTATGAATCATATGCTGAGTCAGCCACTGACTGTGTTGAGCCATCAGTGCAGCTATTAAGTGAGCCTGGGAACGCAGACTCCTCTATTGTATACACTGAAAGAATTGATTTAGCACATTTACCTCAATGTTAGCCTATGGGGATCTTCCCCATAAGCTTTTTATGCTTTTTTTTGATCAAAGGAAAATCCTTCGATCGATGGATTAAAATCCTTCGAATCGTTCGATTCGAAAGATTTAATCGTTCGAACGAACGTTTTTTCCTTCGATCGTTCGAAGGAAGTATTTGCAGTAAATCCTTCGACTTCGATACTCAAAGTCGAAGGATTTTACTTCGATGGTCGAATATCGAGGGTTAATTAACCCTTTGATATTCGACCCTTAGTAAATGTGCCCCTTAGTCTCAGCCGCAATGCACTCTTCATTTCCTTTTATTTGCCTTCCGGATTGCTGATTTACATCTTCATTTCCTTTCTTTGCCTTCCGGATTGCTGATTTACAGCATTTATTATAGTGTTTATATTCATTAAATGCAGCTTCTGTCCCAACAGACTTGTAGTTTTTAAATGCCTTTCTCTTCTTTCCTATTAACTTCTTTACTTCTACATTAAGCCACATAGGGTGATTCACATAGGGTGATTCTTGGAGCGTCTACATTTACTCCTTAAGGGAATAAATTGAGTACAGTAACAATTTAATATATTTTAAATGACAACCATTTCTGTTCTGTGTTTTTAGCAGAAAGCTTAATGCCCAAATCAATGCTCTGAAGGGCAACCCTCAAGGCACTAAAATTAGCTTTTTTGAAATCCATGTTTTTTTGCCCTAGTGTAAACTTGATTTTTGCACCAGACATTAAATGATATCACATTATGGTCAATATTACCCAGGGTTTTAATTACTTGCACATTGGCTATACTTTCCAGGTCATTAGAGATCCATAGATTCAGTATAGCATTTTTTCTGATTGGCTCCTCATCAACTTGTGCCATAAAATTGTCATGCAACAAGTTTATAAACTTGTTTCCATTAACGGATCTGGCAGTACTGTTGCTCCAGTCAATATCTAGCAGCCTTTTCTATTTGCATCAGGAGCTTAGCCTCCTCCTCACTTACAGTACATTAGGGAGTCTATAGCATACCCCTACAATTAATTTGCTGGACTCTTTACAATTGGTGAAGAACTCCACCCATAAGTCTCTTGCCCCCTCATTTTCTAACATAACCTCCTCCTTTATATAAACTTTTAAATCCTGCCTAACAAACAGACATACCCCTCCTCCAGCCTGTAGCCCAGGTCTCCAAAAACCCAAAACCCTCCTCCCTACACCAATCTCTCAGCCACACATTAATCTCCCTTAACTCCGGCTGTCTTCTTAGCATTGCTCATGGCACATGTAATATCTCTGAGAAAATTACCTTCGAAGTCCTTGCCCTCAACTTTACACCTATTTTTTTTAAACTTTGTGTACCAAGACCTATGGGTCTTCCCCAGCCCCTCCCAATAATCTGTCCACTCATTCCACCACATGCCGAACCCTAGTACCAGGCAAGCAGCAGACTGTTCGGCATGAAGGGTCCTTACGGTAGATTACCCTATCCACCTTTCTAACAATTGAATCCCCTATAACTAAAACCTGCCTTTCCTTCCTTGTACTCCCCCCACCAGCCTTTGTGCTCGAGCATTGAGGGTCCAAAAACACAGTATAGGAACACTTGCATGGTTTCTTCCATCAAATACCTTGGCTTCCTGACAAGTGGGATTTTTTTCCACGCCAAAAAATAAAATGCTTGGCAGGTTTTCTGTGCCAAGCATTTTATTTTTTGGAAACCGCCACTTAAGAAAAATTCAAAGGAAGAAACCATGCAAGAGTTTGTACCTGAATGCTCTAGCACTAATGCTCAAACATTCTTAAATCTGGCCCTACGAAAAGCATTCATGGAGCTTTAGCCAAAACACATTAATTCTTTCATTTCAGTTTAATTTTTTTTTTAAAGTATTTAAAAAAAGGCTGGCTTCATATCAAACAGAATTTATGCAAAGAGGATATATTTCAGCATGAGTTACATTTTTCAGGACAAGTACTTTGACCTAAAACCTTAATCCTCATCTTCAACTAATTGTGCAATTTCTTATTTTAAAATCCAAATTCAATATCTAGCTCTACCTGACTCCAAGCTGAGAAGCTTTGGCCTGAACAAGTTGTTACCATTACCAAATGGAAAATCAGGAAAAACATTTTACCCTTTTGTAGCAATTAGTAATACTATGATTATTGATAGAACAGTACAAATATTCATTATGACCATGTCAATCTCTCAATGGCATAGACCTTTCTTGCCTGTCCAAATAAGGATTTTGGTCAATGAGACCTTTTTTGCTCCCTAGCCCATTACCTCATAACTTTGAAGATTTTCAGTTACAGTATTCAGGGTAGGGCACTTGTGTAATTTGTCTGGTCTCCCTTGCCTTTTCAGATTTCAGTTGCCTTCCTTCCTGCTGATGGAGAATTTAATTAGCTCTTGTCTCCCCTATCAGTTTGCCATTCTGGCTTACCTGAAGGCATTGGGTGGCAGGGGATATGCGGTCCTATAGCACCATTTTTTTGTTGATGGGCAAGGGAGGTGGGCAGTTAACAAAAGGTCGGTAGTAACCACAGTTATTTAATTAGGTCTGAGTCTTACACCCCTATGTTGGCTCTTTGTTTTTCTGTCCCCAGTGCAGCACTATACAGTTATTAAAAATGGAGCTGTGTGAAATGAGGAGGTTCCCTGCTCACTTTCTAAATGAGCAGATTATAGATTATAGATTAGATTTTTGCATAACTATATTAGAAACATTTTTATTTTGCAATCTATCTATCCAGTTTTTATTTTTACACTGAACGGTTCCTTTAAACATGTAAGCTGAATTTAAAAACTGGCCTGTTGGTATACCACAAGGACCTAATTGAGGTACCCCTGGGATTGCCTTTCTTTCTTGGGGGGCGGTATTATTGAAAGGTTATCATATATAGACAAAAGGTTCACAAGAATTCTGGATAATAAAACCCATACCTGACTAGAGAAAGAAAGAAATATTATAACAGAAATACGAGAATATCTAAAAGGTAAATTTATTAAACTGGCAGACAGTTAATGGAGTTTATTACTATTTCTTCTTTGTAAAGCGAGTTTATTGAGTGGTTACAGCAAACACTATCAGAAAGATAAGAGATAAGATTATCTCTAAATACTTTCTAAAGAGACTTGGCTGTCTTTTCTATGTCAAGTACTGAAATGGATCAACTGCCAAGCTTCCAAACTGTTCTCCGAAGTGCTAGTGTAGTCTATAACATAGGAGATAAAGCAGATTTTCAATGTAAACAAGAAGCACATTGAGGCGTAAGAATTTTTTTTATAAGAAAGGAGTATTAAATTCACTTGTATAATAACATAAATAATGAACAACATTGAGAGAACTTTTTCAAATAAACTGGTAAAAAATAGCACGTTTGTGGGATTTACAGACCACAAAGTAAAGTAATTATGCTTTAAACTCATTTCTGCTAAAGAAAGGGAAATGTAGCAAACTTTAGAGATGCCTCTATTATTTATTTACCAGTCTACCTTCATATTATACAAAGTGGGCAGCTTTCCTGCAAGAGCTCACTTTGGTTGTTGCCCAATGGGGCAAGCTAACCCCTGTCCACAATAGGCAGAATCAATATTATCAAAATGATGTACCTCCCTAAAATAACATATATTCTGCATAATACACAGGTAGGAATTTCCACATATCTGTTTCAACAGCTTATCAAAATTATATTTCGTTTTATTTGGGTGCACAAAACCCCCACACTCTTCTGCAATGTGTTAACTGCCCCAAGCCTCCCAGACATGCCATGTGCCCAATTGGCTTTAGTTTGATACCAAAAAACCCTGCCACCCTGAAGCATCATATTTTGATTCAATTGAAGGTCTTAAAAATGCATTATATAGAGAGTGTACAAAGACTTGAAATACTTAATACCAGTACGTGCTGATACATGTAAAGCATGGGATCAGGCTAGAAGGGTGCTGGACCCTGATTCTGCCAGAATCTTACCAGAAACGCCACTTTGGTTCAATAGCTTAATCAGTTCCAATATTTACCCAACATTAAGATCTGGGCTGACACAGGGGTAAAACAACTTAAAGGAATTGTTCAGTGTAAAAATAAAAACTGGGTAAATAGATAGGCTGTGCAATATAAAAAATGTTTCTAATATAGTTAGTTAGCCAAAAATGTAATGTATAAAGGCTGGAGTGATTTCATGTATAACAAGTCAGTCAGATCACTACTTCCTGCTTTTCAACTCTCTTTGTTTACACTGACTGGTTGCCCTGGCTACCAGACAGTAACCAATCAGAGACTTGAGGGGGGGCCACATGGGTCATATCTGTTGCTTTTGAATCTGAGCTGAATGCTGAGGGTCAATTACAAACTCACTGAACAGAAATGTACCATGTGGCCCCCCTTCAAGTCGCTGACTAGCTCAGAGTTATAGAGCTGAAAAGCAGGAAGTTGGATTCTGGCTGTTTTATTAGACATCTGTTCACTCCAGCCTTTATATATTACATATTTGGCTAACTAACTGTATTAGAAACATTTTTTATTTTGCACAGCCTATCTATTTACACAGTTTTTATTTTCACACTGAACTATTCCTTTAAGCATACACTGCATGAAGGCACTATATTCATCAGAGCACAAATGGTTGCCCATGAAAACTTAGGAAACATCCCCTTGCATGCCTATTTTCAAATTAGCCATGCCTTTAATGTACAGTTAAAGTAAGCCGCAGATTATACAACAGTCTTTATTAAAGAACATACTCTTAGATCCTCCTAAGAAAAAGTTCATTCTGTTTTGATGTTGAACATATAGTATATCACCCACTACTGCGAGTGAAGCCCAAATGAGCTCCTACCATTCTGTCTATGGAAGGCGATGACTGGGAGGAAGTGTCTGACACTATGCAAAGGCCACTTGTTAGCACTATAGATTAAGCACTACAAGATATTACATCAGACGTATCTCACACCATTGAAACTCTATCGGATCGCCTCCCAACTGCTTCAGATGTAACATGCAAGAAGACACCTTTATTCATTTGCTATGAGAATGCCACTACTTCCAGAAAAATGGCAAAAGAACTGGACCCTAATGTCTGCCTGTTAGGACTAGTGAACACAGTAGAACCAAGCAATAGCATCAGAGAACAACTGAAACTCTATAAATTTACATATTTAATAAGAGGCATGCCTGATAAATTTGAAAAAGTTTGGGGACCTTGGCTTTCATCCCCCTCGACAACAGCCACTTTTTGATCTGCACTGGATATCACTGTGCAAGTTGTATCTGCCTTTACTATTTATTTGTTTAAACTGTTAAACTCAAATAATAAAAAAATGAACCTTTAACAAAAATATGGAGAGATTTGCTTAGAATGTTTCATGAATTTTCTAAGCAACTATTTAATTGGCCTTAGTTTTTTATTTTAATTAGTAGTCCTGTTCTGCCCCAACTTACAAATTAATATATTGGGCTCCATTTACAAATTCTTTGGGTACATGGGGAAGCCTGTGGGATCTGTGCAACCAGTCATTTGTATTTTGTGCTCAAATTAGGGCAAAGTGCAATAGTTTAGCAATATTGATGCAATGCCATTAATGTTTCTGATATATGTGTTTATATTATGGTAAACATGATTTTCTTGTAATCTTTTAGACACTAAGAAGCCTATATCTCATTACAGAAGTGGAATTACAACAAAATGCATACACCAGCATATTTTGAAAACTTAGGTTTTTCTTGAAAAGTATACAGTATATTAAATTCCTGGGTGAACTAAAATGCCCCACTGGGAAAAGCTCTGAAAATTAAAGAGTGCAAAATGTTCAAAATGGTCTGGAAATAAAAGTACCAAATTGGCCAAATCATCTGGCAGTTAAAGGATTAAAGGTGATAACAGAATCAGCCCTGACAACATCATCCGCCAGTGAATTCCTTTACCTCATTGTCCTAACTATGAAGAACCACCTAAGCTGCTGTAAATAAAAGTTCTTTTCCTCTAGTCTAGCCTCTGGTCCGATGATCCATTTTATTTTTCCTCTAGAGAAAATAACCTCAACCCAACCTCATTTAAATTTAAATCTTCCATCCCCTTAAACAGTTTAGGTTCACGTCTCTGCACTCTCTCCAGTCCTTCCGGAGCCAAAAACTGCACTGTATAATCCAGGTGTTTGTAACTCTAGTTAAAGAGCTTAAGGAGCAAACACTTAAGAACAGCTAACCATTAGAGCAAGCTCCACTGGACTCCCAGGGGTTCTATTTATACTGTCTGTTTAGGTGCACTAATCAAATTCCACCCACCTCAAACTACGGGAGAACTAACTGCAAAGTAAAGCAGTTTGTGGCAAACTAGCTGTAAGCACAAAAAGAATTTAAAAAGAAAAAATCAAAAAAATTAAACCACAGTAGTTTAATTTACAACCCTTACTTTAAAATAACAGTTATTAAATACTTATCCTTTTGAGTTGATTTATTTGCTTTAGTTGCTTTCACCTAATTAACCTCAGCAATGTCTATCTAGCCTCTGGCATTTTATATATTGTATGACCTCTTCCTATTCCAGGCATTGCTATAAACTTGAAAACATGAAAAAGGAATGTCCTAGCAACATAGACAGAACCAAGACATCTTTCAAGTGTTTGTTTGCTAGCTCTGAGCCTTTCTATTGATGCATCAGCTACATTATTTTCAGCAGTTCTACATGTACATTATGTTTCCATTATCCACATTTCATTCCATAACATGCACACAAATAATGTGTAAACTGATACTGTTATTGCACTTTGTGCATTTTAGGTCAACTGTTTGTTTTTTTAACTTTTTCCATTCAAGACCCCCTTTAAGGACCACATTTTGCTAGAGCCCCTTACTTGATAACAATGTTACATACATATGACATGAATACAGGATTGGTTAACCAGGTTGTGGTTTTCTTATTTAACCCGATATCTGGTTCCCAAACTTTATGGGGCAAATTCACTAAGATGCGAAGTTGCGCCAGGCGCAACTTCGCCGCACTTCGCCACACTTTGCCAGGCGTATTTTCGCCAGCGCTCCGCAAATTCACTAAAATCCGAAGTTGCGCACAGGGGTAGCGTAAGTTTTCGAAGTTGCACTAGCGTTAATTCGCCAAGCAAAGCAAAGTTTCGCTAGCGATGGTTCATTTGCATACGGCGCGAAATTCAAATTTCAATGGAGGAACACGTATCACCGCTTCAAATGCCTAGAAAACCTTCAAATCAGCAAATAAAAATTTTATTTTGCCCTACACATGTGCCCACTGTCTAGGTAAGTTGCCATGGGTCAAAAAATGTAGGGGGGAAGGAGGGGAGCCCCAAAAATATTTTCGATCTTTTTCAGCCTATCACCCATTATGTAGAAAACACGCCAGCGTTTTTTGGGACTTAGAAAAGATTTTGACTTTTTTTGAAACAATCCCTATCTACTCTATTGCGCTTCGCAAGGTCTGAGGTGGCGAAGGAAGTCTAGCGTAAAAGGTAGCGTTCAGTACACTGCGCAAGTTAGTGAATTTGCGTAGTTACGTTGCTAGCGAAAATTCGCCTGGCGTAAGGGTGCGAAGTAACACTAGCGAAATTACGCCAGCGTTCGTTAGTGAATTTGCGCAGTAACGAAAAATGCCAAACGCTAGCGAATTAATGCTAGCGTTTGTCGCTTCGGCGCTTACTGAATTTACGCCTATGTCCTCAGATAAAGTGAAGCTGCAAAAACAATTAGTATTTTCGTGGAACAGATAAGCTAATGCAGGAACTATGCTGCTACATTATTTATTTAAAATAAATAATGTAGCAGGGGGCGTGGCCTGACGCTGTACCTGTGCAGTCGCATGTGTTGAGAGCCCCCGAGACTAAGGGCCTCCAAAGCCGAGATAATTGCAATAAAAGATAACTAAGCGAAGGAAACAAAAGGCGAAATCTCCTCGACAAGAATTACCCTCTAAGAGCGGAATACAATCCTTCTTTAACGCCAAAGAAGGCAGTGGCAGTCAGAAAGACCGTAAGCGGCAGCCATCTTGGGAAGCAGGCCTAGATGAGGAAGCGGCCCTGGAAAGCGGTAATTCTACCTTCAACTCCACGACACCTCTGCGCAACCCACAGCCAGGTGACGGAACAGTCTCACCAGCACACCACACGGCAAGTACTGTTGTTCCCCATACGCTTATTGCCGAGGGTTCTCTGGAGTGGAGCAGTGGTGACGGGGGGGGAGTGGGACAAGGCCCAAGAGTCGCGGGCCTTGCAGTCTGATTGCTGCGCAGCCCGACCTCCTGACTGCACTGAAGCAGTGTATACTCCACAGCCGCAACCCCCACTAACTGGTCCCTACACCTTGGAAGGGTCGCTAGCAGGTGACAATAACCAGGACACGAGGGGGCAACCCATAATGGCGGATGATGCAATGGCATATTCACACCTGCCACCAACACATGGTGCTTACGCCATGGATATGCAGGCCATTAGGAGCCTCATTGGCAACCTCCCCACAAAAACAGATTTTACCATGCAGATGGCGCAATTGGAACAATCTTTAAGGGGTGAGATCACGACTATTAACAAACACATCCAACATTTGGGCGCTAAAATCACAAGGCTTGAGGATCAACATGGGGAACAATCCAAGAAGGAGTCCAAGAAGTGATTGATGCACAGTCACGGCAACTGCTCCAGCTACAGCAACACCTGGATGACCAGGAAAATAGGAGCCGTTGGAATAATATCCGCATTAAAGGCCTGCCGGAAGCTACCGGGCCGGAGGACTTGCTTGTCTCCATCCAGGACATTTTCAATAGCTTACTAGGTCGGCTGAACGGTACCCACCTGGAAATGGACCGTGTACACCGGGAATTACTGCCTTTCAACCCGGAGGCTAAATATCCGAGGGATGTCATTTGCCGGGTTCATTTCTATGCGGAAAAGGAAATGATTATGCGGAAGGCGAATGATAAAGGTGAAATAGACTTTGACGGTGCTAAACTCAAGTTGTTTTCTATCTTTCCTCCCCTCACTTTCCTCTTATTTTATTGTCTGCAGTCTCGAATGCACATTCCAATGTTATGTATTGCAGATATGTGAGAGTGTCGAGCCACTAATGCTGTTCCTAGGTTTGTGCCTACTGTATGTGCCTTCTATAGTTCATACGCGTGGCCTGAATGTGGCTCTGCCCGGGGGGCCCCAGATTGTCGCTACTTTTCTGTATCCTTAATCATCCTTAGTGGCGGTGCCTGTGCAGATACACGTCAGGCTCACATTTGTCTGTGACTTTGAGGTGACTACGCACCCGTTAGCTTTCTATGTAGCAATCCCTCACGGTGCTACGACTGTTTACTACTTTTCTAGTTAAAAATTTAAAAAGAAATATTACTCCAATTTGTTCTTTAAGGCTTTGGAGGCCCCTCTCACTCTTTTACACCCCACTCTAGTGTGCTCTCCAGTACGACATGGTACTGGCATCCGACTTTGCTCCCCACACTAGGGAAACCATGGGCATGAGACCCATGATCATGTGTACTTAGTTTTTTGTTTATTGTTTGTATGTGTAACCCCATTTCCCCTGACACAGTTCCAAATGCTTCATCCCCCAAACCCGAGGAGCTCATGCCCTGCAATTTGGTTTTTGGTAATTTTGGATAATGGCTAATATTAGAATCTCCACTCTAAATTGCAGAGGCATGAACACTCCTGAGAAAAGGTCACAATTGCTATACGAAATGCACAAGTCTAGAACAGATATCCTACTTTTGCAGGAAACGCATTTTAAGGAAAGACATAGGCCTGTGTTCACAAACAAATACTATACTACCTGGTTTTTTAATGACAATCCAGAGGCTAGGACAAAGGGAACAGCGATAGCCATACACCGCAACTGCACACATCACTTGATTGACACCAAGAAGGATGACTCAGGGCGTATACTTGCGGTTAAAATTAAGATACAGAAATCTGTTATGACCATTGTCAATTACTACGCTCCGAATGTTCAACAGCCCCAATTCTTGGAGAAATTGTTTCAACTTTTGTCCAATTTGATGGAGGGAGTTGTGGTGGTGGGGGGTGATCTGAACATAGCGCTGGAGCCCCTGTTAGATGTATCCACTGGGAAATTGAGTATCCCCTATCGACAATTGAAAAAAGCTAAAACCGTTCTTCATAATCATCAATTAGTGAATAGTTGGAGATTTCAGCACCCGACCGTTAAGTATTATACCCATTATTCTATACCGCATAACCAATATAGTCGGATAGACTACCTCTTCATCTCCCACCATGTCCTGGATTGGGTTAGACACACAGAAATAGGTGCACAGACTTGTTCAGATCACCACCCGGTCCATTTAGATCTGAATGTCCCTGACCTTCCCATACGTGCTTGGTCATGGCGACTTAATGAATCCTTACTGGATGATGCCTCTTGTCTTGCTGAATTAAGGGAAATAATTACTAATTTTGACCTTGATCATAAAGAGGACCCTACCCCGTGTCTAACTAAATGGGAAACTCTGAAGTGTATGTTGCGGGGTTCTTTGATTAAACATGGAGCGAGAATTAAGAAACAAAGGGCAAAAGTTATGCAGGAGTTGATTCATAAGATTCAAACCTTGGAACAATCCCACAAACAATCTCTGTCTCTGCAGATATTAGGTGAGTTGACTAAGGCTCGTCAGGAATTGTTATCTCTCACTCAGCAACGCTATAAGAAATTTATTGAACAATGTAAGGGTCGGTTCTATGAGATTGCCAGTAAATGTGGGAGCTTATTGGCTAGACAGTTAAAGAGGAAACATCTGGCCACCTACATTCCCCATATTAACACTCCAGATGGCTCAACCACTCACCTCTCCACGGAGGTGGCTGAGACCTTTAAGCAGTACTATAAGGCACTATACAATATCAACAATCCTGCCGCCTCAAACATATCCCCACAAATGTTGGATTATATCAAAAACTCGTCTCGCATAATGAATCATGACCCGTCCCTGCAGGAAGCATTAGCTCAGCCTTTTACAGCAGAAGAACTTAAGGCAGCCATTACCACAACTCCGAGCGGAAAGAGCCTGGGACCTGATGGTTTCTCTGTGGGAATATACAAATCCTTGGGGGGGGATTTAGATCCGGTAATGTTAGCGGCTTATAACTCCGATCTCTTGCCTCCCTCCCCAGCATTCTTGGAAGCTACCATCACTTTAATTTTAAAGCCGGGCAAAGACCCGAAGAATTGTACCAGCTATAGACCCATTTTGTTGTTGAACGTAGACACCAAATTGTACGCAAAACTGTTAGGTAACAGAATTAAACGGCTGTTGAGTGATTTGATACACCCGGGTCAGGTGGGTTTCGTGCCCGGGAGAGAGGCGAGAGATAATACCTTGAAGGTCTTCTCTCTTATACAGAATGTTCAAAAGGGGAAAACCCCTGTACTTTTATTGTCATTAGACGCAGAGAAGGCCTTCGATAGGGTGAGTTGGGCCTTCCTTAAAGCAGCAATGCTGCAGGTGGGATGGGGTGAGCGGTTCATATCTAAGGTGATGGCCCTTTATACTGTTCCCACTGCCAGGATCAGAATTAACGGGATGCTGTCTAAACCGTTTAGCTTAGCGAACGGGACACGTCAGGGGTGCCCTTTGTCCCCATTGTTATACATTTTGGCGATGGAACACCTTTTACAAGCGATTAGATCGAATCTGCTGATATTGGGGCCCAAAATTGCAGACCAGGAGGTCAGACTGCCGCATTCGCGGATGACCTCTTAATATTTCTTAAGTCTCCATTCTTGTCCACTCCGCCCTTACTTGCGGAATTGGTTAATTTTGGGAAATACAGTAACTTTAAAGTAAATGTCACAAAATCTGAAGCTTTAGATATTTCGTTATCCCCAGGAGAAGCCCGGCGAATACAGGAGAACTTTCCGTTTTCCTGGCAAACTTATTCGCTTAAATACCTTGGCATTCAAATCCCCAGAGATCTGAGCCAGACGGCAACATTGAACTACAATAAATTGTTAGCTCAATTGAAACAGGATATTAGTTCTTGGGAGTTGTTGAACCTGACATGGTTTGGAAGGATCAACGCAATAAAAATGGTTATTTTGCCAAAATACTTATATTACTTCCAGACCATACCTCATCAACCACCCCCAGGGATGTTCCAGAAAGTCAATACAATTTTGATACGATTTGTTTGGGACAACAAATCGCCGAGACTGAAACGGTCTATTCTATTTACCCACAAATGGAAAGGAGGCTTAGGGCTCCCAGATCTGCAAACTTATTGCCAGGCAGCTAATTGCCAGCACATAGTGGATTGCTTCCATCACACCACTTGCAAATTATGGGTACAGCTTGAGCAAAGCCAGATAAAGCAGCCCATAAGCACTTCCTTGGCTAAAAATATCTGACAGATTTAATAGACAACTACTTCCTCTAGTTACACAACTTACGCTCTCTATGTGGGATAACTTATCCAGGTCAATCACCATCTCCAGTAACCCAGGACCCATGACCCCGTTGATTGGCAATCCTAGTTTTCCTCCAGGTACTTTAAGTAAGGGGTTTCTACATAAACGTGGGCGAGACACTTTGACATTTACCTCAGTCAGAAGTTCTAATGGCATAGCCCCTCTCAACACTATAATTAGTGAGCCAGGGGACTCTTTTTCCTTTAAATTTATGGATCACCAGTTAGTACGTACATTGGTTCCAAACACACTTTGAAAAGGCCAAGTTGTTAACAGACACAACGCCATTTGATGATTTATGTCTAGCTAAGGAATCACCACAACATACCATTTCGCAGATTTACAATATCATTCGCAATCTTAAACAGTTACAGTTACCTGGTTACACCACAAAATGGGCAGATGATATCAAACGCAGACTAACCGAGAAAGAGTGGGATATTAGCTTTAAGCTAACACATACAACAGCCTGTAAAGCTCAGGAGACGAATTATAAAATACTGTCCCGATGGTATCGCTGCCCGATGGTCCTTCATAAGATGTTCCCAAACTCCTCTAACAAATGCTGGAGGTGTAATTTACACAAGGGTGATATGCTGCATATGTAGTGGGAGTGTCCTATGATTCAAAACTGCTGGGTCACTATAATAAAATGTATATCTAGAGTGACGGCTATAGACCTCCCCATTGACTCTGGGATGGCACTCTTGTCAATACCTCCTCCACAAACCATTATTGTGCGGAAGGCATTGGTTGCTTTCGCCCTAACGGTAGCCAGATCAGTTATTCCCAGATATTGGAAACAAAGTATTACTCCGCCTGTTGGGGACAGGATAAAGGAACTTAACTCTATCATGTGCAATGAAGAATTGCTCTCTTATTCAAACAAAACACATGACAACTTTGTCTGCACATGGTCGACATGGATCGTATTTAGAGAATCCCCTGAATATACTGCTATGCTTGTCAGTTGAATGTGTAATCTGTTTTTCTGTTCCTCTCTCTGTATGCCCAGGAAAGCACAGGGTGACCTTAAAATAATTCATGGGATGTTACATGCCTGGGTTTAGCATACCCCCTCGTTTGCTGAGAGGGAAACCAATGGTATTGTATTGGAACTGTGTACCCCCCCCCCTCCCCTTGTTATTGATGCATAAAGTGCATACATAACTCTACTTAAAGGAATATGGTTAAAACTTTCTGTACTCATTACTATGGAAATTGTATAGGTGATTATGGCTACACTTAGATTTTTACCTTGCAAAATGTGATAATGCATGATTGATACACTCAAGTTATGTATGCATATAACTCTTACATGCCAATCTTGATGTTCTATGTGTGTACTTTGTATTTCAAAAACAGAAAATAAAGAATATATAAAAAAAATAAATAAATAATGTAGCAGCATAGTTCCTGCATTGGCGTATCTGTTCCCAAAAATACTAATCGTTATTACATACATATGACATGTTTGTTGTATCTGCCATTTAGCTATCTTTAAAAGAATATCTAGGACAGAAAATAAATATTTTTTCCAAATCTCACTATGACCTTAAAGGAATTGTTCAGTATAAAAATAAAAACAGGGTAAATAGATAGGCTGTGCAAAATAAAACATATTTTCAATATAGTTAGTTAGGCAAAAATGTAAAGTATAAAGGCTGGAACGACTGGATGTCTCACATAATAGCAAGAACACTACTTCCTGCTTTGCAGCTCTGTTGGTTTCCACTGATTGGTTTAATCATAACTAAAACCATTTAATAAGTAAATACACTATGGGGAAGTTCAAGAAATCAGATTTTTAAAACAGTTAGAATTGGTTGTTTAATGTAAATTATCAGCTCACTATACCTTCTGCAAGATCTCCACTGCAGTTCTAGCTGAGGCAGGCATCTTGGATTACACTGGCTCCTCCTACCTATATCTTCACAGCCAACAACAGCTCTGAAATCTCGCACATGCTCAGTTCCTAAACTCTTTGGTTGCTTATCAACTCTTCTAAGCTATTTTCAAATTTCCCAAACCTCTGTTAGCTGCAGTTCAGTAGTGCTGCCACCTTCTGCAAGTTAGTGTGTGCCCTTCATTTGCATAATAACATCACCAGTAGGGGACAAGATAGGGAAATCTCGTGATACTTCTAGTGGAGGAGTTTACTAAAACAAGGCATTCTGGGTTGAATACTCAAGTCAGTGCTACAATCTGAGCATGCTCCTGAAATTTGCATGTTATGGTCACTGTTATAGTCACTGTATGAACTCCCTCAGTGAAAGAACCCATTTGACAAAGTAAGGGATTTTTTAAAACCTGCAGTTTAAAAAAAAAAAAAACAAAAAAAAAACAAACTATATATATAGTTTGATTAAACATGTTTAGGTTGCATTGGTCAGATTGTTAATATGTGTTTTTGGCTGTAAAAGATGCCCATTAAAGCTGGGCTTTCAGATATATCTAGTATTGCAAATGTGCATTTCCCTAAATCTCACAATAACCAGTCTTTAAGCTCCCCCCCACAAAAAAAGCCCACAGTCTGGGAACATGTACCCTAGGTAGTAAATGTGTTACATTACCTGTCAGATATGGATGCCTTTGGAACAAAAAAATCCTCCTCAGAAAGATATGCTGCTGCTGTTCCACCTCCAAAGTAATTTTTTCGTAGTAGATGGGTCACACGATTTGACATAATTAAAGCACCCAAGCCAGTTGGGAAGCCAAATATTTTATAAAATGAAATAGTAACAAAATCTGGTTGATATAATGACAAGTCTAATGGTGATGTACTGACATACGAAGATGCGTCAAGTAGCACAAACCAAGATCCTGGAGTGCCCAGTGGGAATAATTTTCCACATTTAAGTTTTTCTATCCATGCAAGTGGATACTTTGTGCCGGAAAAATTGCTTTGAGCTGGATAACAGAACAGATGTGGTGTTTTGCAGTATTCACCTTGTTGATGACAGTCTGATTCTAGTTTCTTTGACTGAAGCATGTCTTCTGGTTTTACAGGGACAGACGGTACGTTAAAGATTTTAGTTATTCCTCTTATACCAATTACAGAAGTGTGATTGTCAGTTAAGTAACAAAACCGACTCCCTAAATTGTTTAAACAGTTTGGCGTCCATGGGAATATTTCTGCTACTAGTTTAATAGCCGCAGTACTTCCTGAAGTAAAGATGACAGTGTAGTCTTCAGCAGTTGTATTAAAATGTTGTAGAATCCTAAAACAGAGAATTCCAAAATATTACTGTACTGCATTACAATCCTATAGCCTTTCTAACAATTACAAAGACTTTGGGGGAAATGTAATAATATTTGAAAACAAAAAACATTTCCGAATAAAAATTTGCATGTGGCAATGTAACAATCTTCGATAGGCTTTTATTGCATTACAAATCTTATTTGCACATTGGAGAAAACATAACAACTTCATCTGATTGCTATGGATGTCACTAATGCTGATAGAAAGAACGTTTTATTACTACATGTAGTCTACATATTCAGACAAGCAACAAAACAGTTAGATACAACTCTGGATGCATACCACACCAGATTACACCTGCTTGTCAAACACTGTGATTTCACTAAAACTGATGAGGAAATCATAGCCACACCTCCTCCAGACTCAGGAGATATGCACTGAGGGAATCAGAATTGTCTTTAAAAACGTTACTGGACAATGGCAGATCTGTAGACGTTTCTGATAAACAAGCTGCAGGTATAGAAAATAAATCCACTACATAATCCAAACATAATCAGAAGCCACATACTATATGCAGAAACTGTGGTGCTTCTTACCCACATACAGGAATGTGTCCAGCAAAAATCCAGAAATGCAGAGCATATGGCAAAATAATTCATTTTTCAAAACATTGCAGGACAAAGGTATTTCAAAAAAGTGAATCACTTTTTTCCCACTAAATTTCAGCAAATGAAAGTGAATCAAGTCACACCCCACACAGTGATAAAAACGGATACTTTTAGGGATGAAAATGAATATACATTTGTGGCCATTACCCAGTGCAACATAAAACAACCACAAGTAGATATACTCCTTGACAACACTAGAATTACTGATATGATAGACATTTGAATCATTAGACTCCCAGCCACAGCTAGTACAAAGCAGTACTAACATATATACATATGGTGCAAAAAGACCACTAGACATTCTATGGTAAATTCATGACAACATGCAAATTAAGAGAATAGAAAAATAAAAACATGGTTTTATGTGACCAAGGAAAATCATACTTCATTTTTGAGTTTTGAAACATCATCTGGCCTTAATGTTGTAATATAGTAAGTTGATTGAGGGAATTGTAACATTCAGGTGCAAAGTTTAGGTATAACTTCACATTAATTGTGCTGTGAAACCAATAATACAGTCACACAGAAGAATTCCCTTCCATTTATTGCAAAAAGTTAGTAAAGAACTAGGAACCCTTGAAAAGCAGGGTATTATTGTATACAGATGAAGCCACTTGGATTTGTGAGTTAAATGCGTCATGACTCAGGGGTAATTGAAGAAACTGTGTTATCTTAAGTCATCTTAACTCATTTAATGCATTTAACCTTTTCATTAGCATACCAAAGCTCCATTGTTCACAATGGTGAATGCTTTAATTAGATGGGATGTTGTGACACAGTTTTCTGTGTTAAATGAGATAAATGGGATATCTGTGTTTAGCTATTCTGTGTCAAACAGACAAACCAAAGTGGCTGCATCTGTATGGACCCACTCCTTGGGTCTCCCCAATAGTAACAGTACCAAAAACCCAAAGACCCTGACCATGTCCTAATCTGCATACACATGCGACAAGCTAACACAAGCTAACACTGCAATCATGAGATAGCATCATATCACTCCAACCATAGATGATATTATCCGTGACCTCAACCAGGCTAATATTTTCAACATTGGACCTAAAAGTAGGTTATCATCAACTAGTACTGCTTCCAGACAGCAAATACATAACATTTTCTACACATACTGGGCTGTTTAGATATAGACATCTGAGCTTCGGTGTATCTTCTGCTGCTGAGGTATTCCAGAATGCAATACAGCAAACTTTGTCTGGACTTTCAGGTGTAAAAAACTTCAGAAATGACATTTTAGTGTATGGAGCGACCCAGAAGGAACAGAACAATAATTTAACTGAAGTGTCTAAAATACTCCAAGATAAAGGTTTAACATTGAACCACAACAAGTGTAAATTTAACAAAACTCAGCTTGAATTTTACAGTTTTATTTTCTCTGAAGGTGTATTTGCAGACCCCAGAAAGGTTGCAACCATTCATGAGGCAAATGCTTCCAAAGATGCCAGCGATATACACAGTTTCCTTGGCATGGCTAACTATAGTTCTTGTTTAATTACCTTATTTTTATACTCTTGCAGCTCCACTGAGAGAGCTTACAAAGAAAGATGAATCACGACACTGGGGAAAATTGAGGAACATCCCCTCCAGACACCGAAACCAAGAACAACAAGTAAGTGGATTGTCATATTTCAATCCTCACAGAGAATCTGAACTGATAGTAGATGCCAGTCTAGTTGGCCTTGGTGACATCTTAACACAGAAACACAGAAACACAGAAACACAAAGGTAAATAATATGTCATTGCATATGGCAGCCGCTCACTCATTGATGTTGAAAAGCGATATTCTCAAACAGAGCTGTGAATATTTTCACCTGTATTTGGATGGGAGTCCCTTCACACTAGTGACAAATCGCAAACCACTACAGCTGATCTATAATAATCCAAAATCTAAACCACCAGCCAGAAATTTTCATGTGGTATACAAATCTGGTAAAACAAATCCAGCAGATTACATCATCCCATACCTTCTGCACCATCCACAAATTCCAGAGAATGTAAGTAGCAGAAGATTATGTCAACTTTGTATCCAACCATGCAGCCCCAAAGGTTTTTATAATACAGGAGCTTCAGGAAGCCACACTAAAAGATCATGTATTACAAGCACTTGCACAACTGATACGCAATGGCAAGCGGTACACTGTAGACAGACACACATTCAGCAAATCCCATGATACTCAAAAGAGTTGCAAAGGAGCTTACAGTAAATGCTAATAACAGCATCCTTTTAAGGGGTAGTCAAACTTGCTTTATACTGTCTACAAAACAGAGTGTTGTCCTTCGCACATGAAGGAAACCAGGGTATAGTAAAAATGAAAAGACTTCTTAGAGAAAAAGTATGGTTTCCTAACATCAGATCAGATCAGAGATGGTGTTGCAAAGCTACATTGCATATCAGGCTACAACACCTGATACACATAAGGAACCATTACAGATGTCTGTTTTAACAGCAGCCCCATGGTGTCATGTGATCATTGATTCTTTTGGGCCATTCCATACTGGCGAATACCTGCTGGTTATCATTGATGATTACTTAACTTCCTCTGTTGCAGTTTTACCTGCATTGGACAATGTGTTGCTGGGCATCCCAACAGACAATGGCGCACCCTTCAATGGAGATTAGTTCAAGAACTTTAAGCACCAATGCATCACTCCACTGTGGCCCCAAGCAAATGGGGATGTTGAAAGGTGCATGCACATAATGGGAAAGTTTCTTAGAGAAACTACATCTGAAGGCAGGCCATGGAAACAAAAGCTGTCTTTTTTTCTCTGAATAGATATTTGCTGCAAAAGGATCTCAGAGCTAAATCTAGAATGAAACTATATTTTGACACCCATCATCATGCCAGACCTTCTGGGTTGGTAGTGGGAGACAAAGTGTTGGGTCGAAAACAGAGAAGGCACAAACTAGATTATTTGTATGATACACAACCATATACCATTACAGGCATAAAGGGCTCTATGATGACTGCAGCAAATGATCAGCACAGTCTCACTTGAAATGCATCCTACTTAGAAAGGATTCCTGAACAGAATTGAGAACTATCTGACAGTGAGGATGGTGATGATGGCTTGCCTTTGCAAAAGCTATTTCAAGAGGACATTAACAGCGGTGTACCTAAGCACCTGTGGACATGGGTGCAGGATGTGAACCCGGCCCCCCGATGTTAGAAAATGAAGGGGAGGTTGTCTTATGGGTGGAGCTCTTCACTGATTGTAAAGAGTCCAGCAAATTAACTGTATATAGTATGCTATAGACCCCCTAATGTAAGTGAGGAGGCTAAGCTTAAGTGAGGAGGCTAAGTTTCTGATGCAAATAAAAAAGACTGCTAGTTTAGTGAAAATAATGTTAATGGGGGATTTTAATTACCTAGATATTGACTGGAGCAACAGTACTGCCAGGTCAGTTAATAGGAAAACATTTATAAACTTGATGAATGACAATTCAAGTTGTTGAGGAGCCAATCAGAAAAAAAAGCTATACTGGATGTAGTGATCTCTAATGACCCAGAATGTATAACAAATGTGCAAGTAATCAAACCCCTGGGTAATAGTGACTATAATGTGATATCATTTAATGTCTGGTATAAAAATCAAATATACACTGGGGCAACAAAAACATCAATTTTAGAAAAGCTAATTTTACTGCATTGAGGGCTGACCTTCAGAGCACAGATTGAGGCATTGTGTTTTCAGCTAACACAGAACATAAATGGTTGTCATTTAAAATGATATTAAATCCTTACTGTACTCAATTAACTCCCTTAAAGGGGATGTAAAGGCAAACACATAAAATCCTATTTTTACTTTCTTTAAAGGAACAGTTCAGTATGAAAATAAAAACTGAGTAAATAGATAGGCTGTGCAAAATAAAAAATGTTTCTAATATAGTTAGGCAAAAATGTAATATATAAAGGCTGGAGTGAACAGATGTCTAATAAAACAGCCAGAATCCAACTTCCTGCTTTTCAGCTCTATAACTCTGAGTTAGTCAGTGACTTGAAGGGGGGCCACATGGTACATTTCTGTTCAGCGAGTTTGCAATTTATCCTCAGCATTCAGCTCAGATTCAAAAGCAACAGATATGACCCATGTGCCCCCCCTCAAGTCTCTGATTGGTTACTGCCTGGCAGCCAGGGTAACCAGTCAGTGTAAACCAAGAGAGCTGAAAAGCAGGAAGTTGGGTTCTGACTGACATGTTATACATCAAATCACTCCAGCCTTTATACATTACATTTTTGCCTAACTAACTATATTAGAAACACTTTTTATTTTGCACAGCCTATCTATTTACCCAGTTTTTATTTTTACACTGAACAATTCCTTTAAAGGGGTGTTCACCTTTAAGGTAACTTTTATTATGTCATAGAACAGCCAATTCTAAGCAACTTTTCAATTGGTTTTCATTATTTATTTTTTATAGTTTTATACTTATTTGCCTTTTTCTTCTGATTCTATGCAGCTTTCAAATGGGCATCACTGACTCCCTTCTAAAAAACAAATGCTCTGTAAGGCTACAAATGTATTGTTACTTTGTATTACTGATCCTTCTATTCATGCCTTCTCCTATTCATATTCCAGTCTTTTATTCAAATCAATGCATGGTTGCTAAGGTAATTTGGACCCTAGTTATCAGACTGCTTAAGATGGAAATTGAAGTGCTGTTGAATAAATAGCTAAATAACTCAAAAACCTTCAATAATAAAAAATGAAAACAAATTGCAAATTGTCTCAGAATAACACTCTCTACATCATACTAAAAGTTATCTCAAAAGGTGAATAAACCCCTTTAATGAAAAATAAATCTCCAATGTACTTTAATTAAAAATGTGCACCATTTTCATAATAAACTTGACTGTATGCATTGATATTCCCCCTTCGTATTACGTGCTCTGACAGCTGCAGATAGGAAACTTCAGAGGATCCCTAACTGCTCTGTAGGGAAACAATCATAATTTCAAACTGCAGGGGGGAGCCCTCATCCACCTTACTTCCCAAAACTCGAGCAGCTTTGTCTGTTTCCCTGTAAAGCAGCCGGTGACTATATAGAGATTTGTATCTGCAGACCTAGTTCAGTCTGCATATTCTGATAATTAATCAGTTTTGCTGTATCAGCTTTTATGGCAGATATTATTTGACTTGTGCTGTTTTGATGATCCCTAAGCCTAACCTCCCAACTGTAGCCCAGACCACAATGAGCATGTGCATAGTCTTGGTCTTGCAAAATTACAAGATGATGACCCCCTGCAGCCAACTTTGCAAACAGAAATCATTTGTTTAATTAGGCTTTTGGTGGTGGTGGTAAATAATGGTACCAGTATGGTTGTAACAGATACCGAAAAGGCAAATGTGCTAAATCAGTTCTTTTCTTCATTGTATACAATAGAGGAGTCAGAGTTCTCAGGTTCATAGCTCAATCTAGTCAGTGGCTGACTCAGGATATGATTCATAAAGCTTTAATTAAAATGAATGTAAAGAAGGTGCCAGGGCCAGAAGGCATACACCCATGGGTTCTAAGAGAGCTTAGTTAATTTTTAGACGGGCCCCTATTTCTGATTTCCTATGGATTGGAGAAAAGTTGTTGTCATTCCAATATTTAAGAAGAGATTACAATTATAGGCCAGTAATTTTGACATCTGTGGTGGGCAAATTATTTGAAGGCTTTTTAAGGGATCTCATTCAAAATGTTGTCCTAGTGAATGGCATTATGAGCAGCAAAGAACATGATCAATTTGGATTTTGCCAAAGCATTTGATACCGTGCCCCACAAACACCTTTTCTAAACTAAGGTCTGATGGGCTCGGTATTGGGTCCACTTTTGTTTAACTTGTTCATAAATTACTTAGGGGAGGTTATTGTAAGTAATGTATCAGTGTTTGCAGATGATACAAAACTATCCAGCCCAATTAATTCCATCCAGGATGCTGCATCCTTGAAACAGGATTTCACAAACTGGCAATCTTGGCAGCTAAGTGGCAAATGAGATTCAATGTTGATAAATGTAAAGTCATGCAAGGGCAACTAAGCTGGTAAAAGGTATGGAAAATAACTAAATGCCTGCAGGTCGCTACCTTTCCTGTAATGGAGATAATTCTATCAGACTGTACCAGACACTCAATATCTCTCTTCTACAAAGAGATACATAAATCATTACTTCAGAAAACTAATCTGAAAGTAAGAACTCAATGGGAACAATCCATAGACATAATGGCAGATGATCAATGGTCCCAAGTGTTAATGACGCCATTGAAATTCTTCCCATCTATAAATATAGTCTATTGCAGCTATACTTGGTACACAGAGCCTATTACACCAGACCTAGAGTAGTCCTGATAGGTTTCCCTGTCTCCTGCGCTGTTCTGCTTTCCCTATGCTTCCTGTGTGTGCCTTACTCTGCCTGTGTGTGCCTTACTCTGCCTGTGCGTGCCATCCTCTGCCTGTGCGAGCCTTACTCTGCCTTTGCGAGACTTACTCTGCCTGTGCGTGCCATCCTCTGCCTGTGCATGCCTTACTCTGCCTGTGCGTGCCTTACTCTGCCTGTGCGTGCCTTACTCTGCCTGTGCGTGCCATTCTCTGCCTGTGCGTGCCATCCTCTGCCTGTGCGTGCCATCCTCTGCCTGTGGAACATAGGTCTGGTATTCGTTTTGGGGGTTTATGAGCATTTGAAAAAAACATTTTTAGGGGCCACTAAGGTGTTTCATCATGTGTTGGGGTGCTGTGTTATCCACAGGGAGGAGGAGGAGGCATATGTATTTAAGGGTAAGACTTAATATGACAACTTTTTTTCCATATGAGTGATAAGTGATATCAGTGAGCACTAACCATTTGGCTTTTTGGTGTGCTACCACCACTAATGTGTACATGGTCCTGTGGTAACATGGGTGTGGTTTAAAGTGGGTGTGGTTTAAAAACAGGGAGTGGTTAACACTGACTTCCAAAATCGGCCATGTAGGCCAGAAAAATTCCTGCCCGTGGTAGCACAGAAGTTGGACAGCACAGCTGTATACTAATAAACTTACCTGAGTAAAAAAAAAATAAAGGTATGGAAAATCTTAACTATGAGGAAAGACTTGCAAAATTGGGGTTGTTCACAGTGGAGAAGAGGCGCTTAAGGGGTGGTATGATAACTATGTATAAATATATTCCTTCTCTGGCTGATACATTAGATAGCTTTAAGAAGGGGTTGGATGGTGTTTTAGCAAGTGAGGGAATACAGGGTTATGAAAGATAGCTCATAGTAAAAGGTGATCCAGGGACTCGTCTGATTTAGGAGTCAGGAAATTGACTGAGAGGAGAGGCTTCAAATCGGGTTTGTTGCCTTTCTCTGGATTAACTAGCAGTTAGGCAGGTTAAAATAAAGTTAAAAGGTTGAACTTGATGGACGTGTGTCTTTTTTCAATCTAACTTACTGTACTATCATATTGCTATGCAGCACTGATGACATTATAGGGTTCCTTCTACAGCAGTCCAGAGTGTATCCTAGAGTATCCTATGCACTATGGTTTTGAACAAAGCCATGTGGAGCAGAGTTTGCAGTTCTTCAACCTGTTGAATAAATCCTACAACCAAAGTCTTTTTTGTGTGTGTGTGGGTCAAGATTTTACAGTGACCATTACATTCCCCCATATATGTTTAAAGCTGGTTTTACAGAGGAAAATTTAAGCTGCCTAACGGCCCCTTCCAGGTGAGTAAGCAGCTTACTTGCCCTTCAATGTGCTTCCCCGACAGCCTTCCTGATCAATATCTGAACAAAAATTGCCCAAATCATCAATTATTATCCTATAGTTGGTTCAGGTGTCAAATGATCATCCCAGAAAGTACAATATTGTTATTGGTTAAGTTGGGTTGAAAAACAGACACAACACTATTAAAGAGTTTTCCAAAAGAAACCCAGAGTACATACAAATACAAACTTACACCAACTCCTCTATACACTCACAAACTATATTATTTTTATATATCTATCTATCTATCTATATATATATATATATATATATACACACACATACACACACACATATATACACATATATACATAATATATATATATATATTGGAAATACCCACACTCCAATTTGTAGTTAATCAAACAAAATCTTTATTTAGTACATCCCTAATGTGAGCCGAAACATCGGATTGATGTACTAAATAAAGATTTTGTTTAACTACAAATTGGAGTGCGGGTCTTTCCAATAAATGCAACATATGTGACCCTGCACCCACATATACTAGTGGAAGTCTGGGTTTGAGTGCAGTTCTTTAGTATCAAAATAGCCTTGGATATTATGCTTGTCCAAGAAAACATGTAAGAGCGTGAACCAAATGTTGTAATTGATTTGTGATTGAATAATGTGTATGAGTACAGTAGCTGTTAAAATTGTTGAGAGTGTTGTTTGGCTAATTGACCACCAGGTGGTGCTCAAGGCTAAAAAGGTGTAATTTATTCCCCCACCAGCAGAGGGAGCCCAGAGTGCTAGATGGTATAAAAGGTTGATGTCTTTAATGAGAGGATGCTGTCAGAGAAGGAAGCTCTGTCCTGAAGAAAATCTACAGCAGGAAGGAAAGAAAGGTAGAACCTAGCATAGCAGTTTGTAGTTAGCAGGCACTAGGTGTCTGATATAGGCAAGTTAGCACGGGTAGTTTCTTGCCCCACCTAGGAGTGTAGTCGAAGTTAGTTTTCCGTGGACATCCCACAAGTCAGGGACCCAGAATATAGGGAAGACACAGGATTGGGTTAAGGAGGCCTGGGGCAAGAAGAAGGACTATTGGTGATCCCGGTCAGAATAGTAATCAGCCATCACATCATCAACTGGCAGGGTATTCCACAACCTCACAGTCCTTTCTGTGAAGAATCACCTATGTTGCTCCAAATGAAAGTTTTGTCCTTTAGTCTCTGATGCATGATCAATTTTATGGAAAAAAAGTTCTCCCGCTATCTGACTAATGCCCTCTAACGTACTTATAAAGAGTAATCATGTCCCCTTGTAAACATCTTTTTTTTGCCATAACCCAAACCTTAACAGTCTACCCTAATAATTTAAATTTTCCATCCCTTTAACCAGTTTAGTTGCACATCTCTTCACTCTCTCTAGGTCATTAATATAAGGACTGGAACCCAAAACTGCACTGCATATTCAAGGAGAAGCCTAACCAGGACCTATAAAGAGATAAAATTATGTTTTTATCCCTTGAGTTACCTTTTTATGCCAAACAGTTCCTTATTTGCTTTAGTAGTCACAGAATGACACTGCCTGGAATTAGACAACTTATCTACAAAAACCTCTTGATCCATCTCAGTAAAGGAAACCCCCAAAACACTACCATTTAATATATAACTTGCATTTACTCTATATTATTATTGCCAAAGTGCATAACCTCTTATTTATCAACAGAAAACCTAATTTTCCAGTTTGCGGCCCAGTTTTCCCAATGTAGTCAAATCACTGTAAAGTGGCAGCATCCTACATGGAAATTCTAGTTCTGCATAATTTAGAATCATCAGCAAAAATAGACAAGGTACTTTCAATGCCCACCTTAAGGTCATTAATAAACAAGTTAAAAAGCAAAGGACCAAGTATAGAGCCCTGTGGTACTCCACCAACAAAACTGGTCCGATTAGAGAATGTTCCATTTATCACCACTCTTTGTAATCTATCTTTTAGCCAGTTCTCTATCCAGGTACAAATACTATGTTCCAGGCCAATATTCCTAAATGAACCTGTGTGGTACTGTATGAAAAGCTTTTGGACCTTGCTAAAGCTTTTCATACAGTACCACACAGGTTCATTTAGGAATATTGGCCTGGAACATAGTATTTGTACCTGGATAGATCTGTTATGTATAAAACCACGCTTACACAACAGTAACTCATAGTATTATGATCTGCTGACACAACAGTAACTCATAGTATTATGATCTGCAATGAGGTCAAGTATCTTATTACCCCTTTGAAAAGCTTTCCTACCAATGATGTAACACTAACCATCCTATAATTTTGAGGCTGAGAATGGGATCCCTTTTTGAACAGTCGCACCACATAAGCAATTCACCAGTCTCTCAGCACCAGGACAGACCTCAATGAATCCTGAAAAATGAAGTAAAGAAGCTTGACAATCACAGAGCTAAGCTTCTTTAGTACCCTGGGATGAATATCATCTGGTCCCAGACCTTTGTTTATGTTTATATGTTCTAGTATCTTTTGAATTTACTCTTGCATGAACCATACATAATCTGTTGCATTACTAGAATTAGGACTATTAAGAAGGCACACAAAACTGGTGCTTGAAAGTTTGAGAACCCTTTAACATTTTCTACATTTTTATATGGATTTGACCTAAAACATCATCCGATTGTCAAACAAGTCCTTAACCTAGGTAAACAAATTAAACAAAAATTATATTTGGTCATGTATTTATTGAAACAAAATCAAATTACATATAACAATTTCCAAAGACAAAGTCTATTATTTATTTTGGATGTATGAGCTCTTCTACTACACAAAGCACAATTGATGCATATAACTACAATGCTTTGTGACAGCTCAGAGTGGTGTGACAGGAAGGTGTGCAAGGTTTAAAGTTAGGACAAATGTCACTGACCCACAATGGACTGACTTATTAGCACAATAATCAATGGAAGTATTAATACTGTATGAGCTACTTATTACAGAATAAAATCAGCTGTTTATATTGGGATCTATTTACTGAATTATATGAGCTATATCACACATGAATGTTTCAGCAATGGAATGACTAGTGGGCCCCACAGCAAGATGTTTTATTTAGCTTTGAAGGAGAACTAAACCCTAAAAATGAATATGGCTAAAAATGCCATATTTTATATACTGGAACAATGATCCAGGACTTCAAACTTTTCACAGGGGGTTACCATCTTGGAAAGTGTCTGCGACACTCACATACTCAGTGGGCTCTGAGCAGCTGTTAAGAAGTAAAGCTTAGGGGTCGTCACAAAATATCAAGCAGCAAATGAGGTTGGCCTGGAATATAAGCTGATGCTACAGGACTGATTATTAAATTCTGATGCTAATTGCACTGTTCATGTGCTGCCATGTAGCAATTATCTGTATTAATTACTAATCAGCCTTATATTGTGACATTTATATTCTATGTGTACTGTATATTGTGAGTGGGTCCCTAAGCTCAGTAAGTGACAGCAGCACAGAGCATGTGCAGTGAATCAGTAGAAAACAAGATAGGGAGCTACTGGGGCATCTTTGGAGACACAGATTGTCACTGCTAAAGGGCTGTGTTTGCCATGGGCTGGTACAGAAGTCAAAAACACAATGTACAACATTTCTAGCCTACTTCTTTAGTTATGCTTTAGTTCTCCTTTAAAGGGAAGCTGCCACCTTAAGAAATTATTCCAAATCCTATTTTATGATGCAAGCAAACTAAATTTCACTTACACTATAAACCTTCTTGAAATCTTGTGGTTTTTTTAGTCTTCAAATTCACAGTCACAGCAGACGGGCAGGTGCCATTTTGTAGACACTTATTTTTGCATTATCTCAAAATCTTGTTTATGTGTCGGAATAGGGGACCTGATACCCCTTGCCCATGCACTGGCTACACAATTAGAAAGTTTGTGGATGGGGAATGTGGGGAGTGCAGTGAAATCTAGGAAGTGAAGAATGGAAAGTGAAAGTAATTGCCTTCCCCACCCCTATGTTCAAGGCATATAGGAGGGACAGGTAATATATGATTGATAGCCGAGACTAAACTAGTTAAACTAGTTTATAACTGATATGGGTATTTTAATATCAAAAATAATTTGGGTTTTATGTTTCATTTGAAAAGGACTTTTATTATACAGCTTTTTATGTCTGGGTGACAGGCCTGCTTTAAGAAGGGGTTGAATGGCTTTTTAGCAGGTTAGTACAAGGTTATTTAAGATAGCTCATAGTAGCTCATAGTTGATCCAGGGACTGGTCCAATTGCCATGTTAGAGTCAAAAAGGATTTTTTCCCCCTCTGAGGAAAATTGGAGACTTCTGGATCAACTAGCAGTTAGGCAGGTTATATATAGACATACAAGGTTGAAGTTGATGCATGTGTCTTTTTTTCAACCTAGCATAATGAAAGCAAACATTTGGTTGCCAGGGGTTACTGCCCAGGTGCAAATTTGCCCAGTCTTTATAAATGACGCAATGTATGTTACTACTGTATGTGCTCCTAAACACTAGCAACAATATACTGTATTTTACATGAACATACAGTATATTGTAACCAAGAGATCTGCAAAGCAGGACGTGGTGTTCTGGCTATTTTATTAGATATCCAGTTACTCCAGACTTTATAGATTACATTTTTGGTTAACTAACTATGTTGAAAACATTTTTAATTTTGCACAGCCTATTTACCCAGTTTTTATTTTTTTACTGAACAATTCCTTTAAAAGGCATGTAAACCCCTCCCACAAAAATGTAATTAGTAAACAGCCTCTTTGAAATCTTTAGATAACTTCCACTCTGGTTGTTAAAAAATTAACAGTAAGGCTGCAGCATCCCCTTACTCACTCAAAATTCCTTCTCCGCCTCTAACCCACTCTGCCCCCTCCTCAGGAATTTATTTTACCAGTTGGCTAATAAGCATACTCAATCCTTCTCATTTAAGATTACTAAACATACCATCCAGTCTAACAGTCAATGAAGAGATAGCTGGTTCCCATAGAAACTCTAGCAGTCTGATCCTTTTTTTTTTTTTGCTCCTAACTACCTCTCTTGAGCTGAGCTTAACCGTTACAGTGCTCAACACTAGCAGAAATTTTTATCAAAGTATGTTGTTTCTGTTTAAGTCTGCATTCCAAGGGAAGATATGCACAACTTATATACATGGTAGTAAAATGTAGACTTTACATGTCATTTAAGGGCTTATTTATCATTATTTGAATTTGGGGTTTTACCACAATTCTTTATAGAAATGAAGATTCATCCCTTTATTACATATTGACTAAAGTGCAATGGTCGTTTCGGACTAGACAGTAAACTCCACTTGGGCCGAGACTGATGTACACTATGATCTATGTAAAAATATCTGTAAATTGCTTTTATTATGCAAGAAACCTTTTTAGGTGGAGATTACTTTAAAAGTGAATTTATATCATATGTAACTCTTTCCATTTAGTGCCTCAATGTTAAATGTATATAATCAAGCAACAGAAACAAGCATGAATTATTTTGTCTGCATCATGTAAACACTTATACACTGATATACGACCATACTTTTTATTATATGGTAAAATATAATAAACTAAGAGGAATGAGAGTAGCAGCTGGCAAAGTTAAGCAAATCAATTAACTGGTGACTCCATGCTGACATTTTAGTGATAGTCTCTAGGCTAATGATAAAGGTTTCAAATCACATTTTCAGAAATAGATGCATCAATGAAGGTGCTGTGAATAATCCTAGCAGAAAAAATGTCATAATTGATCTCCCACAGTGAATGTTCTTTCATTGTTTTGAGCTACTGTCCATAGCAGAGAATAAAAGATAATCCTGTATAAACCTAGAACCTTACATTAATAACAATATACCAAACCTCTAGCTCTCTCTAGAGGCTACAATTTAATCCAATTATTTGCTGCAAATATTAATAAACTGATCCAGGAAATATAAATGTAATGAGTTTTGTGGTTATAATACCCATGAAAATATTCTTTCAAAATACTGTACTGTGTGCACGAGGAAAGATGGCGTCCCAGCCGTCTCCTGTCTTGCGCATCGCTTTCCTGGTTTGACGTGTGCGCTGCACGTCTTTTTATAAGCCATCGTGCATGGTGCGAAATTCAAATATTTAAAGGCACTTCACACAATTCTCACTGCCCAATGTAGGTCTATTCTGAGATAGATCCTGGGTGTGTTCGTTGTCTGGTTAACTATTCTCGACCCTTGCCTGTCCTTGACACTGCTGAATCGCTGCCTGTATGGACCTTTATTAATGACTACCCTTAAAGATTCTGATTCTGACCCTGGCCTATGCTTACTCTTTCCCTGTTCGAACTGTCAAAGTTCCTTGCCTGCCCAGAACTCTCGCATTGGTTGTCTCACTGAAAGACCTCGCGGGATCAGAGTAGCGAATGGCTCCTCCTGAC
This sequence comes from Xenopus petersii, assembly GCA_038501925.1. Lineage (NCBI taxonomy): Eukaryota > Metazoa > Chordata > Amphibia > Anura > Pipidae > Xenopus > Xenopus petersii. Next base: position 64,251,080 of record CM076683.1, on the reverse strand, counting down.
GTGAATGGCAGCTGTTTTAGGCAGAAGCATCGCCATAACTGGAACTTTGGTGTTTATTCTGGGTTTTCGGATACCAAATGTAACAGTACTAAAAGGATGCCATTCTTTTGGGTGATACTGTAAACACAGTTAATAGTACTGCAAAAGCACCATTATATACACATTTTGAAGCATTCCAGATAATGTACATTGCCCTTCTACAGCCCTACTTGAGGAACCCCATTTAGGCAGCAGGAATATAGTGTGAGAGATCCCAGACATTTAAATATACAAAATCTTCAGCCTTTATTATTTATCTTCAGGTCAGCAACAAGCTTTCAACATCAAAAGCATAAAATGATCACCCAAAGGTAAAATAGTATTTTGTCCCCTAACCAAAAAATATTGAAGAATTACAGCTCATGTTGTACCTCAAATCAAAGCGTGCATGGTAAAACGTAACTAAATTTGTAAAAAAAAAACACAGCATTTATAAAAAAAATATGCTTAACCATACAATACTAAAACTGTAAACACAGAATATATGACGTAGACAAGCCAATTTTTAAAATATAATTTTTATTTTACAATTATAATAACAAGAGTTAGAAAAGGGAAGAAGGACAAAAAAAAAGAAGAAGCAAGAGTGCAGATTGAAGTAAATACTTTTTGTTAACCATTAAAATGGAAGAATATTGGATCCAGACCAGACCAGTGGTTGGGAGGTATGATGGAAAACATCCAGTGATCATCAGAGATTTAGTATTATTTTTGGGCACCAAACAAACCAAACCAAACCCAAAAGTTATGTATAGTAGCTCACATGATGGTTACCAGGTTAATTTCTAAAAAAAAGCATGAACAAGACATTCCCATAGCATATGTATAACGTTAGCTCCACGGGCACTGCATCAATGATACTTTGGACATTCCATTCCACCAAAGCCATACACATTGGGGCAAACTCACTAAGATGCGAAGTTGCGCCAGGCGCAACTTTGCCGCACTTCGCCAAACTTCGCCAGGCGTATTTTCGCCAGGCGTATTTTCGCCAGCGCTCCACAAATTCACTAAAACCCGAAGTTGCGCACAGGGGTAGCGTAAGTTTTCGAAGTTGCGCTAGCGTTAATTCGCCAAGCGAAGCGAAGTTTCGCTAGCGATGGTTCATTTACATACGGCGCGAAATTCAAATTTCAATGGAGGAACACGTATCACCACTTCAAATGCCTAGAAAACCTTCAAATCAGCAAATAAAACTTTTATTTTGCCCTACACATGTGCCCACTGTCTAGGTAAGTTGCCATGGGTCAGGAAATGTAGGGGGGAAGGAGGGGAGCCCCAAAAATATTTTCGATCTTTTTCAGCCTATCACCCATCATGTAGAAAACACGCCAGCGTTTTTTGGGACTTAGAAAAAATTTTGACTTTTTTTGAAACAATCCCTATCTACTCTATTGCGCTTCGCAAGGTCTGAGGTGGCGAAGGAAGTCTAGCGTAAAAGGTAGCGTTCAGTACACTGCGCAAGTTAGTGAATTTGCATAGTTACGTCGCTAGCGAAAATTCGCCTGGCGTAAGGGTGCAAAGTAACACTAGCGAAATTACGCCAGCGTTCTTTCGCAGTAGCGAAAAATGCCAAACGCTAGCGAATTAACGCTAGCGTTCGGCGCTTAGTGAATTTGCGCCATTATGTGGTAGGAGACATGTTTTATTTGTCATGTCCCCGGCATAAGCTTCTACCATGCTATGATATTTCCCGACTCACATTCTGTGGGCTTACTCCAGTGGATGCTTGCTGTAATTACACAAGGCCATTTCATGTTTATTCTGCCCCTCCACATGGCTTATGCCAGAACTGTATTCAGACTTATCCGGCTACCGTAGTTTTACCATGTGACCCAGCACAGTGCCTTGTAGGAGCTAAGACTCCATTTTACAGTCCATGCTGTGGAAGAAGCACATAGTTTTTCATCCTCCTCATGGTAGCATCGCTGGTAAGCAAATAGACTCCTGGTTGCACCAAATCACCTCCACAACTGGCAGCACCCCCAGAGACATTGTTGTATATATATATATATATATATATATATATATATATATATATATATATATATATATATATATATATATATATATATTTCATGCCAGCTAGTGTAATAGCTATGTATTTGCTATGTTTCTGAATTATTATTCTTTGTACTCATCTCACTCCTTTTGTTTGTATTACAGTTTCATCTCTCCACTCAGCTCTTTTTTCTAATCCACTTGCCTATCCAGTAAAATCTACAGTCTCCAAGCTCAGTCTCTTTATTGGATTGTGGGGAGGTTTAGCTGCATGTTGAACTACACACTGCACCAGGGTAATACGTAGGGAGGACAGAACATTCTTAAATACTAGAAACTTTATCAACTTATTTCTAGTACTAATGGCAGGTTAGCAAAGACAAGCTTCAGTTTTTCTCCAATATTCCTCCCACATTCATTTGGCTTTAGTGGCAAGCCATACTACTTTGTAATCTGCATTTTATAGTTTTTGGAAGGTAGTTTCTCCTTCCCAGCTGAACCTTTTTTAAATAGTGAACACATTACATTATGGTCCAGGTATGAATTTGCATTACGTGCAGTTCCTATGTATGGTATTATAGTTCTTTTAGGTTTATGAAAGCAAAGTGCATATAAACAAAAGATCAGATTTTGGAACACAGATAAAAACGGTGAAATAGTAACCTGAATTGAATTTACACATTAGCAGAAAATATTCAGTGGAAAACGTACCTCTACTATTATTTATATGTATAGCAGATGTTACCAACAAGTTCTATTTCAAAAATCATAAAAGTGCAATACTTTACAAAGCACTATTTCATTTTTGGAAACAAAAAATACAAAGCATTTCGCTGTATCAACTTCCTTCAACTACTGCTACCATCACTGCTGCAAGACTACATTTCTTATTAAAGGAATATACAGAGCACAAGTCTCATATTGCAGTGGCATGCAGGAATTTAAGGATTTTGCATTGGTAGCAGTGAGTCAGATGTTACAGTAAACTATTCATGCTAATCTCATTTGCATCATATATTATGATAATGGGCACTCTTGTAACAAAATGCAGAATGAAAAATGAAATTCTTTATTTACAGGTAAGGTCCGGAGAGACATTGCAGCTAAAGAGTTAAGTCCCCAGTTAGAGTGCACTGGGTCAAGTGACTGGAATAGAGACATTGGGGCAAATTCACTAAGCGCCGAAGCGCCTAACGCTAGCGTCAATTCGCTAGCGTTGGGCATTTTCGTTACTTCGCAAATTCAACGAACGCTGGCGTAAATTCGCTAGTGTTACTTCGCACCCTTATGCCTGGCGAATTTTCGCTACGGACATAACTACGCAAATTCACTAACGCGTGCAGTATACTGAATGCTACCTTTTACGCTAGACTTCCTTCGCCACCTCAGACCAGGCGAAGCGCAATAGGGATTGCTTCAAAAAAAGTTCAAATTTTTTCTAAGTCCCAAAAAACGCTGGTGTTTGTTCTATATTACGGGTGATAGGCTGAAAAAGATCGAAAAAATGTTTGGGGCTCCCCTCCTTCCCCCCTACATTTCCTAACTCATGGCAACTTAACTATACAGTGGGCACATGTGTAGGGCAAAAAAAAAATTTATTTGATGTTTTGAAGGTTTCCCAGGCATTTGTAGTGATTCTACATATTCCTCCATTGAAATTTGAATTTGGCGCCGTATGCAAATTAACCATCGCTAGAGTTACTTCGCTTCGCTTAGTGAATCAACGCTAGCGCAACTTCGCAACCTTATGCTACCCCTGTGCGCAACTTCGGATTTTAGTGAATTTGCGGAGCGCTGGCGAAACTACGCCTGGCGAAGTGTGGCGAAGTGCGGCTAAGTTACGCCTGGCGCAACTACGAATCTTAGTGAATTTGCCCCATTGTGTGGGGAACAGACTTTCCCTTATTCCGGGACTCATTGAAAAGTGACACAGTATTGCATGTGGGGCAGTCAGAACAGTTGGGAAATGTTTATTCAATGCAAAATGTGATGTTTAACTTTGATAGAAAATTTCCCAATGTAAACTGTGAGAGTGTGACTGCGGGGTGTGAGGTAACGCCCATAGTAAAAAGTGTAGGAGTGACCCCTAGTTTGTGTGTCCCTAGACCAGGTGAATGAGGTAATTCAAGGTGGGGAATACATGGAAGCAGAGGTGAATTCTGCAGTGCAAAAGGTGGAAGGTTTAAAGCCTAATTTAACAAACCTAAATGTTGCCAGTGTGAATGGTAATGAGTCTGCAACTCTGGTGCAAGAAATTGCAGCAAATGTGGAAAAAAGTCGGCATGGGGAATTGTTGAGCGGAGAAAGCTCAAGTACTTTAGTAAACAAGGAGTTAAAGCCAATAGATAATAACCCTTTGTTCTACTGCAGTAGCCCATCTATTAAAAGTCTTAAAGGGGATGGGTGTACAAATGAGCACTCTCAGTCAGATGGTATGGCTAAATTAAATGGGCTTATTGAAAGGGAAAGGCGTGCCCACTGTTTTAGTATAGAGCATGTTATAGACAAGTGTGCTCTATATCTTGCAATACAAATGCTGCTTTGAAGTGTGCAGGCAGAACTGTGGGAGTGAGACACCTGTAAGTGTGTTAAGTGAGAAGTCAGACGAGAGACCTGAACTCTTTGACTGCCAAGCTGTGTGTGTGAATATAGCCAATGCAAAGGATGGTCTAGAAAATTAGTACATGGTGGCCAGGGACGGTAAGCCACGTGGTGCGAGTGTAGAGGAAAGCGAAGATGGCATAAAACGTCCACTTAAGGCTCCAGGTTGTGAGGTTCTGGATACCCCAGATCATATGTGTGTCCCCACTTCTGTTCTACAGGCTGTAGAAGGAGTGCTGCAAACAGAAACTGTCTGTCTGTCAGTGGATGGGTCCAGTATGAATACTGATAATCCTGCCACTTGTGGGTTGCTTGCCAATACTGAGCATGTAACTGATTGTGTGTCAGTGTGTGTGACACAAATCTGTGACCAAGCAGGACGCCCCACAGTGGGTAAATGTAAAGTGCATAGTGTGCATTACAGAGATGCCAAAGCATGTGTGTCTGACTGGGTTGATACGAGTCCAGCCAAAGTGTCTTCCCCAGTTGATAAAAAGCAGGCATTTCAGTGTGTTCCGCCCCTGGGTCGACACAAAGGGGGAGCATATGTAGGATATATGTGTCAAAAGGGTGCAATATTGTGTATTTCACCAGCATTAGGCTGGTGAAGTGTAAACTCCAGAGAAAAGTCTGTGTGGCTGCAGCAAGTACTGCTGTTTAATTCTATTCCAGTTTAGGAAAAGCTGGATAGTGAGTCTCTGGAGTGAATGGATTAGAGCAGGGTGGGCTTCCATTCCTTGCCCCAGTTAGGGTTTTCAGCTGCCAAGCTAGAGGCAGTTAAATTATTAAGCTACAGGTGAGCTGTTTTTAAAAGGAGGTGTGGGTCTACACCTCGAGGGCTTCTTCCCCTGGATACCTCCTGGAGCTGGAGGAGGGTGAGGGGGCCACGTGAGGACCTTCTTGAGCGAATGAAGATGCCTGTGTGTAGCTGGGAAGAAGAATGATTCTCCGCTGACCTGAGCTGGAGAGAGGACAAGAGAAACCACTCCCAGGAGACAAGAGTGTCTCAAGTGTGCCCAGAGAGAATTCTGGGATTTGTGGTCCACTGAAAGCCATTGAGGGCTAAACTCAACTGTGAGTAAAGTGAACACCAGTGAGGGTGTTAGAAGTGGGACTGTTTAGGTTATGTGATTTTCCCCAGGTGAAGCCAGTGGGCTGAAAAATTGTGTTTATTTGAAAATAAAAGCCAGCAAAGCGTCAATTTTTACTCTTTAAGGTGGTCAGTCTCCGTTTCTGTGCCGACATCTGTGCCAGGGCCTTGGTTTCGCTACCTGAAGCTCACATTATTTAGTAATGCCCTATGGTTTATCTAACGCCCCATCCGTCTTCCAAGAATTCGGAAAAGAAAATGTTGTGATCCTCTTGGTCACTATGTAGTGGTGTACCTAGATGATATTTTGATTTATTCTTCTAATTTAACTGATCATTGTGCCCATATTTAGGCGGAGTTATATAGGTTAAGGCAGAATCGGCTATATGCAAAGTTTGAACAATGCATTTTTGTAAGTACCCTCTCTTCATTTTCTGGGATATAATATTTCACACAAGGGCTTAGAGATGGAGCCAGCCAAGGTTCAGGCCATTTTAGATTGGGAGCATCCCCTTTCTTTGCAAGCCTTACAAAGATTCTTAGGGTTTGTTAACCATTACAGGTAATTTATTAAAAACGTTCTCTAGTGGCTCCCTTTACTGTCCTTGTCGGGAAAGGGGCAGATCCAAGCATACAGTCTAAAGAGGCTGTGAAAGCCTTTGAACTATTGAAGGGAGCATTCACTTCTGCTCCAGCATCCAGATTTTGCTCTTCCTTTCCCAGTAGAAGTGGATGCTTCTGAGATTGGTGCAGGAGCAGGTTTGTCACAGCGACACCCTGTTATTGGTAAAAATCATCCATTTGCTTTGCAAAATGGCAAAAATTAGACAAAATGCATAGACGTAATTTTTTTTTGCTGTGTTGCACAGCACAGCAATTTTTTTTCACTTATTGGAGTCTATGGACATAATTTTTGTGGCAAAACGCGCAAAAAATTAAGCTTATCATGAATTATGACATTGGTAACAGGGAATTGCTGCCTATTAAATGGGCATTTGAAAAATGGAGACATCTTTTGGAGGGCACTAAACATGTTGTTACAGTGAATACGGACTAAAAAATGTTTTTGTTGTATATTGCGTGTGCTGAACTCTTAAATTCTAGATAGGCCAGGTGGACATTATTCTTTACCCATTTCAATGTTATCAAAACAGAGGCCTAAGGAAAGAAATGCTAAGGCAAATGCCCTTTCCAGAAATTTTGTCTCCAATCCTCGAGAGAAATCTGTACCTGATTCTAATGTCGTCAAGGTCTTGATTATGGATGTGAGTCCAGACCTGTATTCCTCTTTGTTTTAAGCCCAACTTAATTTACCTCCTAATGTACCCGCAAACTCTTTGTTCTGAAAAACCTTTGCAAGGTAGTTTTGGTTGGGACTTCAGATTCTATGATAGGTGGGCATCCAGGCCTCAGTAAAACCTATTCTCTTCTGTCCTGTACTCTCTGGTGGCCAACATTAAGAAAGGATGTTGATAATTATATTGATTTTTGGCCAGTTTGTCAACATTCAAAACCATCCAGGTCCTTACCTCAGGGTTTTCTACAGTCACTTTCTATTCCAAAACAATCATGGACTCATATTTAAATGAATTTCATTGTGGAATTACCTCCCTCTAAAGGGAATACTGTTATTTGGTAGTGGACCAATTTAGTAAAGTGTCTTCATTTTATTCTTCTTCCCACCCTCCCCTCTTGCTGAATTATTTCTAGCCTATATATTTTAGCATCATGGGGCTCCATTGAACATTGTTTCTGATAGGGGGGTTCAATTTGTTTCAAGGTTCTGGCCGCCTTTTGTTCTCTTATGGGCACTGATTTGTCTTCTTCCTCTGTGTATCATCTGCAAACTAACAGCCACATGGAAAGGACAAATCAATCATTGGATCAATACCTCATTGGAATTCTCCAGTTACAATCATTTTGGGCAGATTTTGTTTGCATTCTTTTGAGTTTGCATTCAATAATGCTACTCATTCACCCACTGCAGAGTTTCCATTTTTTACTATTTTTGGCTGCCATCCTAAAGCCTTTTATTTTCTGGTCATTCCTCAGATGTTCCTGCTGTAACTCTATGGTTGACCACTTTTCTAAGACTTTGTTTAGCAGTAGTTGCCCAAAAGAGAGCAGCTGATCCCATTAAAAGTTCCTTCTGCCAATCTAGGACCCAAATTCATTAGTCCATTTTCTGTATCCAAAGTTGTTAATACCAGCAGGTTGGAACTTACTACTGAACTTAAAAATTCTAATGCTTTTCATGTTTCTTGTCAGTATTGTTCAACAGAATCCCCCCCCCCTCAGATTTCTGTTAAGGGTCAACCTGAAAATTTGGTACAAAGGTTGGTTGATTTTTGTCTTTCCGGGGGTAAATTTCAATATCTAGTGCACATGGAAAGGTTATGGTCCTGAGGAGAGATCTTAAGTTCCAGTCTCTGATATACATGGTGACCTAAGGGGTAGTTCATCTTCAAGCAAACTTTTAGTATGTTTTAGAATGGCCAATTCTTAAGCAACATTTCATTTGGCCTTCATTATTTATTTTGTATAGTTCTGTTAATTAATTTTCCTTCCTCTTCTGGCTCTTTCCAGCTTTCAAATGGGGCTCACTGATGCTGTGTAAAAAATAAATGCTCTGTAAGGCTATACATTTATTGTTACTTCTATTCATACATCAGTCTCTTATTCAAATAAATGCATGGTTGCTAGGGTAATTAGCACCTTAGCAATGGTATGGCTGAAATTGCAAACTGGAGAGCTGCTGATTAAAAAGTAAATAACTCAAAAACCATAACAATTGCAAATTGTCTCACAATATCACTCTCTACATCATATTAAAAGTTAACTCAACGGTGAACCTGGAAGTATCTAAATAGTGAAGGGCTCCAATTGACATGAAAGAAGGCTTTTATAAGCAAAAGTGTGAACCGTGACCAGAACCATGGCATTTGTCTTGGTTTTGGGATACCGAACTTGACACTTACATTTAAGAATTGAGTTTTTCTTTGTTAAATAATTTTTTACCACTGATAACGCTGGGTGGATTTTTGAAGAGAATCTGATGACATACAAATGTATACTTTGAGTAAATGTCCTGAGTCAATATGAACTGGTTTACTGTTGCTTTTGCAATGCCTGCTGTTACTGTTGATTTAATCAGGAGGACATAGTGAGAGTGGAGAGTGGCAGAAATTGCTACTGCTAGAAACTGTCTACCATTGACGTTCAAGACCCTACTGGTGCACCCATGGGTAAAGGCAAATATGACTTTATGTCTAGCTACCTAACTGTGAAATTGTGAGAAAAAAACCTTAAATTTGCCAAATGTGTCATAGCCCTTAGATTGTTAGCTCAACAGGCAAGAAATACATGAAATACATGTCCTATTTAACTGTGTGCAAACTGCATACAGTCAGTACGCTGATACAAAAAAAATAATGATATACATTCACAATAGCTTCATCATATTCTAGCCAGTAGTACATTATACGTGTAAATAAAAATATGTCCACTGCACCTGTATCGTGTGTTTTCCACAGTTTCATATGTTAATCTGCTGCTTATGCAGTGACTATGAGGATTACCTAAAAGACAAATGGACACAATAAAAAAAAACAACTTTGCATTAGTACTAGCAATTTTGCTTCAAGGTTTGCTTCAAAGTTTCCCATTTTCCATTTCATACAACCATGATAATGCAACTGATTGTATCTTTGCACTGCTTTAAGCCAAACATAGATGCATGTTCAATGAGAAAGCCTGCTAAACTTGGCTAGGGGATGGGGTGAGTGAATGATATAATTTATTGAAAAAGAAGACCACTGTACATGCTTTAAATTTCAAGGAAATACTGAAAGTTTCCAGTAAAGTTAAAAAAAATTGACATACCATTTTAGAGAAAAAAACGATACTACTTAAATAACCTTCAGTACAGTTTTACCCACTCCAAAGCAAATACTCTTCCATTTAAAAAAGCAAGATTAATGTTTTTGAAAGGACATTTCTAATGAATATTTGGAGGTTACAAAACAGCATACATTGGTATTCATACGGTAGAAGCCTTTCAATTAAAAAGCAGATAAAATATTTCAATATAAATTCACATACTTTGTTCCAAAAAGTCATTACAACTCAGCAGCAAGTTACATTTATATTCATCTTTGCACATTATAGAAACTGCAACGCAGAAAACAATGTTAATGGTAGCATTTCATCATATAAATGAAGGTCCTTAAATAAATCATATTAGCACACTTTATTTGTGAGGAAAAAGAAAATACCATAAACATTTTCAGACAGGTCCTTCATGTATCCATCCAAAAGGCTTTGAGGAAATAATGCTGCCCCAACATTATCCAGGTAGGTCATATCTGAAAAAGAATTTATTTCCCCATTAGTTGAAGACAAAATGTGCTGTCTGGAAAATGCACAGCCAGGAAAGCATAAATGTAATTTTGCCTCTTCAATTCCAATCAACAGCAATAATGGTAGGATTCACAAGAGCAAAATTTTTCTATAAGCTTTCCGGTAACACCAAGTTACCTTTTGTTCTCCTACAAGACAAATTCCAAAGGGCCCAATATATAAATGGCTTCCAATTAGTGATAGGCCAATCTGACCTATTTCGCAAAACAACGAAAATTCACCAAAATGCATTGAAGTCTATTTTTTGTCGCACTACAATTTTTTTCTACCATTGGATTCTATGGCCGTCCTTTTTGCCGCAAAACTCTTGGAAAAATTTTGCTCATAACTACTTCCAATACAATACCGTGCAATCCAAATTGATCCTGATTCAAATTTACAAATCACAAACAAACCTACCTAAAATTTGTGCCCAACAGGTTTTGCGGCTATAGTATTCCAATTTCTTCATGGTATAACCTAACTCAGTGCTGATAACAAGGGCTAGAATTTTTCTGGCCTACATGATGGAGGGCCCATAAGAGAAGCCAGTGTTGACACTCCCTGTTTTTAAACCATACCCACTTCAAACCACAAAGGAAAAAGGCAGGGCCAACCGGCACTCAAACGGATCCACAGGACAAGAGAAATTCAATTAAAAAGTATTTTTATTTATACAAAGTTAAAAATATAAATCTGCATCTCCATCCACCCTACCCATGACTAAGCACCCTGAATGGGTGTGAAACGCGTAGGGTGGATGGAGATGCATGCCTGAATAGTACAGGCCTTTAGGGGTGTGAATAACAGAAGTGTTACAGGTGTGAACAATGCAGGGAGGATTACAGTCTGAATTTGAGGTGTAAACAATACAGGGATCTCAGAGTTAATCTCAGTACTGATACCTTTTAGGCAGACACAGCAGGCAGACTTTCATGGGGGGGGACCACACAAGGAGGGGTGGTGGGCCGTATGCAGCCCATGGGCCACCAGTTGGACAGCACTGCTCTAGTGGATAGCTGTTTTTTAAGTGTTTGCTCTTTTAAAGAGGAATTGCAAACACTAATTTATTTTTATTCCTGTTTGGTCATCTGTAACTAGGATAACGAGTGCTAGCAAGATTGAAGGTCTGACCCAATGCACAGTCTGACATATGTATGCAGATTTTAAATAAGTGTTCCAAACTGATTACCTCTGCGGCAGTTGTGAGCAAATTCCCACTTTAGAGGCTCATGTTAGAGCACTAGAGCAGCAAATTTCAATACTGCGGTCCTTCAGATGAGCCTATTGCTCACTGAGCAGAACCTAGTGGGTTCAGATAGTTTGGGGGGAAAAGCGGCAGCAGGATGATGAGGCTGGAGGACAGTTAAAAAATCTAGTGTGGGCAAAAGGAAAAGGGATGCTGCTCCAGGGTTTATACATCCCAACAGTTTCACCAGATTGTGTGAAGAAGATAGGAATGTGAACTCTGGATTGGTAGTTCTAGATGGGACTGATCTACTAGAGAAACTGGGAGACCAGTTTCTCTAGTAGTGGTGGGGAAGAGACCAAAACCAGGCCTAAACAGATTTTAGAGGATTCAATTATTTTGAAAGTGGATAGGGTAATTTGACGAAGTGGCGCCCGAGGCCTACATGGTCCCAGTGCCGGCCGCTTCCGATCACCTCCACCCTCACCCCCTCCCCCCATGGCTGCAGGGTCTTAGTGCGGGTCATGGTGCTCTCAGGCACAGAAGCACTGGGGAGCTTCGAGTCCCCAGTGCACCTAAGGATGCAGCTGGGTGGCAGGCCGTCCCTAAAACTTTGCTGCTCGCTAAAGATTCGGGCCTGGTAATTTGTCATCCAGATTGCTACAACCAGTTTACAGTCATCCTGGTGTCCAGGGTTCGGCAGGTGGTTGATCAGGTAGACAAATTATTGGGTGTGCTGGGCATGACCCAACTGTCTTAAGACGTATAGGTACTAATGACAAAATTAATGGTAGATGGAAGACATTAAAGAGTGAGCTCAGGGATCTAGGCTCTAAGATTAAATAAAGATTATGATTAAGAAGACAGAGAGCTGCGGGGGCTAAATGAGTGGATCAAGTCATGGTATAGAAAGGAAGGGTTTGGGTTTCTAGAGTACTGGGCTGATTTTACATGGGGGTCCAAATTATTTAGTCATGACAGCTTGCACCTCAATGGAATGGGGTTCACTGTGCTAAGAGAAAGAATGGCTAAGAGGTTGGAGGAGTGTAAACTAGTTAAGGGGGTGGATTAGCTAAATAATTATGGGGAAGCTAGGGTAGAGGGGGCAGTGAGATTAGTAAAGGTTCATGGGGGAGGAGTGAGGGGGGCATACAGTTTACCAGCTAAAGAGGTCCCTCTATTACAAGGAAAACAGGCTAATAATAACAAATTATAATTCTCCATTCAGTTATGTAAATTGCAAAAGGAAACGTAGTAACCGGTGTATGCTGGCAAATGTGCAGAGTTTGCCAGGTAAAAAATGGGAGAGTTAGAGTTAATTGCATGCTCTAAAATTATGATATAATTGGTAAAACTGAGACCTGGTGGGATGAAACATGTAACTGGGCTGTGATTTTAAATGGTTACACCCTTTTTATCCCTAAAAAGGATAGGGGAGTGTATTTGTATGTAAAGCCTGAAAATTAAAGCCATGCACTAAAGAAATATGTATTGATGGCAACGGGGAGGGGTGGAATTCCTATGGGTAGAGATTTCAACTGGGCAAAAGGTTACAAGAAGAAAATGATCATTGGTTTATGCTACAAACCACCACGTATAAGTGACGAGAATGAGGCCCAGCTACTTTTACAAATAGAAGTGGCTTTGGAACTAGGTCAAGTCATTATTATGGGTGACTTCAGTTCAGGGCCGCTCCTGCCATGAGGCAAGATGAGAACCTTGCCTCAAGTGGCAGCAAGTTACAATGGGTGGCAAAAAGCTGCCTCTTGTAACTTTAAGAGACGAATTTCTGGGTTGTAACCTGGAAATTCAGCTCCACTAGTGCAGAGCACGCTATTGCACTCAGTGTGCTAACGATGCTGCCCCCCCTTTCTTTAACCTGTTCCGAAGCGGATTTTTTAGAGCGGAGCAAGAGGGGGGAGGCAGCAGCAGCCTCAAGTTTGCCGCTGCTTTAGTTATCCAGACACTGACTGGGGTAATGGGGTTGCTAAATGAGAAAAAGTTAGTATAAATAATAACTTTTTATTTCAGCTCATTCAAGAACCTACTATGAATGACTCTCTTTTGTGATAACTAATAATACCAAATGTATCTCTACCATTTATGTGGGTGAGTATTTACATACAACATATTAAATGGGGAATGCTTTTCAAAGGATTACACAAAGAAAAAAAATGCTGCTTTGTAAATATACGTCAGTATATTCCCCTGGTAAGCAAGGAATTCCATTGCAAAGCAAAACCTTTGTGGTTCAAAATGTTTATCGGGTACAAGGAGGCCAATAAATAATGCAAAAAAGACAAGCTAATATAGATATGGAAAAGGGTATTGCAGCAAGCAGTAATTTTAATACAACTCAAGACCTGCGCTGTCATTAACCCATCAGTATTTTTGACACATGCAATACAGGAGGAATTAAAGCAGATATTAAAATTAAAGAATTGTTTGCATAAGAGTGTCCCATTTGCAGCTACCAATACAACAGGGATCCATCACCTGTATCAAAGGCAGACATATTTTGCCACAAATAAGTTTATGGCGGGTAGTCAATCCAAACATTGTTTGGTTTGTCCCTGCCCTCATAGGTTGCAAAGTGATAAAAAAAAACAACAACAAAAAAAAAAACACATGACTCAAGTGTGATTACAAATAGCTAAGCACTGCTACAACATAGTAAGTTAGGTTGAAAAAAGACACACACCCATCAAGTTTAACCTTTTAACTATTTTAACCTGCCTAGCTTTACTAATCAGAGAGACATCTGATGCTCAAAGTGCTGCGCATTATAATATGAAAATTGTACAATGTTTAGTTAATTTCCAGATAACTGTATAATAGTAAAGGTTTTATCATATTGATACTGTGTGTAGCCTCCAGGAGGGGAATTTATAAAAAGGCCATGCAAGAGAGGAGCAATGTTCTAGTCAGATGCATGCAGCACAGTCAAGATGCTGCAGCAGGTACTGGGAATTCCTAAAGGTTGATAGATAGTACAGGGGAAAAAAGCATGTGATCAAAATGTTAGACAATGAGGTAGCCATGGCCCAAAAAAGTAAACAGAGGGGGTAAAGGGGAAAAGGGTTACTAGATTCACAATGAGAGCAATTAATCTTATAAAAGTCTAAGATGATGACCTCAAAAGCTGCAGGGAGTCACTGCAGAAATTCAGCAGAGCAATGTCAAGAAGGGTTCAGCCCTGTGAGGGGGACTTGGAGAAAGTCCCTAGTCCTCAGAGGCCACTGAGATGGATGATGCAGGGCCAGAACTAGGGGTAGGCAGAAAAGGCACGTGCCTAGGGTGCAACACTGTAGGGGCACCGGGCACGTACTGTACCTCCTATGTTGGCTTAATCATAGTTTGGACCCTTGTTCCTCCACTCAGGGCCAGAACTAGGGGTAGGCAGAGTAGACACGTGCCTAGGGCGCAAAGCTGGGGGGCGCCAGGCACGTACCTGCTCTGACGCCTACCGTCCCATCTCTCCCCGACTACAACGAATATCTTTTTGTAATAACGCGCTTCTGCGCATGTGCGCACGTACTTTTATGCTCGAATGCACTTTCGCGCATGCGCACCCAAGAACGCACGCAGCCGGCGCCATGCCAGGCCAGGTTGCCTAGGGCGCCTGGCTGGGTTGGCCCGGCTCTGCCTCCACTCCAGGTAGCTGCCACACTCCATGTGCGTGCTTGTCCACATGCTAACTGGGGGAGGAGCGTGAGGGGGCTGGCCTGTTGCCTAGGGCACTCTGGCGACTTGGCTCGGCTCTGGGAGGATGAGTAGCAACCCTGGGTTCAATGTAGAAGAAGTTGCCTATAAATGGAATGGGGTGATGTATTAGGAAACATGCTAAGACTGTTTATTTAGTATTGGCATCCCTATTGACTCTGTAAATAAGCCTTGAAACAAAAAACTGTTTATCACAACTTCTCCAAGAGGAACAACCACAAAGGTATGACAGATGAACCGGAAAATCTAGAGGTTGGTTTATAGATTTGTGCTTCTCTTTGGACTACAGTCCACCCTTATATGCTTTTTATTTAGTTGGAGTTAAAAAGTTCCAGAGCAGCTATAGATGTATTTGGATTGCCAGGGTACACATCAACCCTTGGACTGGGACATGATTGTCAGGTCAATGAACCTTAGAGTTCAAGTAAAACAGTTATTTTACATGAAACAACCCCCCCCCATTAGTAATTAATAGGCAGATGGAAAATTCTCTCTCAGTAGTAGCCACAATTACAACATTCTTTAATTTGCCTTCCACCCACTCTCCCTTTATTTTATCCTCAATGTTTGTTCGTTTACAGGTCAACAAAAAAAAAATCATTATACTTTTTTTCTATTTTTTATTGCCATACCTTTTATTTAGCAGCGCTGATTTTAAAATGTGTATGTTTCAGCCCTGCAGCAGTAAACTACCTGCTATATTTGTATAGAGAGTCTGAGGTTTAGGTAAGGTTTTAGTCAGTTTCCCCTGTTTATTTAGCAGCAGAAGTTTATGTAATAGTCAATTTAGGAGCAAAATTAAGAGGCAGGTATTAGCTTTCCGGCTCCAACAAGCAGAGCAGTTGGGGTTAGCACCCTTGTGGTGATCAAGCCACCAAACAGGGACACAAGTGCAGGAGCAGGTAAAGTGCCAAGGAGCAAGATACCCTTGTTGCCTGAAAGTTATGATCAAGATTACTGCAATGTTCAATAAACAAGTTCTTGGTTTGAAGCAACCCCTGGACTGCTGTTATTTCCAAGCTGAATGATCTGTGCACCAGGAGACACACAGGATCCACTTGAGGGTAAGGTGCTTATAGGGGCCACTACATGCTGCTGGGAGTTTCAATGAGTGGCCCATAGCCTCAGGGTGCCCAGGATACACTGGCAGCAGGTAACATTACTCAAACCCTTCTCAGGCCTACCCATGGGTGTTTGTCTGCAGCAGAAACCACATTTGACATGAGAGGTCATTTACATACAGAAGCGCAGTGTGCAAAGTACAATTTGGACTTTTAATTACTCATGTTTTTTACCCACAATGCAGCATTTATCTCAGCATCATTGCGCAGCATTACAATGGGTGCAGTTGCATCCGATGTGGCAAAAACAACACAGTTTGCAAGCATTTGTTAATTGCGTGCACATTCCAGCTAAGATTTTGCAGTGGAAAAGGCATTACTATGCATAGTAGTCGAGCACAGCATTATGATTGTATTTTGATTATTTATGTAGAGGAGATGTGTATACTTGTCTCTCCTCTATGTTGTTCTGTGCTATGAGGGGGAGCATACCGCCCAACTGTCCCATTTTTAGAGGAACAGTCCCTCTTTTGACAGCTCAACCCACAGTCTCTTATTTCTACTGGAAAGTCCAGTTTTTCTCTGCAATGAACAGCCAGAAAAAGAAACAATGTTTCTAATTTTATTGGCTTTTGGCAGAGAGCCCAGAATAGCCACAGCTGCTGATAAGATACTTTTGTAACAATTTCTAGATAAGCAAATAAGTAATTGTAACAATATAAGATAACAGGTCCCTTGGGAGAATTAGACTCACAGCTTAGGGTCTGGCCACACGGGCAGATTCGGGGGCAATTAGTCGCTAGACGACAAATCTCCTCTTCTTCACCGAATCTCCCCGATCTGGCTGCCCCCTGTGATTTTCATTTTAGCCGGCGGAAGGCAGGGGAAGGCAGATCGGGGAGATAAGTCGCCGCGAAGAAGAGGAGATTCATCACCTGGCGATGAATCTCCCCGAATCTGCCCGTGTGGCCAGACCCTTAAAGGGCAATTCACCTTCATAAGCAAAACTGTAATAACTGAAAAACACCACAGAAATATGTTAAACATTTCATAACCCGCCAAATTTACAAAATGAACATGGTAATTAGGAGGTCCACAAAAATTGGCGTGGTCAAAAAAAAATTCGCTGCGCTATGCGTGCCAATTTTTTTTGTCCCTCTTTTTATTTCCAAAATGTTGGGAGGTATGGGGAGAACTTCCCACTATTGTGAATTGACAGGAAGGAAGGCCTGCACATGGAGTGCTGGGAGAGAGTTGCTACAGAGTGAAAGCAAGTTGCAAGGTTCCAGATATAACTGTGTGTAAGTCAGTAGGGAAACACAGTGGCAGAAAAGCACAATCTATTTAGGGTGTGGAAAGAAAGGGGGGCCTTGTCAGGGCTCTTCTCTGGGCACAGAAAGCCAAAGGGAGTCCTTTTCAGGACTGTGAAGAAATTGCCACATAAGTGGTGATTCCCTTCAGCAGCTCAGACATAAAACCATCTGCAATATTCTATGAAGTTGCTCCTGGGTGGCAGGCTTCAGATCAGAGAAGTTCCCACAGAGCATAATTAGAGCTCAGTCTGAGTGTACCTGCTGTTCCCTGTAGCAGAGACATAGTGCTCCTGTAGCTGCACAAGGAAGAAAATCAGTGCTAGATATCTTGCAATAGCAGAAAAGGGCTACATTTACAAATTGTTTGCCATAGCTTTTTGGTTGGTTGTTGTTAAGGCTTATTGTACAGTGGTAAGAACAAACCTTCCACTACGCCATTCTCACTAGCAATTTCCCATTCACTTGGATAAGAAACATTCTGCATGTGATTGGCACTTTTGCTTACCAATGCTTCTGCCACAGCCTACAAAATCCCCTTGGATGGAAATACAGATATGGGATTTGTTACTTGGAATTATAGATGCCTCCTTTTCTTTCTATAAGTCTGTGCAGGGGCAGGATGGGTGACATTAAGGGGTGCATAGTGATCTCAGGGGCATCGATCATAGGCTGCTGATCACCATGTAATTCCAGAAGAGGCCACTCCAGATTTCTCAATTTGGAAAATTGGGCAGGCAGTTTTGACCCGGACTGCCCTTGCGAAAACTGAGCTGTTTGCGTCAAAACCAGACAGGAGACAACCAGGCCCGGACTGGCAATCTGTGGGTTCTGGCAAATGCCAGAGGGGCTGCTATAAAGTGCCATAGAAAGTCAGTATTAAGTGGGCTGGTGGGGTCTGTTTGGGACTCTGTGTGGGCTGATTGGGCCTCTTTGTACCTGAAATGCCAGGGCCTATTTTGACTCTCAGTCCAGCCCTGGAGACAACCCTGAAATTCTTGGGACCTGCAGCCTTCAGAATAGGGGAATTTCTATAATTGACATTCTTTGTAACAAAATGATTAAATTTTAAGGCATGCCAGACACTGTGTGGAATAAAGCACATTTATCAAGCGGTTTATTAATCTTAGGCAATTACATTGCTCTGTGTAAATTTCTAGCATAAAACAGCATCTGGGGAAGGGAAAGGGAAAAATGGCTTTGTGTGTTTCTTTAACACAGTGATGCCCTCTAGAAGTTGCCGATAATTTTTTTCCCATTGAATCAAATAGGTTAAGCTATTCAAAAAATAGTAAATTTTGTAGTGTAAAGTAAAAAAATACTGAGCTTTATAAATATTAATGCTATTTCACACTGCTTTTTACACCTAATAAATAGGGTTTTTTTAGTAAAATACTTTAGTTGCCCTGTCATTGTGTTCAGTTAACTTGTCTTCTAAAGAATTTGGAGAAGAATTTGGATTCAGTTGGAAGGAGAAAAATGAATAAGCTTTAGAAAAGGGCCTGTGAAGTAAAATAGCGTCTCTGCGTTTCACATTTCCCCTCTGGCATTTGCCAGAATCTACAGATTGCCAGTTCAACCTGTTTTTAAACCTTTTTTGAACAGTGTTGTACAATTGTGTTCTACAGAATTTGTTTTTCATTTGCCTACTAAGGATTAATTGTCATAAAATATATTTTATGATGACTCTCTTTAATAAAAGTTTATGTTAATAAAATTATAGATAAAATGTGGCAATTTGCAATTTTATGACATTTGTGTGACATGCTTGTTGTCCAACACAACACAGCTGACCCACGGTTTCAAGGCTTTTGATTCAGTTTTTGCAGACTTTGAACTAATGCAAAAGTGCTGATGCATTTTTTAAACTTTAACTAGCTTTTCAGTTAAGAATGCAGATTATTTACAACCTTTCAAAATTTATATGTTTTATATTCCCTGACAAATTTGAGAACTTTTTTTTTTTTCAAAAAAAAAAAAAAAAATATCACAAGTATGGGACCTGTTATCCAGAATGCTCGGGACCTGGGATTTTCTGGGTAATGGATCTCTCCGTAATTTGGATCTTTATACCTTAAATCTACTAGCAAATCATGTAAACATTAAATAAATTGAATAGCATGGCTTTTTTTTCGAATAAAGATGAATTTTATCTTAGTTTGGAACAAGTACAAGATAAGGTTTAATTATTACACAGAAAAAGAAAAAAAAAGTGGATTATTTGGATAAAATGGAGATAAGGGAGATGACCTTTCTGGATAACAGGTTTCCAGATAATGGATCCCATACCTGTACAGTGTTATTATTAGATCTCAGCTTTCCAATAAACATTAATTAATACGTTTCAATGGTTTTAAAGGGGTGGTTCCCCATTAAGTTAACATTTAGTATGTTATAGACTGGCTAATTCTAAGCAACTTTTGAGATAGTCTTAATTAATTATTTTTTTTCTATTTTTTTAAATTATTTGGGTTCTTCTTCTGTTTCTTTCAAGCTTTCAAAAACTGGAAACTGGCCGCTAGAGTCCTGTGCAGAACCAATTTGTTACACCCAACCCACACCCGCAACCCGCATACTTACCCCCTTGGACCCGCTACCCGACCTGAACCTCAAGTACCTTATCCGCAACCAGATTCGCGACCCGCTGACCATCAAGAAACAGGAAGTGCTGTCATTGTAAACCAGAAGTTACATCACTGGAAGTTGGTGTGATCAGACAAAAAAAAAAAAGAGTAAAACAGGAAGCGCTGTCATTGTAAACTGGAAGTGACATCATTGGAAGTAGGCGTGATCAGAAAAAAAGGAGTAAAACTCGCTATTAAGAAGAGCCTGTGACCGAGCCGCGAGCTGCAAACCAGGAGAACCGCCAACCAACGTCTATACCCGCTCCCGAAACTTCTACCGGCAACCCGTAGAATACAGCAGGTTTTTGCCGGTAACCCGTGGGTACCCAACCCGCTGCAGAACTCTACTGGCCACTAACCAAACTGACCACATCTACAAAACAAATGCTCTTTAAGGCTACACATTTATTGTTATTGATACTGTTTTTTAATCATCTTTCTATTCAGGCTCTCTCCTATTAATGCTCCAGTCTCTTATTAAGCCACTGCCTGGTTGCTAGGGCAATGTGGATCCTAACAACCTAATTGTTGAAATTGCAAATGGGAGAGGTGCTAAGTAACTCAAAAAAACTAAACCAATTGTGAATTGTTTCAGAATATCACTCTATACATCATACTATAAGTTAACAAAAAGGCAAACAACCCCTTTAAAGTAATTTCTAAATGTATTTCCCACTGGTGAGGTACCAGTTGTCAGTGAGGAAAGATAGAGTAAGATGGAGAGGGAGAGATATAATGAAAAGAAAGAGAGAGGAAGATGTTAACATGGTGGAGAGATTAGCATCGATTTCCCCATCCTGTTTGATGACTCGACACATCTTAATGTGTTGGTTTGTCTTGTTTACCCTATCAATTGTTTTCCTATCCATGCTTTTTTTTCTAAAACAATGGTCTGGGACCAGATGGTATTCATCCCAGGGTACTAAATGAGCTCTGTTATTGCCAAACCTCTTTACTTTTTCATAATTCATTAAGGTCTGGCATGGTGCAGAGAGACTGGTGAATTGCTAATGTGGTGCTGCTACTCAAAAAGGATCCCCATTCTTGGTCTCAGAACTATAGACCGGTTTGTCTGACGTCAGTGGTTCAAAAGCTTTTAGAAGATGTATTAAGGGATATGATGTTCAACGTCATTGGAAATAATGAGTTTGTGCCAGCATGGTTTTATTCTTTAAGGAAGAAAGGCAGCAAATGTTGTGGTTGCTGGGTATAGTGTGTCTCTCTCTGAAAATCTGAGTAAAATTGGTCATTCCAAACATTGTTCAGAAGAACATCTTATTTTGATTAAAACATTGATTGGAGAAGGGCAAACATATAAAGAGTGATAGGCTGCTCAGCTAAAAAAAATTCAAATGCTTTAAAATGGCAACCAGAACCTGAAAGATGTGGAAGAAAACCGAATGGATAGATGAATAGACAAAATGGCAGACTCAGCCAATGATCAACTTCAGGAAGATCAAAGAAGGTATAAAGTTACCTATGAGTACAATTAGAAGATACCTAGGTAAAGCCAATATTTTGTCAAGAAGCCCCCGCAAAGTCCCACTGTTGAAAAAAAGATATGCGCTGGAGAGGTTACATTTTGCCAAATAACACATTAACTGGCATTCCATTGTGGAATGGTGAAAGCAAGATTGCCCTTTTTGGGTATAAGTCCAGAGACTGTTTGTCAGATGACCACCAAACACTGAATTCAAGCCACTGTACACTGCGAAGCAGGGTGGAGCAGGCATCATGATATGGGTATGTGCCATACTAAGGTGTTGGGCCTATTTATTGCATACCACGTCAAAAATGCTGTTTATGAGGTAAAACCAAGAAATGCAGAAGAATTGTGGAATGTAACAATTGCCAGAAGTTTGCATGTTTTGGAACTTTGGCTTTATTCACTTTTTGAACTGCTATTATTCTGAACACAACTGTAAATCCAATTAGTCTGCATTTCATAAAGTCATACACCAATCACTTTGGAAAGATCAAATAAACTTAAAAGCAGATTTATCAAAATGTGATATTAGAACTGCATACAGAAAAACTCCTGTGGAATTTTTAAAAGCATATTTATCAAATGGTGAACTCTATTGACAAATGAGATTCTAAGAATCCCATAGGAATGAATAGAACATAGGTGTTTTTTTTCTTTTCTAATCTCACATTGATAAATCTGCCCCTTACTCTTTATCAATAGAGCACAGTTCCACCTAAACCTCATCCTTTTTGCTGCTTTAGACCTCACATATCACAAGCAATACTGCTTTTTTATAAAACGAATACTATTTTTCACTCAGAGTCAATTTTCTCGGAATCACGTCATTCACATCACGTCATTATAAAAAAATAACATTTTCTCATTATATTAAAAATAAAATTTCGACCTTACTCCCATCCACGATTTGGCTTCATTTAATAAAAAATCTGAATAAAAATTGTACGTGGGAATGGTCTCAACAAAATCGTGAAACAATTCAAATCATGTTGCCCGAACTCAAACTTTTCGTGTTTTCAAACAAAAAACAGCCCAAAACCCTTTGAAGATCATGAAGGCAAAAAAACATCTTTCAATTGTAAAAGTGACATCGCCATTGACTTTTACATGACTTCAACAGGTTTTAGCTGTAATATTTTCTGGTTTAAGATCTTTAGTAGCTTTGGAGCATAATACATTTCGAAAAAAATGTGAGGGTCTTTTATCCTCTAAAGCTTATCCCCGTAAAACTCGAACAGAAAAATTTAAGTCTTAATAAATAGGCCCCCATTGTGTAGTGCATGAAAATGGATGCAACTTCAGGTTGTTCAAGAGCACTTCAGAATGTATTCTGTAGGCTTTTCTATAAGACAATATGTTTAGTGGCATTTCCTTTTCTTTAATGACTAAAACGAATTGCAATGATGTTTAACCGGTAAGTACTAGTGCCTTAAAATGTTAGCATGTTATCTAAGGTGTCCTATCAGTAAGATTTGCTAATGAAATAAATTTTTGCACAGATACTGATTGTTAGGAATCACAAGGAGTATAAGAATGAAAAGTCACCCTACTGAATAGTTAATCAGCATTTAAAAGCATGCAGTGCTTCTCTTTTAAGCATGTAGTGTTTAGTTAGATCTATTCTAAGCAGTTTTAATCTGGTCTTTGTTTTTTATCCAGGTTACTGACCCCATGAAAAAGGGGGCCAATGTAATCATTTTTATCAAAAAACAAAATAAATGCAACATAAAATTATGGGCTTTGAAGAACAGTATAGAGATCCTCACAAAATCATGTGCTCACTGAAAAAATGTGATAAAAACAAATATTTTTTAAATAAGTTTTTCCTTTTAGTCATATGGCTTCACTCTACAACATTAAAATCTATAATACTAAAATCATACTTCTAATTTTTTTTAAAGCTCATAAATAATTATGTTGAGGCTGTAGTTAAATGTTATATAAATTACTGTGAGCGTCCGGTCCTGCCATAGTGTGGTCACATGTTATGGTGTGTGTTGAGGCTGTAGTTAATTGTGATAAACTGGATTACATAGTTACTGTGAGTTGTGTCTGTGCTGCCATTTTAGTGCTGTCACATGTTTTAAAGCAAAAATGTAGGGAACACTAATGCAGTATTCTAAAAGGTATTATTTGGTCCTTACGGTGTTTCCAACTCCCAATATATGGTGAATTTCAGCCAGATATCGATCAGATAGAACCAACTCTAGGTCTCCACTGAAAAGCTAAAAATTTCAAGTATAGGAGAAGGAAGAGGAACTCCAGCAGTATTACTGCAAACAACTTTTTATTCCAGGCAGTGGTTAACACAACAGGTTTCAGGTTCAATACCCTTTATCAAGTGAATAAGGAACATTAACACATGCACCCATTTAAAACTCAATTGCACTTTGACCTATACAATATAGTGTTGGAGGTAGTTCCAAAACCAGTAAGAGGTGGGGATTGGAATTAAAAACTACTCCAAAGGGAAGCCAGGTGGATTATGTGCTTAGATAGTGTCATACCTCATGGGATGAAGATCAATACAGATATTAAGACTATAAAGATTTAAGCCAGTTATACGCGGCCTTATACGGATCTCCTGCAGTAAATGTGGTATGGGTGAATTACAGGAGATAAATTACTAAAATATATGCTGGCATAAATATTGTACTATAATCCGCATAATATATACTGGGTCACATAGGGAGTGTTGAAAAACTGGGACGTATTAAAGACTTTGGGTATTTCTGTATCCCTTTGACCATAGGATGTCTTGCCCTTACATGATTGATTCAGGTTTCTTTACCTAGGACAGGCATTATGTGCAGTGTCTCATCGTTAAGTAGGCCAGGTTTTGGTTAGACAGTGGCCTGCCTAAAGTGAAATTTTTTGATACCTTCTGTTCCTTTTAGGAAATTGTTTCATTGTTTCTATATTATTGGACCCGCAGATCCCCATCCGAAAATCCTCCCCTCATTCTGCTTTTTTTTGCGGGTAACCCGCGGGTACTCAAACTGCTTCAGGACTCTAACTTGTCACTCCTCTCTCTTTCCCCTCTCTCCTACCAGCATTTGCAATACATTTCGCCAATTTTTTCCTGCTGTTAGCAGATGGAGGAGATTTGTCTTTGCGTTTTAATCTGGACTACCATGGGTGACAAATCTCCTTGCCTGGTGAGGACATTTTTGGCAATTTTAGAAAATTAAGGACTGCATATGAATAAGGACTGTCAACTGATATTTACTTTATTGCCATTTGAAA
This sequence comes from Xenopus petersii, assembly GCA_038501925.1. Classification (NCBI taxonomy): domain Eukaryota; kingdom Metazoa; phylum Chordata; class Amphibia; order Anura; family Pipidae; genus Xenopus; species Xenopus petersii. The sequence continues at coordinate 64,226,312 of CM076683.1, read as the reverse complement.
GCATTTTCAGGAGATCACATGATGTAGCACAGATTGAACTGTAGGTCGACAAATCTTATCTGCCATAACCTTTTACTACACACATAGTGCGGGGGAAGGGCGGGATGGAGCAGTGTTGAACTACAAAAGCGCCAAAAGACATACATGCCTAGCAGTATGCGTTTTTTTGTTTTGTTTTATTGCACTTCATAAACTGACATCCAACATAGTTGTAACCTTTATATAATTTTCATGTTTTTCAGGTGTGCATAAACAGTTTCAGTGAGGCACTAATTTATGCATAAGAACAAAGCTGTAACATAACACAGATTCAATATTCCTTGTCATTCAGTGACTGTACATGTAATTTACATAACCAGTCAAGCAAGGGTGTTGCCACTTTACATAAATAAACAAAGTTAAAAGATTTTAACTTTTTTTAAAACTAGGATTTAGCAGTGCAAAATGGCCAACCCAAAAAAGAACTTGCATTATTTCTATAAAAAAATGGCAATAATTGCATATCTTTTCATTTTATATCCATTACAATGAAAAATAACAAAAATAATCTGATTGCATTTGTTTAAACAGAAGTGAAATATGAAAGTGAAAAGTTTAAGGCTTTCTTCTTTGGATTAACAAGCACCTCATAGCAGCCAGCACAGAGGGCAGTGTCCTTGAGCCACACCCACTCCACAATTGTTGCGTATTCTCTCCATGCTTCCTGCAAGGCTTTTTCTGCTTTAAAAAGTTCTGCCGGTCATGTGACAAACTATTAACATTTTGCAGCTGCTCACATTTCTAGCCAAATAATCTATCATTAAACAGTTTGAAAATATTTGTTTTTTGTTTGTTATGAGCTGTCAAATGCTATGGGAGTGCATGGGATAGCTATAGGCACAAACTGCACCCTTGGCACAAGAAGTACAACTCCTATTAATAAAGCTCTTGTTTTATGTTTCTTGTGTAACCAGATCAGCCATATTGATATGTACACAAGCACACTGCAAGTTATATCACTCAAACTCATTTCAAACTTACCTCTAATTCTGCTAAATTCTTTCCTTCTCATCTCTTCTATCATGCTGCCATAGCCATAGTCAGATGAGCTCCTGCAGAAATTCTGAAAGTGCCTTGCAGACAGCAGCACATCTAAAGACATTTCTGGAGTATTGGGCTTCCCCTCCATAACCAGCTCCCAGCAGCCTTGTCTTAAAAACTAGCACAAGTTTCAGGAGAGTAATCACACAGGAAGGGAATCCACTCGTCAGTGGGAGGAGCTTTCTCCTGTCAGCCTTATTTAACTATCTTCTATCTAAGCAGATACAGCAATAGATGGTTGCAGTGCTTTCGTTTTCTTCCTTTCTGGCCTTTCCTTTAGCTCAAATTCTCCACATATGGTGAAAGGAATAAAGAAAAAGAAGAATGCACAAGTGTTCTGTCATGTGATATCCTTAATAAGGACTTACTTTACTCTACACACTTTAGATTGTAGTTACAGTGCAACCGAGGGTTGTGCAACACAATCACAGTAGCTGTAGTTTTTAGTCACTGCAGAATAGTGCAATTAGGAGTTGTAGTTCCAGTCATAGGCAGCGGGGGTAATTGCAGTCTCTTGTCACACCAAAGTTACTTCTGTCCTTTTCCTTGTGCCTCTGTTATGGGAAGAATACTGCAGATAGTGTATTATCTCATGCACTAGTTCTTCCTTGTACTTCATGGTTCTACTCACCGAGGCAGAGCAATAATGTGTGTTATTTATCCTTGTTGGAAGTCTACTCCTCAGATTCCAAGATAGGGTGATAATTCCACACAATCACAATAAGGGTAAGGCCACACGAGGAGATTCGGGGGGAGATTTTGTCGCCTGTCGACTAATCGCCTCGTCTATTGCACGACTATCTCCCTGAACTGCCTCTGCGTTTTTTCCCCATAGGCTAGAATCAAAAGTCGCCTGCACTAATGCACACGCGGCGATGCGTTTTCTATAGTCGCCTGAAGTTGCCTCACGCAAAAGACGAGGCGATTAGTCGCCAGGCGACAAAATCTCCCTGAATCTCCTCGTGTGGCCTTACCCTTACAGTAGTTGCAGTGGCCACAGAGTATCCCTCAAGTATGCAGGGCACATTTTGTGTCCATGCAAACACTTTCTCAGGGACATGAAATGTTACGTTTGAAGTAAAAGCTACCAAATAAAATGTCTTTTTATTTATATGAAACAAAGACAACTCCTAGCTACACTCTATATTCTGCAGTGGCTAGAAACCACAACTACAGCTACTGTGATTGTGTTAAACTACAACCCTCAGTTGCACTGTAACTACAATCTAAATATGTAATTATTAAACGTATCACACGACAGAACACTTGTGTGTTCTTCTTTCTCTTTATTCCTTTCACCATACATTATGTGGAGAATTTGAGCAAAGGGAAATGCCACCAGGGGAGAAAAGGAAAGCACTGCAACCATCTATTCATGTTACTCAGTTGCTGTTAATTTGTTACTCTCTAGCTTAATCAGGTGTGTGATCCTAAAGAGTAATGACTGGGCAGAAACTGAGATATCTTTCCTTCACTATGCAGCAAGTAACATGTAACATGTTACACTGGTGTTGTTGAGCCATAGAGTGATGTGCCAAAACTTGAATGCACAAGACCCTCATTACTACACTCTCGTTCACCTCCTTCCCACTCCTCCCCCTCAACCACTGCAAAAAATTTTATGCATCCGGGAGGTTGCCACTTAGCAGCAGCTTATGGGGTTAGGTGATAGCCTTCCTGAGAACAGCTGGGAAGATGAAACTTCCCCTAGGCATCCGGTTTGGATCCTCTGTGCCTCACTTCCTAGTAGGGGAAGGAGAGAGAGGATACTACCCTCTGATTGGTAGATGACTATTGTGATAATAATGTCACAGACAGCAGGAAGAAGGGACATCCTAAGTGAAAGTTAGATTTTTTACCTCAGCGCAAGAAGGAGACCGCAGTTTCTATATCTGCAATGAACTCCATGGCACTGTCTCCTGAGATTGGGGCTGTTCCTTCTAGGGGCAGCCTAAAATGCATCAGTAACTTTATTTTTTATAGGATTAAGTTCTGACACAAAAGTCAGGGTTTAAGAGAAAAGAGGATCAAGTACAGAATGATATCTTCTTCTTCAAGGGACTTTTGTATGTATGTATGTATGTATGTATGTATATTTTTATTTGTAAAGCGCTCCTTGAGGGCAAAGCACTGTACAACAAAACATTAAATTAGTAGTAACAAACAAGGGGTCATTGGAATAAAAAGTAACAATAAGTGCATTATTAGAATACAATTCACAAAAATATAAAATATAATTACAATGCAGATTAAGTGCTCAGTGTCAAGGAAACAAAAGGCTAGAGGACCCTACCCCGTAGGGGGTGTCTTCCCCAGACAACCCTAGTAAGAGCAGTAGTTGTGCTCTTAAGGGGATTGTTAACATTCAAACACCTAGTTGTTTTCTTGTGTTTGTCTCTGCTGAGCAGAATCTGTGGGTTTTATTAAAGGCAGCTGTTAGTATTGATACAATATTTGCCAATACTCCAGAGATGCTGCTGAGGAATGTGGAATCAACTAAATGTAACAGTTTAGGGGGGCGTGTCCAAGATGGCGGCGTGATAGGACAGGTTTCTTTGAGCTCCCGCTTCCCTTCCCAATATCCGTCACAATAACCGGCAATACTAAGTTTTTTGGACCTACTGAATCCCTTCCGTGCACGCAGAACGCCTGGAGGAGCCTCCATGATGAAGAAGGGTGAGCCGAAAACCAGACGCGATCATAATTCAAAGCTGGATCAATACCTGGCACCCGCCCAAAATGGCGGCGGCACCCAGCAGGCCGCGAAGAGGGCCTCGACCTCGCCTACCTCCACCAGTGCACCGCTTGTCGCAGAGCCGGATGGGTCCGTGGAGGAGCCCACCATGCTGCAGCTGCTCACAGCAATAAATACCAATACGGCAGCGCTTCAAACGAGCACGGCCACGCTGTCGGAGCGTATTGATGGGATTAAGGTCGACATTTCGCTGCTGCGCCATGACCTCCAGAACGTAAGAGACAGAGTGAAGGAGGTTGAGACACGGGTTGGGACGATGGAGGATGACACCAGACCGATGCGGAATGATATTCAAACCCTAATACAGCAGCTTAAACAAACCCAAGCCCACGTGGAAAACCTCCAGAGGCGCAACAATATACGCATCATAGGCCTTCCAGAGAAGGAAGAGGGCGCTGCCCCAGAACAGTATGTGGAACAGCTACTGCTGCAACAATTTGGGGCCAACACCTTCTCCTCACAGTTGGTTGTGGAACGAGCCCATCGTGTCCCTGGCCGCCCTCTTCCACCTGGGGCCCCCCCGAGACCACTTCTCGCAAAACTCCTCAACTTCAGGGACAGAGACGCAGCGCTAACTGCTGCCAGGCGCAAGGGGCCTATAGTGATCCAGAATGCTACTGTGTCCTTCTACCCTGACTTTTGTGCAGCCCTCCAGCGGCAAAGGGCGACATTTATTGCGGTCAAGAAGAGGCTGCGAACTCAGCAGATGATCTACGCCATGATGTATCCGGCATGTCTCAGGGTCCAAGATGGGTCGTCCACGCACTTCTTCACTACACCTGCAGAGGCTAACGACTGGCTGGATGAGAAAGAAGCGAGAGGGAGACGACATGGCTCACCACCTTCCCAGAATGGGTAATTCCTGTTTGGACAGCTCTATTCATCGCCAATATGGAGCGCAAGGCTGATTCTTTGGCATTCGTTGTTTTGATAGCCATGCAAGGGGGTAAGCATTACCTTGGAGCCTCTCCTTTATTTTTTGGCAGCCTCGGCCTTATGAGCAATGGGTATGTCCCGTCCTCTCGGACAGTCTATGGGGTAGTTGGGGTCTACTATCTGGAGTATTGCTGACGGCTCTCATACGTGTGCCCCCTCTTTGCTTGTGACCACTGAGGAGACTCTACTTTTTACTGCTACATACCTCTTGTTATGGCTCTTAAACTTGCCGGCATAATATATATACATAATATATAATATGAAGGGATGGGAGCTCTCGGTTGGGGATCTGCGTATCCACCCTTCCAAGAACTTGGAACCTCCCCTGTAGGAGCAACTTTTTGCCACATTTTTGTTATGGGTATAGGCCCACCCACGTTTGGGACCGGGCAGGGTTGGGAAAGTTATGTTTATATTTTGTATTATCTTCTTTTGATTTATGTCTCCCCCACCTCCTCCTCCCCCCCCCGCCTGGGATCACGCATTGTTTATTGTCCTGTACTGTACATATAAACATGGAGAGTAATCGTATATCTGTCATGTCCTGGAATGTGAGGGGGATGAATTCCAAATATAAGAGAGCAGCAATTTTTGCATACCTTAAAAAGCACCCACCTACTATCCTATGTCTTCAGGAAACCCACCTAGTGGGACAGAAATTATTAGTGCTCAAAAAAATATTGGGTGGCGCATTGTTATCATGCTCCCTACTCCACGTTTGCTTGTGGGGTGTCGGTACTAGTTCGGAAAGGCGTTCCCTATCAATGTTTGGAAGTGAAAATAGACCCTCAGGGTCGATTTGTGGTACTCCACTGCCAAGTTTATAACACCCTGCTCACCCTTTGCGCTCTCGCTGGGACTCCTGGAATTGGTTATGGGGAAGATTATTGAAGTCCCGCTTGCCCCCATGTGCATTTTAGGGGATTTTAACTTAGTCATGAACCCCCTTCGAGACAGGGTTCCCCCAGGTCAGGGCACATCCTCTACTTTGGCCCGCTGGGCTGAGCCCATGGCCCTCTTAGACCTCTGGCGACTTAAACACCCTCAAGGGCATGATTTTTCCTGTCACTCGACAACCCACAGGTCTCTCTCCAGAATTGACTTAGCCCTAGGAACTCAGGGTTTTCTACAATTTGTTGCCGATGTTCAGTTATTGCCTCAGGCCCTATCTGATCACTCCCCCTTACTCCTGACGCTAGTTCTCCCTGGCCAAAGACAGGCCAAACAGTGGAGACTCAGTCCACTGTGGCTTCGCCTCCCTGTAGTAGCAGATGAGAGTGATAGAGCGATCACACAGTACTGGGACGAAAACAGGGGCACGGCCTCACCTAATATACTCTGGGATGCCTCTAAGGTGGTCCTCCGGGGTAGCTTAATCCATAGCATAAAACGCTACCGTAGATCCCTGCTAGACGAGGTGTCTCACCTTGAAAGCGTATGTGTAGAAGCCCAGAGAACTCATGCAGCAGCCCCTACGGATGCTACCTATCAGGGGATGTTGAGGGCTCAGCAGGCCCTTTTGTTAAAGCAGACGGAGCTTACTAAGAAGGAATTACTTTATACCCAACAGAGAATATTTGATCAGGGAGAAAAGAATAGTAAAGTGCTAGCACGACTCTCCAAATTCCCCACAGAAACTATAGCAGTACCTCGACTGCTGAGACAGCATAATACGGAAGTAACGGACCCTGACGGCATAGCCCTGGAATTTGCTAACTACTACTCTAAGCTGTATGAGACCAGATTGACAGTCCCCAAGGACCACATTCACGCATATCTTTCGGATATACCCCTTAATTCCCTTGATGCCCAGCAGAGGGGCTACCTGGATTCCCCGATAACGCAGTACGACTTAGCTTTAGCCTTACATGACCTCTCCCCGAATAAGACCCCTGGGCCAGATGGATTCCCAGCTGACTGGTATCTAGCCAAAGCTAAGGCCCTTATGCCTCACCTACATGCCACCCTAATAGATGCCCAACAGAGGGCCCGCCTCCCTCAATCAATGCAAGAGGCGACGATAGTGGTTATACCTAAGGAACCAGGGTACCCTGACCAATGCGGTGCGTATAGGCCCATATCGCTCCTTAATGCAGACGCCAAGATATTGGCCAAAGTCCTGGCCACCAGATTAGCCAAGGTCATCACCACGCTCATTGAGCCTGATCAATCCGGGTTTATGCCACAAAAAGCAACTGACGTTAACCTTAGGCGGCTGTATGCCAATTTGCAAATCCCACATGACAATAAGGGGCAGAGGGCTATCTTATCAATTGACTGGGAGAAGGCCTTTGACTCAGTAGAGTGGCCATACCTGTGGGAACTGCTGCCAAAGTACGGGATAGGACCTACTTTTATAAAATGGCTCCAGATGATATATCACGATCCTATCGCCAAGGTCAAAGTAAACGGCATATTGTCCCCTGTTTTCCGACTCCAGCGAGGGACGAGGCAGGGTTGTCCTATGTCCCCTCTGCTTTTCGCCTTGGCGATAGAACCTCTAGCTGCTAAAATAAGGTCAACTCCTACCTGTAGGGGTCTGCGACTGGGTGCTGTAGAGGAGAAAATCTCTCTATATGCCGACGATGTCTTGTTGTACTTCCAGGACACAGGTCCGTCTATGGAGGTAGCCATGCAGATTATACAAGACCACGGCAGATTCTCGGGATTAAATGTCAATTGGCGGAAATCTGTATTGTTCCCCCTGGATCGACCCCCTGCTCAAACGCTATCCCCCAGGCCCGACCTGAAAGTGGTTGATACCTTTAAATATCTGGGCCTTAGAATTCATAATAATTTTGCTGAGTTTATACCCTTGAATTTGGATCCAGCGATTCAGCAGTGTACGAGGGTGCTGGCTGCATGGCAACACCTGCCGCTTACGTTATGGGGTAGAGTGGCCCTGTTTAAAATGTTTTTTCTTCCGAAATTTTTATATCTCTTTCGTAATTGCCCAATTCACATACCCAATAGGGTTTTTCGCACCATTGACAAAGTGTTGACATCATTCATTTGGAACAATAAAGCCCCCAGGATTGCCAGGGAAACTCTATGTGCCCCTTTGGATAGTGGTGGTCTGGCGCTGCCCAATTTGAAGGCCTATTACTTAGCAGCCCAGGCTGCCTATGTTCATTGGTGGCTTGTGCCTAATGCAGAGAACCCTAATATGCAGTTACAGGCTTCGTGGATGGGCTCAGTAGAGGCATTGCGGAATGCTCCCTATAGAGCACATACTGATCTCCCCAAGGGACTGGCTGTGGTGTCGACTACCCATAGGGCTTGGCTTTCCGCTCTCCATACGACAGGGGCTGACCCACCATTGCTCTCCCCGAGCTTGCCACTCTGGAGAAACTCTACCCTAATCCATTTTAAGGACCTCCCCAACTTTCAAGACTGGCCATTAGGGGGCATTAAAATTTTGTCTGATGTTCTAGAGGACAATATGTTTATTTCTTATACTGAGCTTAGAGATAAAATGAGGGTTCCCAATCTGAGGCTTCATGCTTACTTCCAATTGAGAGAGGCCTTTTTGTCGCAGTTTCGCTCCCAACTACTGGTAGCCGAGAACTACCCACTCTTGAAGCTGGTTCAGATGGAAACGCCAGCTAAATTAGTATCCCGAATCTATTGGCTCCTGGTCCGTGCCCCTGTGGCCCCGTTCCATCGCACTTATCTTAAATGGCGGGACACTCTAGGAGACCTGTAGGAGGACCAGTGGGAAGAGGTGACTGACAATCTTTATCACTTCTTAGTATCCTCTCGAGATAGACTGATCCAATACAAGTTTCTCCACCAGGTCTATCTAACCCCGGTTAAGCTACATAGGTTTGGAAATAGGGCTAATGGCAACTGTCATAGGTGTCAGGAGGAACAGGCCAATTTTCTCCACATGTCGTGGCAATGCCCCCACATGCAAGCATTTTGGAGAGCTGTCACAACGCATCTCTCGACACACCTGGCTCTCCCCCTGTTGCTTACTCCACACTCCTGTCTGTTGGGAATTTTGGAGGGAGTTATTCATGGGAAATGCTTACAACTGCTCACTAGAGGTCTGTTATACTATGCAAAAAAGTCTATTATACTGAGATGGATGGGGCCTAGGCCCCCTACACTGACAATGTGGCGTAAGCAAGTGAATAATGTCCTTCCCCTGATCAAACTTACCTACTTGTCTCGGGGCTGTCCTGACAAGTTTGATAAGATTTGGCGTCCATGGACTGATGCTGAGGGTATTACTGATGTAGGTGAATAACCATGTATCTCTTGACCAAGGGGAAATTAATATGCATTTTTGTTACTGTTGAACGGAAATGTTATTGGTACGTGTCTCCCAGGCGGGTACATACCCCCCCCCCCCTCCCCCTTGTCTTGTGAATGAAAATCAATAAAAACTTTTTGGTTTGAAAAAAAATGTAACAGTTTAGAGTCTGCATCTGAATTACTGAGCTGCCAGACTCAAACACCAGAAACAGGGACATTAAATTTTAAACTTAGATTTTGAAAAAACTGTAAAAAAATAAATAATGGAAAGTATTTGAAAAAAGTCTTTATTTCTGGTGGAACAATCTGAAAACAATTGAACTGAAAAAAAAGTGTTTGGAAGGTGCACAACTCCTTTAAGGGGGTTTCCTCTACTAAAAAAAAAGTTTCCTCTACTAAAAAAAGCATACAGAAATGTCTCTGCTCCAGTTGGAGGCAAGAATAAGAGACTTGCCCAGGACAGCTCTTCAGTCAAATGGGTCCATTTGGGTAGGTTTAGCTGCACCTAATCACCTACTGGGAAGTCAGTATCTGCAGGCTTTAATACATCAGATGACGAAACTTTGCCCATTATGTCAAAGCTTGTTGACTAGGAGTCTGAGGAGGTTAACCTTTCACATACCTCTGGAGACAAAGGAAAGTGGAGTCATTTGCAAATGACGAGAGTTAATTTGCAGGGAAAACAACCTCCAGCTAAGTGTACAATTTCCTGCAGTTAGGTTTCAGAATACCTCTAGTCAGAGAGGATGAGCTTATATTCAGAACACATGTTGGAATAACTGATATGTCAGAGCTCGTTGCACCAGAGTTACACCCTGCATTAATCTCTATATTGGGTAACGAGGTGCTTAAGTCCGATATAATAGACCAATCTTTACATAGCATACAATTTAAAATCGCTGATGCAATTGGTCCACTCGCTCTGATGCTAGTAAAGGCAGAACAGGAAGGTCTAGACACTGAACTCCTTCCTAGAACCACACAACTGGCCTCAAAGCTTGCTGTGCTTCAGGCTATTTCCAGGGCAGCCATAATTATTGGGCAGACTTTTACTACTAAACCCTTTCATAAGATAAGCCCAGGAGTTGCCCCGGTATGGACAGGGCTCATATTGACCTATAAGAACAGGTCCCGGTTTCCATCCAAGGTAAATTTCTTCAATAAAAGACTAGGTAGGTTCGCATAATTCTGTTTTAGGCAGCACAATGATCAGAGATTACATCAGACCCATGGGTGTTATGGATTGTTAGGATATGCTTATCCCTTCCATTTAAAAAGTTTCCCTTTCAATTGAGCATTTCACACACCCTTTGTCTAGAGTCATTAAACAAAGTTTTGCTGGCAGCCCTTCAGGCAGGAATGATCTCCCCAGTAGACCCATCATATGTGAGGGATATCTCTGATGTGTTACTTCGACTAGAGGATATTAATGTGGATAAGGATGTGTTGCTTGTCATCTGTGATGTAGAAGTACTATTTTAAGGTATTCCCCATTTAGCGGGAATGGATGCAGTTTGATTTAATGGCTTTCTCCCACCAATTTATTTTGACCCACAACTTCTTTGTGTTTGGGGAAAAAATGTTTTCTTCAGATTAGAGGGACAGAGATGGGTGTGCCCTGCACTCCCATCTATGTCAATCTTTTTTTTGGCTGGTGGAAGCGTGAGTTTGCATTCCAAGATTTACTGGATTATACCCAACATGTTCTTATGTAGCTATGATACATTGATATTATATAATATAGCATGGCTCAGTAGAGCTCTGTTGTAGCAAAATTGAATATGAATTCACTTAACACAAGATTCTTGAATATTCTTATACACAGATATCTTTGTTGGATGTATTGCTCTTTAAGATAAGTGATGGCAGGATCTGTGCAGATGTATGTAGAAAACCACAGCAACTAACTCCTTGTTACATGCTAGCAGTGCACATCCAGAGACACCGATCACAGGGATACTGGTAGGTCAGTTTCTTAGAATGAAGCGTAACTGCTCTGAAATAGAATGTTTTCTTAAAGGAGAAGGAAAGGTTAAAACTAAGTAAGTCAAATCAGAAAGGTTCATATATACCAGTAAACCCCCAAAGTAATGCTGCTCTGAGTCCTCTGTCAAAAGAAACACTGCATTTCTTTCCTTCGATTGTGTACACATGGGCTTCTGTATCAGACTTCCTGCCTTCAGCTTAAACCTCATTGCCCTGGGCAAGAGCATGCTCAGTTTGCTCCTCTTCCCCACCCCCCTCCCTTCTCTACTGTAATCTGAGCCCAGAGCACCATGTTAATACTGCAGCTCCTATCCTAAACAGAGAGTTTCTAGAGCTTTTTACTCAGGTATGGTAAAACATTCTACAGAATAAATATAGCATTCTATCTTGCACTATTGCAGCTAATCTATTGGCAATAAAATGCCTCCGTAGCTTTCCTTCTCCTTTAAGCAGTCTGATGAACTTAAAATGATGGTCAAAGACAGCGTTTATTCGTCAAAAGCCATAAATGAAGAATTTAAAAGAGCCCTTATGAGTAATCCAGCTAATCTGTTAATGCCTAATTTGAAAAGGAAAAATTATGGTGTTCAACACCTAATTTTATATCCACATTTAATAATGAATGGTTGGAGCTGAAATGGATGTTATAACTGGCATATTTTGTTAACTGACCCAGATCTTAAAAAGCCCTTCCTAAGCGAGTGTTAATGACCGCTAAAATAAGTCATATCTTGAAGATATGTTGTGCCATAGTCACTTCCATAAGAGTAATAATGAGTTACTATAAGAATATTATGAGCTTAAAAGGAGAAACTCCTGTTGCTCATGCAAGGCCTGTCCCTTTATGAAAAATACATAATTTTATCAGGTATTTATGATGATAAACCATATGAGATCAGAGGCTTTTATACATGCCAGTCTAAGGCTATTTACTATCTTGAATGCCCATGTAATAAAATGTATATGGGTATGACTTAACGGGAAACTAGAATTCAGATATTGGAACATATTCATCGAATTTTAAAAGCTCCTGAATGGGCTACTAATGAAGAAAAACAAAATAAAATGCCTTCTTTTGGATGCCCACTCCCAATGTAGGTCACATAATGTGTTGAAATAAAGCTGCATTGAAAAATCACAGCAGTGACTCCGTTGGATGTTTGTCAGTGTCTGACTGCGGGTAAAATTTTGTATAGAAGTTTCCGGATTGAAGTAGCCGGATTCCCACGAGAGCAGCGACCGACAGGGAGACGCTGTGCTGCACGAGGGTGAGCTCCGCTTCTTTTACACATCCATTGTTTCTGTTTGTTTAAATGCACTTTGGCTGACCTTTAATTAGGAAGAAAATCCACTTCTTAACATATTAGCTTCATATAGGATTAACAGTCCCATTTCAACACCTACATTGGCGTACACATTAACACAAATTCCCAGCACTTACAGCTTTCACCATACACAAGTCCCAAAATCGTCTTTTGGACTCACACTTGACACTCCATCTCTGTGAGGGGTTCCTCTCTTCCTCTTTCCAGTCCTTTGGAGCTCTCTCCAAACACTTCAAGGTCAGTGGAGAATCCCTCTCAATCACCTTCCCAGCTACACACGCAATCACACCTCCTTCCTGCACTTGGTCGTGTCCATGGCCGCTCACCCTCCTCCAGCTCCAGGAGGTCACCAGGGGAGAAGCTCTGAGGTATAGTCCCACACCTCTTTTTAACTGCAGCTCACATGCAGACTAATTACCTAGCTACCACTAGCTTGGCAGCTGAAACCCCTTAATGGAGCAAGGAATCGAAGACCCACCCTGCTATCCTCCATTCACTCCAGGGACCTATTATCCAGCTTTTCCTGAGCTGGCAATATATACAGTTGCAGAAACACACACACTTTCCCTGGAGTTTACTATTCACCAGCCTAATGCTGATGAAATACACACAAAATCATGATCTATTTATAGACACCTCCGACATATCCTCCCCCTTTGTTTCAACCCAGGGGTGGAACATATTGAAACCCCAACAGAAATTCTCATTATCTTAAAGGGATTTCTATCTCCAGTCTCATCACTTTGTCTTCAGCATTTACAAGATCCAGCACATGCAACTCAATCAGAGTGTACACACCCATGTTTGAATCTCTCTTAGGCCCAATCAACTTTTGTTCCCACTTTTGTTTTCCTTACGTCCCTAGGTTATCATACCTGAACCCCGGTAATTATTTTCATCACATGTTGCAACATATTCTGTCACTAAGCCTGAACCTACATACAAAGAGAGGCTTATTTTTCCTTGAACTACCCCCAATCATGGAAGGTATGACTTTTCTGGATGAATTCTGTAAGGCAACCTTATAGCCTATACCACAAGGATCCAACACCTGTGTATCTATGGGAGTGGCCACACACATTTCATTCTCATGCCTCTTATCAAACCAGGCAAGACTTTTGTTAGCAATGTCAGACACACATGCCCCGGCATTTTTGGCTAAATTATGCATGCTCTGCATTTTACCATCACTCTTTGTAGGGTGTCCTTCTTGGCCACATATTTGTGTCACACATTCTGACACACAATCAGGGTTAACATGCAACCCACATTTGTCATTATCCGTATGCATGCTCATTCTCTGACAGACACTTTGGGGCACATTTACTCAGCTCGAGTGAAGGAATAGAATGAAAAATAGTTCGTATGTCGAAGTGTTTTTTTGGCTACTTCGACCATTGAATTGGCTACTTCGACCTTCGACTACGACTTCGACTTCGAATTGAAGATTCGAACTAAAAATCGTTTGACTATTCGACCGTTCGATAGTTGAAGTACTGTCTCTTTAAAAAAAAAACTTTGACCCCCTACTTCGCCACCTAAAACCTACCGAGCATCAATGTTAGCCTATGGGGAAGGTCCCCATAGGCTTTCCAAGGTTTTTTTGATCGAAGGAATTTTGTTCGATCAATGGGTTAAAATCCTTCGAATCGTTCGATTTGAAGGATTTAATCGAACGATTTTTCCTTTGATCGTTTGATATTTGAAGTCGAAGGATTTTACTTCGACGGTCGAATATCGAGGGTTAATTAAACCTCGATATTCGACCCATAGTAAATGTGCCCCTTTCTGTCTACAACATGTCTTCCATGGCATGTAGAACAGGAGTGGTGACTTCACCTGTAAGAGGTTTTTCAGTCACTATTACCACCTTGACTTTGTCACAAATAGGTTCTGGAGTATGCAGGACCTCACAGCATGGAGCCCTAAGAGGAGGTTTTAAACCAACTTCACTTTCCTCCAGTCACTCCATGTGGTTTACCACCATTAGACACCATATTATCATCTTCCACATCACACTCAATTTTGTTCTGAGTCAATACACACTCCGTGAGCTCAGCACATCCCTGAGTCTCTAAGGGATCATTATCGATGGGCTGGGAGTCCCCACCTGTAACAACTTGCTCACAAAACGGCACTTTACTTTTTAAGTACCAGTTCACCACATCATATTTTTGGAAAACACATTAGTAGACTTTTTAAAGGGGCAAGTGTCAGCAGTATGACTCCTGCCATTAGGGGCCCTATCCTAGCCAAATCTTTTTCTTAATAACTTGTAGGGGCCTTGCCCAAATATATTTTTTTAATAACTTGTAGGGGCCCTGGCCAAATGTTTTTTTTTTAATTGCTTGTAGGGGCCCTGCCCTTGCCAATTTTTTTTTTAATTGCTTGTAGGGGCCCTGGCCACTATTTTTTTTTTATAATTGTAGAGGCCCTGCCCTGGCCAAATGTTTTTTTTAATTGCTTAAAATTGTAGGAGGCCTGACCATCAAACCTTGTAGGGGGGCCCTGGGCACCAAAGTTCTTTTTTTTTAACTTGTAGGGGGCACTTAAAGGACCAGTAACATCAAAAATTTTTACAAAAAAATTCGTTAGAATACAACGAAATAAAACACCAAGACAAATTAAAATTTCAAATAGAAAAGCCTTTATTAAGAAATAACTTACAGAAACTCCACTTCCTGTCCTCTACAGAAAAGGCAACACGGTGACCATCCATCCTGCTGGGCTCGATTTCTCCTTCCTGGATATTCACTGACAGCGTGTAGATCTCTTTCTCTTCTTCATCCCCCTCCCAGGATCAGCAGTAGGAAGGTGATGTTTGGCGGGCTCCCCCTCCCTCAGTGTGAGGAAGAAGCTCTCAGCAACTTCTTATCTAGTACCGTCACCAGCGATGCTGCTTTTCAATCATCAATCTCTTCAGTTCGTGTTTGGCAAGGGGAGATCGGATGCGCAGAAACACTTGGCTGCACAATCCCTCTCATCCTGCTTTCGCTTGTGTAACGTCCTGCCATAGGTCCAGTGCGCCAACACCCAGAGAGTCACGCTCCCCGCACATAATGCATTCGCGTTATAGGGCAAGTGACTTATCTGCGCACTCTGAAACATATTCATAGATCTCTGCAGCCTTTTCCGTCTCCCCTTCTCCGCCATAACTTTGCTTGGAAAGTTAGAATGCCCCTATAATTTGACCGATGCTGATCCTCTTGGCCAGTTGTCAATCACAGGGACCTATTCACCCCGCCCCCCACAGAGCTTTCCTTCCCTCCCTCCGCTACCTACTAGGTTGCCTGCAGTGGGGCCCTAACAAAGGGGCCTGGGGATGGGGCAACCATGGGACTTTACTGCTATCTTACAGTGGGGACACGGCTCCCTTTACTGCTCAATACAGTGGGATTGCGCGTCTCCCCAGCAGCCCTGTCTGCCCACAGGCTCCCGTCTCTCGCAGTTGCAGCGACATTTAATACAGAGAGGAAAACCAATAAAACACAGAAGTTGCTGAGAGCTTCTTCCCCACACTGAGGGAGGGGGAGCCCGCCAAACATCACCTTCCTACTGCTGATCCTGGGAGGGGGATGAAGAAGAGAAGGAGATCTACACGCTGTCAGTGAATATCCATGAAGGAGAAATCGAGCCCAGCAGGATGGATGGTCACCGTGTCGCCTTTTCTGTAGAGGACAGGAAGTGGAGTTTCTGTAAGTTATTTCTTAATAAAGGCTTTTCTATTTGAAATTTTAATTTGTCTTGGTGTTTTATTTCGTTGTATTCTAACGAATTTTTTTGTAAAAATTTTTGATGTTACTGGTCCTTTAATGTTTTAACGCTTCTGTCTTGTTTGGCCTTCATACTGATAGGTAAGGGAGGGGTGACAAGGGGGGCCCAGAAAATGATGCTGTGCGGGGCCCCCTTGATTTCTGATGGTAGCCCTGCTTGGACTCACACATGACACTCAGTCTCTGGGAGGGGTTTCTCTCTATCTCTCTCTGGTCCTTTGGAGCTCTCACCAAACACTTCAAGTCAGCGGAGAATCAATCTCCTATCCAGCTACACACACAATCACACCTCGTTTCTGCACTTGGAGGAGTCCATGGTCCCTTACCCTCCTCCAGCTCGAGGGGGGAAACGCTGAGATGTAGTTCCATACCTCTTTTTAACTGTAGCTCACCTGCAGTCTAATTATCTAGCTACCACTAGCTTGGCAGCAGAAAAGCAGAAAACGAATGGACGACTCACCCTGCTCTACTCCATTCACTCCAGGAGCAGGAACCCATTATCCAGTTTTTCCTGAGCTGTGCATGTTTGTGTCTTGATTCAGCTTTTTCTGCCTATATATATATATATATATATATATATATATATATATATATATATATATATATATAAAATTTCACATAAGCAGCCGCACTTTGATCCGGATCTGTTCGTCTAATGATGGGTGCTGGATCAAAAGTTTGTATTCATAGACTCTCACATAGAACCACACTCCAAATCGTTTAGATGAATAAAGTGACATTTATTTTGTGTCCAACGTTTCGGCCCTCCTTAGGGCCGTTATCAATATATAAATATAAAATCACTTGTGCAATAATTTCCATGGGGTTGCAAGTAGAGAACTGTGACAAATTGTCCTTAGCAGCTTCCATTGATCATAATGATGCTGCAATGCCTACAATTAACGTGAATAGGTCATTTTAAATTAGCCCCCCATTGAAGCACCATGTGTTCGTGAAACGAACGCCGAGTGGTTGTTTGCAAGGCACCTAAAAACTGAGGTTTTTTTTTTACTTATTAATTGTAACATTTTGTGGGGGTTTTTTTCCCCCTAAAAACTGTTTATTTTGTTAGCGTAACTATTAGATCATCTATTTTAGCCACTAATTATGCTGTTGGATGCTGTTATTTTATTATTTCATTGCTTTGTGGTTTTATTGCAATTTTATCCCTGCATTATTGTTCCTTATGTATATTTAGTATAGCTTTGCTGTTTGGTGCTTTCCTATAGAAAGGGTATTTTCCCTTGTTTGATTTGTCGGAATATGTACTTTCCAAAAATATATAGTTTTCTGGGGGTCTTACGGCACATAATACACAGTCAAGGGGGACTCTGTTTCCAGTAGCTGAGTTAGCAAGCGTGAAAATTCAAATGCATGCCTTTCATTTGGGGTCCACATATGCCAGCTGCTTTGGTATATCTATGCATATTGGGCATCAAACTGTTGAGTAGACACTTAGGGGCAGATTTATCAAGGGTCGAATTTCGAAGTAGAAAAAGCTTTGAAATTCGACCATCGAATTGGAATACTTCGACTTCGAATATTGAAGTCAAAGGTTGTTTACATCGAATTTGCCCATTTGCGGACAAAGTAAAATTGTTCGATAGAACGATGAAATCCTTCGAATCTAATGATTCGAAGGATTTCATCCATCGATCGAGCGATTTTTCTTCAATTTCAAGAAAATTGCTCTAGAAGGTCCCCTTAGGCTAACATAGCACTTCGGCAGGTTTAATTTTGGCAAAGTATTGTCGAAGTTTTTTTTAAAGAGGCAGTACTTTGATTATCGAATGGTCGAATATTCAAACTATTTTACTTCAAATCAAATTCGAAGTTGAAGTTGTAGTAACCTATCCGATGGTTGAAGTATCCAAAAAATTACTTTGAATTTAGAATTTTTTTACTTTGAAAATTCCCTCGAATTCACCTCGACCCTTGATAAATCTGCCCCCTAGTGTCAATATTTAGGGTGTTTTCCAATTGTATGTAAGAAATTAGGTAGATAAATGTGGGCAATTGCAATATTTTTAGGCTATTTTCAGAAAGGTCATAAAAAAAGCTGCCTTTAGCGTAGTATAGTAGTTTGGAGTAGAAAGACATAATTGCCCATTTTATATTTGTCAGAATGTGTTTTTTCCAAAAACATATGGTTTTGGGGGTCTTTGTACTATTAGGGGGTCTTGCGGCACATTATAAGCAGTCAGGGGACTTTGTTCTCCGAATTCATATTGGCAGCCGAGAAAATTCATATGCGCTATTTTCATTTGGGGTCCACACATGCCAGCTGCTTTGGTTTATCTATTGGGCATCAAACTGTTTGGTAGACCCTTGGCATCAATATTTAACGTGTTTTACCATTGTAAATAAGAAATTGGGTGAGATAAATGTGGCAAATTGAAATATTTTTAGGTGATTTTCAGAAATGTCATAAAACCCTCTGCTTTAGCGTAGCTTTGCAGTTGGGTAGTTTGGAGAAAAAATACATATTTACCCATTTTAGATTCCTCAGAATTTGTACTTTCCAAAAATTTATGGTGTTCAGGATTCACCCTAATTTTTGTATCATTTATCCCACATAAAGCTGACAGTGTTTATAAATTAGTGTAAATGTAAGCCATCAAATAAGGTAGATTTTGGGGACTTTACATGCTATATACGTCAATAAATCAACGTACATTGGGTATAAAACTGTTCAGTGGACCCCAGGTGTTCATATTTAGGGTGTTTTATCTTGGTAACTAATAGTATGTTGGAGATAAGATGGTGGAAGCTTTGAGGTGATTTTCGCAAATTTGACCAAAATCGCCAAACTTATGAAAGGTTTGTGGCAGGTGCTTTGGAGTAGAAAGACACGCATAACCAATCTGGATTCTCGGGATTGTCTAATTTCCAAAAATATATGATTTTCTGGGGTAAACATACTTTTTTATATCTTTGCCCCTCAAAAAATGCTGTAAATGTTTTGATTTTTCAGTACTTGAAATGACAGACTATATGGGGATGTCTTCATTTTGGGGCCCCTATATGCCACATGCTTAGGTAAACCAATACATATTGGACATAAAACTGCTCAGCGGACCAGGCTTTCATATTTGGGGTGTTTTATCTTGGTACCTAATAGCATTTGGGAAATAAGTTGGAAACTTTTGCTACATACAGAATCCCAAACCTAGAACTAACTCCAAGGTCCCGGGCTCACTTGTCAGGAACTCTTACCCTGGTGGTCTAGTGGTGCGGCGGGGACGCCCGCCGCTCCTCTTGCCAGCTTCCTCCCTAGTGCGCGAGCCGCGCACATTCTCGCTATTTTAAGGTGCAGGCATGCTGACGTATGACGTCAGCGCGCAATGGCGCCAAATTCAAAAATATTTAAAGGGGCATTGGTTACTTTATGGTTGCCCATGATAGGTTTTGTTCCTGGTGCCTTGTACTTTGTGCTGATAAGCTTCTAGTCTGTTTGATTCCTGTGTTTGACACTGCCTGGCTGTTTTACTACTCTGATCTCTGGAACCTGACCCTTGCCTGTTATTTGACTCCGATTCTGCCTCATCCCATCTGATTGATCTCCCGGTTTTGACCCTTGTCTGCCTGACCTCACTTTGAATGCTGCCTGCCCAGACCCGGCCTGAATTGTTTACGCTGACTTTCTGCCTGTCTCAACCCGGCCTGATCTGACTACTCTATTGCCTCACGCCTTGTACTACGACCTTCTGTCCAAAGACTTTGCTCTACAGTCGTGCCCTTCTGCCTATCCAGAACCCTCATCTTGCACCTCTCGTTTAAGTCCAGGTGGCATCCAAGTAAGCTGAGGGCTCCTCCCGAGGCCCAAAGGCGGTCACACTACTGGTGAATAGGGATGTCGCGGACTGTTCGCCCGCGAACTAGTTTGTGCGAACATCGACTGTTCGCGTCTGCCGAATGTTCACGAACGTTGGGCGGCGTTCGCCAATTTGGGTTCGCCTTAGCTGGCGCTTATTTTTGACTTCTCACCCCAGACCAGCAGATACATGGCAGCCAATCAGGAAGCTCTCCATCCTGGACCACCCCCACACCCCCTGGACCACTCCCATTCCATATATAAACTGAAGCCCTGCAGCGTTTTTTCATTCTGCCTGTGTGTGCTTGGAAGAGCTAGTGTAGGGAGAGAGCTGTTTAGTGATTTGAGGGACAGTTGATAGTAACTTTGCTGGCTAGTAATCTACTTGATACTGCTCTCTATTGTAGGGACAGAACTCTGCAGGGATTTGAGGGACAGTGAGTTTAGGTTAGTTAGCTTTGCTGACTAGTAATCTACCTTCTACTGCAGTGCTCTGTATGTAGCTGCTGTGGGCACTGCTTCTGATCTCATCTGCTGACTGCTGTAATAACCCAATAGTCCTTGTAAGGACTGCTTTTATTTTCTTTTTTGTTTTTTTACTTTGCTACTATAAGAGCCCAGTGCTATTAGTCTAGCTGTGTTGGGGAGTGGGACTGGTGTGCTGCTCCTCATAGTAGTTCACCACTACCAGCACCAACCAGAGTCAAAATTGTTACAAAGTATCTTATTTGCACCTGTTAGCTGTTCTGACCTCTCTGCCAAAAGCTAATTAAGTTAGAAACTGTTTTTTTTCTGGCTGTTCAGTGCAGAGAAAAGAGGGTCTGGTGTGCTGCTCCTCCTAGTAGTTCACCACTACCAGCACCAACCAGAGTCAAAATTGTTACAAAGTATCTTATTTGCACCTGTTAGCTGTTCTGAGCTCTCTGCCAAAAGCTTATTAAGTTAGAAACTGTTTTTTTTTCTGGCTGTTCAGTGCAGAGAAAAGAGGGACTGGTGTGCTGCTCCTCCTAGGTAGTTCACCACTACCAGCACCAACCAGCGTCAAAATTGTTACAAAGTATCTTATTTGCACCTGTTAGCTGTTCTGAGCTCTCTGCCAAAAGCTAATTAAGTTAGAAACTGTTTTTTTTCTGGCTGTTCAGTTCAGAGAAAAGAGGGACTGGTGTGCTGCTCCTCCTAGTAGTTCACCACTACCAGCACCAACCAGAGTCAAAATTGTTACAAAGTATCTTATTTGCACCTGTTAGCTGTTCTGAGCTCTCTGCCAAAAGCCAATTAAGTTAGAAACTGGATTTTTTCTGGCTGTTCAGTGCAGAGAAAAGAGGGACTTTCCAGTACAAAAGAGGGACAGGGGGTTGAGTGGTCAAAAGAGGGACAGTTGGGAGGTATGCAAGTGCCACCTAGCTGTGTGAGCTTTTTCACATTCTGTCTAAATAACAATAATAATTCCGTGTCCGTAAACATCACCTGAGTGATGCTTTTACAGCAGCAATAATATATTCCGTATCCACTACTGTATACGTTGCCCTTGCAGGCATTGTTTGCCCAGTCTTTAACCAAGTGCCACCTAGCTGTGTGAGCTTTTTCACATTCCGTGTCCAGAAACATCACCTGAGTGACGTAGTGTGATTTCTGCCCTTTACAGCACAAAACGCAGAGCTGTGTCAACAATGTATTTTTCAGATACATTTTTGCCCTTGATCCCCCTCTGGCATGCCACTGTCCAGGTCGTTGCACCCTTTAAACAACTTTAAAATAATTTTTCTGGCCAGAAATGTCTTTTCTAGCTTTTAAAATTCGCCTTCCCTTTGAAGTCTATGGGGTTCGCGACGTTCGCGAACCGTTCGCATTTTTTGACGCAAGTTTGCGAATATGTTCGCGAACATTTTTTCCGCCGTTCGCTACATCCCTACTGGTGAAGCACGAGCCAAGACCAGGGTGCCTGGTGTTTGTTCTGGTGTTGGGTGCCGACCGTTACATCACTCTTCCACCTATAACAGCCATCTTTGGATTTGGGAGGAGCCCTCTGCTTTTGGATGTGGACAGGTCTTAGCGTGAGAGGACAAGCGAGAGAGTTCTAAGCAGGCAAGTGAACCAAATGTAGTAACTGGAACAGAGAACAAGAAGCATGGTCGAAGAACATGTATATGTGCCAAAATTGGGACTTAACCTTCAGTCCTGGGTCCGTGGATAATACAATGTTATAATTATATCAAGCCAAGTGATCAGATAAAAAGCAATGTTTTTTCACAACCATGCCATGAGGAAAAGTTAAAATGACATACAATTAAAATTAAAAGCAGCACTGAATGTAAGAGAAGGGATCCCTTCTATTGGAGCTTTAGGCCCCACCATATAGTTGGTAACACCTTATGTATAAAACAATTGCATGGATATCAAAGTGCACCAATTACTATTCTATGTCAAGAGGTATACAATGTGGCTATGAGCCCATATGATATGCGTTATAACTTCCTAGGTAATGCACGGTGGAAGACCTGCAGTTATAGGCAGTATAGCTGTTGAAACTGTATAAGTATGCACTGGATTGTAGGATAAACCGAGCTATTGAACTCAATGGACCTCTGTGCAGTTTCAATTGACCGAAAAATGTTGTAGCCAAAAGTGCAGACTAATGGACAGGTAAGGACTCTGTTATTAAGGTCTATGAAGAATAGCGCTTAGTTTAGATGTATATACATGTGTGGCGTACGTTATTGCCACCTCCTGTGTATCATATCAGCCCGCTGTTCATTTCACCTTTTCAGTTCCTTTGCTGCAAGTACTGTGAGAGGTGCCCTGTCTCGTCCATGCAGCGCCGCACCTGGACAGCCGTTTCGCTGCAAATCACAGCTTTGTCAAGCTCTTCTTTTTATGCATAAATGCGTGTTCATTGGGATTGGTCTTCCCCTAAGTGTCACATCGTCCATGGCGTATACGGAAGACTCAACATCAAAGGAATGACAATATATAAAAATATAGCCCTAAGTATATTACAGTAACATATTTTTTATCACTAAGGCATATAAGACCATGGCATGGTGGTGAGATCCTATACACTAGATAAACATTTGGCACTTAATCATTAGATATAAAACAATATTCATGTAAATAGAGTGAGAATCGTACCTCAAAGTTTTTAATTATAGTTTAAATCACAATTAGAATGTAGTAAAGAAAATGCAGTAATTGAATGGAGAAAAAACGACTATGTGGAGAAATTATGATATTTGGTAAAAAAACTGAAAATGTATGGAGTAAAGCCATAAAACTATGGCATATGGCTTACCCACAACAGAACATAAAATAAAATAAGATTAAATTGTGGAATGCCAAATTTACCCAAAGGATTTATTTATTCATTTACAAATGCTTGGAAATTTAGGTGACCATTCAGTCCAAACTCGGTCTTATAGGTATTAAGCCTAAAAATCCAAGTGGTTTCCAACTGGAGTAGTTTATTATCCAGATCTCCACCCCTTAGGTCCCCGTGGAGTCGATCTATACCCTGGAAGTACGAACCTGTATAATTGCCTTTGTGCATGCATAAATATGTTTGGCAATACTTGATAGAAGGTTACAATTTCTGATATCTAATAAATGTTCATAAATTCGCCTCTTTAAAGGTCTTTTTGTTTTGCCAACATATAAACTGCCACAATGGCAAGTAAATAGGTATATTACATATGTCGTGGTGCAGCAAATATAGTGATGCATGTCATACCCGAGCCATCTCGCCTAAAAGTATTAGACGGTTTCATGTGAAGGCATTGTTCACATGAGCCACATCTGTATCTTCCTGGAATTTTGCAGCAGGTTTGTCTTGATTGTTTCTGAAAATGACTGTGGGTCAGTAAGTCCCCAATACTGGTATTTCTCCTATATGTAAATGATGGGATCTTTAGATAAGATATACCAATGTTTGTGAATTAAAAATCCCTGCAATTTTTATTGTTATTTAAGTCATAATGAGTCTGGTTTGTGTATTTGTATTGGTATTTATTTTACGTGTTCCATTTGCATTATAAAGTAAATCTTCTCTATTTTGGGCAACTGCCCATTGGTAGGCCCTATGAAGGGTCTCGGTTTTGTAACCGCTCATCTTAAATCTCTGATAAAGTTTATAGGCTTCCTGCTTAAAGTCCTCATCCAAGGAGCAGATTCTACTCAATACTGCCTTTTGGGAATACCCTCTATGCACTTAGAGGAATGCATGTACTTGGCATGAAGAAGGCTTTGCTCACAGTCTTTTTCTGATGTAAATTAGTGGACACCAGGCCCTCTTGGTTCTTTTTGATCTCTATCTCCAGAAATTCAAGTCTTGAACTATCACAGTTTATAGTGAAGGACAAATTAAAGCTATTAGTATTAAGTTTTGTTACAAATTCTTTCAATAGCTGCTCCGAACCCTGCCAAATGAGCTTGATGTCATCGATGTACCTGTGCTAAGGATATGGCACAGATGCATCTCATATTCATCAGCTGAAAATACATGGCGTTCCCATTCTCCTAACTATAAATTTGCATAGCTGGGGGCACATTTAGCACCCATAGCTATGCCCTGACATTGCAAGTCAAATAAAAAAACATTGTGCTGCAAGACAATGCCCAGAGCATGCAAAATGAAATGATGTTGTTCAGTGATAGGCTTATGGATTTGCTCAAACATCGACTTAATAGATTTTAGTCCCAAGGAGTGTGGTATGCTCATGTAAAGTGCCTCCACATCGAGCCCTACTAGTATGCAATCAGAATCCAATGATAGTCCATTAATTTCTCTTAACAGATGTGAGGTGACACAAAATTATCTAATTGTGTGACCATTGGTTGCAATACCATGTCAATAAATTCACTGATGGCTTCGGTAAGAGATCCACATCCGGAAACAATGGGTCTCCCTTGTGGATCCCGGATGCATTTGTGCAACGTCAGGGCGTAGCTATGGGTGCTTAATGTGCCCCCAACTATGCAAATTTTTATTTAGAAGAATGGGAATGCCATGTATTTTCAGCTGATGAATATCAGATGTATCTGTGCCATATCCTTAGATGGCACAGGTACATCGATGATATCATGCTCATTTGGCAGGGTTCAGAGTAGCTATTAAAAGAATTTGTAACCAAACTTAATACTAATAGCTTTAATTTGTCCTTCACTATGAACTGTCATAGTTCGAGACTTGAATTTCCGGACATTTCTGCAGGTCAAAAAGAACCAATAGGGCCTAGTGTCCACTAATTTATGTTACATGCATCCCTCTAAGTGCATAGAGAGTATTCCGAAAGGGAAGTATTTAGAATTGAGGAGAATCTGCGTCTTGGATGAGGACTTCAAGCTGGAAGCCTATAAACTTTACCAGAGATTTAAAGGAACAGTTCAGTGGGAAAATAAAAACTGGGTAAATAGACTGTGCAAAATAAATAATGTTTCTAATGTACTTAGGCAAAAATGTAATCTATGAAGGCCAGAGTGACTGTATGTCTAATATAATAGCCAGAACACTACTTCCTGCTTTTCAGCTCTATAACTCTGAGCTAGTCAGCAATTTGAAGGGGGGCCACATGGTACATTTCTGTTCAGTGAGTTTGCAATTGATCCTCAGCATTCAGCTCAGATTCAAAAGCAACATATATGACCCATGTGGCCCCCCTCAAGTCTCTGATTGGTTACTGCCTGGTAACCAGGGTAACCAGTCAGTGTAAACCAAGAGAGCTGAAAAGCAGGAAGTAGTGATCTGACTGACATGTTATACTTCAAATCACTCCAGCCTTTATACATGACATTTTTGGCTAACTAACTATATTAGATACATGTTTTATTTTGCACATCCTATCTATTTACCCAATTTTTATTTCTACACTGAACAATTCCTTTAAGATGAGAGGTTACAATACCTGGACCATTCACAGGGCCTACCAATGGGCAGTTGCCCAAAATATTTAAATAATACTATTATTACAGGTGTGCCTAGACTCGGGGTGAGTGCTCCAGGTTGTGTTTTGCTGATCCAGAGGTTTGCTTTTGTATCCACATTGGAGAGAAAAAAGAAATATTTGAAGAATACATTAATAAATATTTTAAGAACAACAGATGAACTCAAATGAAGATAAATGCTGATGATGTCTCATTTAGCTGACTTTGCTTTTGCTTATAGGAAAAGTAAACATAAATAAACCGTAAGGTCACATTTAGTCTCCTTGGAGCTACAGTGTCCAATGTAAAAATCAATTTGCTCTTACATTTGAAAAGGGCAGAGTCTTTATCACCCCTTTGTCCTGTTAGAGCTATGTGGTCAATTTGAATCTGTCTAAACAGTGAAAGTTTTAAAAAATATTAAGCAATGGGCTTTTCTGGCTTTCCCAGGAAGGGTGCTGTCCTGATTGCACATCTATAATTGTTACATAGTTACATAGTTAAATTGGGTTGAAAAAAGACAAAGTCCATCAAGTTCAACCCCTCCAAATGAAAACCCAGCATCCATACACACACCCCTCTCTACTTTTAATTAAATTCTATATACCCATACCTATACTAACTATAGAGCTTAGTACCACAATAGCCTTTGTTATTATGTCTGTCCAAAAAATCATCCAAGCCATTCTTAAAGGCATTAACTGAATCAGCCATCACAACATCACCCAGCAGTGCATTCCACAACCTCACTGTCCTGACTGTGAAGAACCCCCTACGTTGCTTCAAATGAAAGTTCTAGTCTAAAGGGGTGGCCTCTGGTGCAGTGATCCACTTTATGGGTAAAAAGGTCCCCTGCTATTTGTCTATAATGTCCTCTAATGTACTTGTAAAGTGTAATCATGTCCCCTCGCAAGCGCCTTTTTTTTTCCAGAGAAAACAAACCCAACCTTGACAGTCTACCCTCATAATTTAAGTTTCATCCCTCTAACCAATTTAGTTGAACATCTGTCACGGTCGGCACCCTAAACCAGAACTAATGCCAAGCTCCCTGGTCTCGGCTCGGCTTCACCAGTAGTGTGACCGCCTTTGGCTTTGGGAGGAGCCCTCAGCGTACTCAGATGCCACCTGGACTTTTTGAGAGGGGCAAAGCGAGGAGTTCTGGCAAGCAAAGGGGCACGACTGTTGTAAAAGTCAGTTAGGCCAATGGTCTCGGTACAAATGGAGCAGGCAAGAGAATCGTCAGACAGGCAGTATCTAGGCAGGCAGATATCGAGAATCGTCAGGCAGGCAAGGGTCAAACCGGGTTGTCAATCAAGGGATTTAGCAGGAAGAGTTGTCGAAGGCAGGCAAGGGTCAGGTTCCAGAGATCAGAATAGTCAAACAGGCATGCGGGGTCAAAACAGATAATCAGGATCAGATACAAACGAAATAGCAAAAGCTAACAGCACCAGGAACAAATCCTATCACGGGCACTGAATAAAACTAGAGATCCCTTTAAATATCATTTGAATTTCGCGCCACTGCGCGCTGATGTCATCACGTCAGCACGCATGCGCATAAACCCAGGAAAAGGCGTGCGCCCTAACAGACCGGCGCTTGCTGTGAAATGGCTCGATACAGCGAGCATCCCCGCCGAGGGGGCGGCAGGCGTCCCTGCCGTCCCCCCACTAGACCACCAGGGTAAGATTTTCTCACATTACCCCCCTCTCCAGGGGGGGCCACTGGACCCCCAGGCCTCTCAGGAAACTTAGCATGGAATTGCCTCCTGAGGCGGTCAGCCTTGATGTTATCCACTGAGACCCAAGAGTTCTCCTCAGGACCGAAGCCCTTCCACCTGGTAAGATATTGTAACTTACCCCTCACAAGGCGGGAGTCGAGGAACTCTTGGATCTCATACTCAGGCTGACCTTCAACCAACACTGGGGGAGGAACAGACAGAAGACGAGAATTATTGGCAGGCTTCAAAAGAGAGACATGGAAGGAATTAGAAATTTTGAAATTAGGAGGTAACTGAAGACGGACAGAAGATGGATTAATTACTGCAATGATGGGGTGTGGACCAATGAACCTAGGACCCAGTTTAGGAGAGGGAACCTTCAACTTGATATTCTTTGTCGACAACCATACTAAATCTCCCACCTTGTACTGGGGTGCTTCCCTACGGGATTTGTCAGCAGCTCTTTTCTGAGCTAGGGAAGCTGCGGATAACGAATTATGAACTTGAGACCAAATTTCGGAAAATTTCAGGACAGAAAAATTGGCAGAGGGTACAGGGGAATTAGAGTCAAAAAAAGAAAACGCTTTGGGGTGCAAACCATAGACAACAAAGAAAGGAGACTCCCCTGAGGAGGAATGGGTAGCATTATTGTATGCAAATTCTGCCCAGGGTAGCAGTTTGGACCATGTAGACTGGTTATTGGACACATAGCATCTGAGATACTGCTCAAGGGACTGGTTCACCCTTTTGGTTTGACCGTTAGTTTGGGGGTGATAGGCAGAGGAAAAAGACAATTCAGTACCCACCAAGGAACAGAAAGCACGCCAAAATCTTGAAACAAACTGAACACCCCTGGATAAAAGAGAAATGGTTTTTGCAATACCTGGATGACCTGCCACTTTAGAATCATGAACCTCTCGTAACACTTGTTCCCTAAGCTCCTCAGGAACGAACCATTTACCAGATGGGGTTTCAGCAGGAGCAGATGACTGTAAAGGGGACAACAAGGAAGAGAGTCAGACTCCAAGGTCGCAACAATTATTTCCCTGGGAATGATGGGAGTGCACTCACTAGAGTCAGAGGAAATGGATTCAAAACTCCTAGAGAGTGCATCCGCCTTGGTATTTTTGGAACCAGGCCAAAAAGTTAACGAAAAATTGAATCTAGAGAAGAATAAAGCCCACCAGGCTTGCCTTGGATTTAGGTGTTTAGCTGATTCAATATACAGTAAATTTTTATGGTCGGTATAGACCGTCACCAAATGTTTAGCACCTTCTAGAAGATGGCGCCATTCCTCAAAGGCCAGTTTGACAGCCAACAACTCCCTGTTCCCTATGTCGTAATTTACCTCTGCTGGTAAAAACTTCTTAGAAAAAAAGCACAAGGATGTATTTTGTTGGTTATCGGGTGCCTTTGAGAAAGGACTGCCCCAGCTCCTACCTCAGAGGCATCTACCTCTACAATGAAAGGAAGTGCAGAATCGGGGTGTTGGAGGATAGGGGCAGAACTGAACTCTTTTTTGAGGGTTTCAAAAGCTTGTAATGCTTCAGGAGACCACATGCTGGGATCAGCACCCTTCTTGGTTAAATTTGTGATGGGGCAACAATAAGAGAAAAATTCTTGATGAATTGACGATAATAATTAGCGAAACCAAGAAACCTTTGAACTGCTCGCAACGAAAGGGGTTGGGCCCAATCCAGGACAGCTCTTACCTTGCCCGGATCCATTTCTAGACCCTTGCTGGAAATAATAAACCCCAAAAACTGGACAGAAGAGACTTCAAAGGTACATTTCTCTAGTTTCGCATACAGATTATTTTACCTTAGCCTTTTTAAGACTTCACAAACATGATTACGATGTTCACTTAGATTAGAAGAGAAAATAAGAATATCGTCAAGGTAGACTACTACTAATACCCCCAGCAGGTCTCGAAAGTTGTCATTGACAAATTCTTGAAAGACTGCAGGGGCGTTACAGAGTCCAAAGGGCATTACTAAATATTTGTAGTGGCCTGGTGTTAAAAGCAGTTTTCCACTCATCCCCCTCTCTGATACGAATGAGATTGTAGGCACCTCTAAGATCAAGCTTGGTATAGACCTTGGCATCTTTGACCTGGTCAAATAACTCAGAAATTAAAGGAAGGGGGTAGCGGTTCTTGATCGTGATCTTATTTAAACCCATGTAGTCTATACAGGGACGAAGACCACCATCTTTCTTACCAACAAAGAAAAACCCCGCGCCGGTAGGAGAGTTAGAGGGACGGATAAAACCTCTTTCGAGGTTTTCCTGGATATATTCCTTCGTAGACTGGGCTTCGGGTAAAGAAAGACCACGAGGGGGAGAGGAACCTGGGACAAGATCAATAGGACAGTCATACTGTCTGTGTGGGGGTAAAGTTTCTGCAGCCTTTTTGGAAAAGACGTCGGCATACTCCGAAAATGGCTGCAGGCAAACCCTCTAGAGGGGCAGTTGCTATTACTGGAGGAATACAGACGCCCCCACACCTTGTACCCCACTGAGAAATCTCCCCAGTAACCCAATTAATCTGGGGGTTATGAGCCTGGAGCCAGGGCAACCCCAAAATTAGTGGAGAGGAGGCACCTTCGATTAGGAATAGGGCTATCTCCTCACTATGAAAATTGTTAATACACAAAGATAAGAAGACAGTCTTCTTATTCACCACACCTGACCCTTTTGTCCACCGCTAAAATTCTCATGGGGACACCCAGAGGGACCACAGGAATGCTATGATTGGCTGCAAATGTAGCATCTAAAAAATTACCCTCTGCCCCAGAGTCCACGAAAGCGGACAAATTAACAGAGCCCGTAGGCCAGGTCAGTTTAACTGGTAGCAGAACCTTGGAGGCAAATTGGGGAGAGGAAACGCCTGCACCCAAGCGGAGCTCCCCTTCTCCATTTAGGCTTGGGCGTTTCCTGGCCTCTTGGTGCATTGTTTGAGAAAATGACCCTTATCCCCACAATAAATACATAGCCCAAGGGTACGCCTGTGTGTCTTTTCCTCAGGAGAGAGATGGAATAGGCCTAATTGCATAGTCTCCTCCTGAGGTGGAGACACAGAGGAAACAGAAGACTTAACATTGGTTACTAAGTCAGGTTTTGCACAAGTAACCCCTAAGAAGCTAGAATTACCCCGTTCACCCCTTCTCTCCCTTTGCCTCTTATCGATCTGAATGGCGAGAGACATGAGATCATTCAGATTGAGGGATAAGGGATAATTCACTAGGCTATCTTTAATAGTATCAGCTAGCTAATATGGAACTGACTGCGCAGGGCAGTGTCGTTCACAGTGTCGTTCCACCCAGTTTCTACTGCCCACCGGTGGAACTCGGTGCAATACACCTCCGCATCCCGTCTTCCTTGGCGCAACTTACGAATCGGCAGAAGAAGCACAATCCGGGTCATCGTAAAGGATTGCCATGGTGTGAAAGAATAGATCTAGGGAGAAACGGGCAGGATCAGAGGGGGGCAGTCTGAAAGCCCAAATTTGGGGATCACCCTGAAGCAGGGTCATAACAAATTTTACTTTTTCCTCACCAGTTGGGAAGGAGTGTGGGAAAAAGCCTAGGTATAACTGACATGCCTCTTTAAAGACAAAAAACTTGGTTCTGTCTCCACAGAATTTCTCCGGAAAGGCAATTTTGGGTTCTGGGGGTCTAGCGGTTACCCCACATGGCAGAGGAACCCACAGGAGGAGATGGAACAGAAACAGATGAATGCTGTGGAGTCTGCGGATTCTCCAGTTGCCGGGTTAGGTTATGAAAACCCTGCAGGAGATAGTTCTGCTTTCGCTCCTGATCCTCCAAGCGCAGTAGCAGAGCAGATAGAAGCACTTCCATAGTAGTTGGAGTGGGAGGAGCGGCAGCAGCAGCAGTGGAGTCGTCGTGACCGTTGTTCTCCATGGCCCGTGATATTGTCACGGTCGGCACCCTAAACCAGAACTAATGCCAAGCTCCCTGGTCTCGGCTCGGCTTCACCAGTAGTGTGACCGCCTTTGGCTTCAGGAGGAGCCCTCAGCGTACTCAGATGCCACCTGGACCTTTCGAGAGGAGCAAAGCGAGGAGTTCTGGCAAGCAAAGGGGCACGACTGTTGTAAAAGTCAGTTAGGCCAATGGTCTCAGTACAAATGGAGCAGGCAAGACAATTGTCAGACAGGCAGGATCGAGGCAGGCAGGTATCGAGAATCGTCAGGCAGGCAAGGGTCAAACCGGGATGTCAATCAAGGGATTTAGCAGGAAGAGTTGTCGAAGGCAGGCAAGGGTCAGGTTCCAGAGATCAGAATAGTCAAACAGGCATGCGGGGTCAAAACAGATAATCAGGATCAGATACAAACGAAATAGCAAAAGCTAACAGCACCAGGAACAAATCCTATCACGGGCACTGAATAAAACTAGAGATCCCTTTAAATATCATTTGAATTTCGCGCCACTGATGACGTCAGCGCGCATGCGCATAAACCCAGGAAGAGGCACGCGCGTGCGCCCTAACAGACCGGCGCTTGCTGTGAAATGGCTTGATGCGGCGGGCGTCCCCACCGAGGGGGCGGCAGGCGTCCCTGCCATCCCCCCACTAGACCACCAGGGTAAGATTTTCTCACAACATCTCTGCACTCTCTCCAGCTCATTTATATCCCTCTTAAGGACTGGAGTCCAAAACTGCACTGCATACTCCAGATGAGGTCTTACCAGGGACCTATAAAGAGGCATAATTATGTTTTCATCCCTTGAGTTAATGCCGTTTTTTATGCAAGACAGAACTTTATTTGCTTTAGTAGCCACAGAATGACACTGCCCAGAATTAGACAACTTGTTATCTACAAAAACCCCAAGATCCTTCTCATTTAAGGAAACTCCCAACACACTGCCATTTAGTGGATAACTTGCATTTTTATTATTTTTGCCAAAGTGCATATCATTGCATTCATCAACATTGAACCTCATTTTCCAGTTTGCTGCCCAGTTTTCCAACTTAGACAAATCACTCTGCAAAATGGCAGCATCCTGCATGGAACCTATAGTTCTGCACAATTTAGTATCATCTGCAAAAATAGAAACAGTACTTTCAATGTCCACCTCCAGGTCATTAATAAACAAGTTGAAAAGCAAGGGACCTAGTACAGAGCCCTGCGGTACTCCACTAACAACACTGGTCCAATTAGAAAATGTTCCATTTACCACCACTCTTTGTAATCTTTTAGCCAGTTCTCTACCAAGGTACAAATACTGCTCCAGGCCAACATTCCTTAATTTAACCAGTAACCTTTTGTGTGACACTGTATCAAATGCTTTGGCAAAGTCTAAGTAAATCACATCCACTGCCATCCCAGAATCGAGGTCTCTAATTACCTTCTCATAAAAAGAAATTAAGTTAGTCTGGCAATATGGTACTGCAATTATACTTGTTATATGTTTTTATATATTGTCATCCCTTTGATGTTGAGTCTTCAATATACCCCATGGAGGATGTGACACTTAGGGGAAGAGCAATCACAACGAACAAGCATGTATGCATAAAAATAATTTATTTATCACGATGGCGATGTACGTCACAATCACATGACTTTACCTTTAACCCTTTAAGTGCCACAGAACGTAGAATCTAAGTTCTGTGGAAAAGTAACTTGAAATGCCACAGAACGTAGATTCTACGTTCTGCAGCACTTCCGGTTTCTGGAGTGGAGGAGCGGCTGTTAGAGCCACTTGCTCCGTTCCACTTTGATTCCCTGCCCCTAGGCAATGAGCAGAGCAGGGGATCGAGTGGCCCCTGGGGCGCAATCGCCCAGGGGCCCAAAAGCAGCAGCAGGCACGTGTTACTTACGTGTCCTGCTGCTGCAGCCTACACTGCGCCGTCCAGCTCCGCCCCCACAGCACAGGAACACAGATGAAGACGCAGATCTCTTCCAGGGGCTCTTCCTCATCGTCTGCAACAGTCTCCAGCGACTTTTTCAGGTTAGTGCAACAATTACACACACAAACACACCAACACACACTTATTACAGTAATACACACTTAGATTCACACTTACACACACTTACACATACATTTTTGGGGATTGGGGGGTCACTTACACTCACTGCACTCACACACACATCCACACGCACACATAACATGTAATTTACCAATTGTACACACGCACATACATGGCATTGTGGCTTTTTTTTTTTTTCTTATCGCATCGTCTCTTTTTTTGGCTGAAAAAAATGTTTTATTGCCATTACGAGTAGCGTATTTGCTAACCGTACTGTGCAATACCTTTTGTATGTTATTTCGGTGATTATATTGCAATTTTGGGTATTTTGGTGCATTTTTAGCCATTTTATTGAATTTTTAGCCATTTTATTGCATTTTCAGCTCTGCATATGTTGTGTTCACTTGTTTCTAGCCGTATAACCTGTTTGGCCCAGCTAAAATATTCAAACTGTGATTCTGACGGCTGATAACACTATTCTGGAAAAAAAACATTGATTTTTGTGGTTTTATTGGATTTTTTTGCATTTCGCTCTTTACTGCCTTATTTTGTTTTGCCTTGTAAATTTTATCTACTATATATCCACTTGGGGGTCTCTGTGCGCCACATAGTTTGGTATATGTATGCATATTGGGCATCAAAGTGTTCAGTAAACACCTGGCGTTCATGTTTAGGATGTTTTATGCTGATACGTTACGAAATGTGGGGCATATAATGGAGTAAAATTCAAGCTTTCTGACAATTTTCAGAAATTTGATAAAAACTGTTATGTTCAGCATTGCTTTGCAGTTTGGCAGTTTGCAGTAGAAACACATATTTACCCATATTGGATTCGTCAGAATGTGTACTTTCTGAAAATATATGGTTTTCTGGGGTTTCTGTACTGTTAGGGGGGTCTAATGTCGCATAATACACATACCAGGTGCTTATATTGCAGCAGCCAGCGTGTCAGCTGTGAAAATGTATACACACTATTGTCATTTGGTGGTCTCTGTGCGCCACATAGTTTGGTATATCTATGCATATTGGGCATCAAAGTGTTCAGTAGACCCCTGGCGTTCATATTTAGGATGTTTTATGCTGATACGTTATGAAATGTGGGGCATATAATGGGGTAAAAT
Organism: Xenopus petersii; assembly: GCA_038501925.1. Classification (NCBI taxonomy): domain Eukaryota; kingdom Metazoa; phylum Chordata; class Amphibia; order Anura; family Pipidae; genus Xenopus; species Xenopus petersii. Next base: position 64,191,647 of record CM076683.1, on the reverse strand, counting down.
TCAAGCTTTGTGACGATTTTCAGAAATTTGATAAAAACCGTTATGTTCAGCATTGCTTTGCAGTTTGGCAGTTTGCAGTAGAAACACTTATTTACCCATATTGGATTTGTCAGAATGTGTACTTTCTGAAAATATATGGTTTTCTGGGGTCTCTGTACTGTTAGGTGGTCTAATGTCGCATAATACACACACCGGGTGGTTATAAATGTCTATACATATTGTCATTTGGGGGTCTCTGTGCGCCACATAGTTCGGTATATCTATGCACATTGGGCATCAAACTGTTTAGTAGACCCCTATGTTTATATTTAGGATGCTTTATGCTGGTAATGATACATGGACAATACGATGCTGGAAAGTTGAAGCTTTGAGGCAATTTTCAGATATTTCACCAAAACCGCCAAATTTGGCAAAGCCTTGCAGAAAGGCATGGGTACCCATTTTAGATTCTGTAGAATGTGTACTTTCCAAAAATATATGGGGTTGGGGGTCAACATATATTTCTGTGTTTTTACCCCACAAAAATGCAGTCAATGCGTTGATTTTTCATTAGCTGAAGTTACCCACAGGACAATTTGTATGTGCTAACTTCATTTTGGGGCCTCTAAATGCCATATACTTTGGTAAACCTATGCACAGTGGGCACCAAACTGTTTGGAGGACCCCTGGCAATCACAATTTGGGTGTTTTCTTGTGATACGTAATGATACATGGGCGATATGATGCTGGAAAGTTGAAGCATTGAGGCAATTTTCAGATATTTCACAAAAACCGTCAAATTTGGGAAAGCCTTGCGACTCAGTAGTTTGGAGCAATAAGGCATGGGTACCCATTTTAGATTCTATAGAATGTGTACTTTCCAAAAAGGTAAGGGTTTGTGGGGTAAACATATATTTCTGTGTTTTTACCCCAAAAAAATGCAGTCAATGTGTTGATCTTTCATTAGCTGAAGTTACCCACAGGACTATTTGTATGCGCTAACTTCATTTTGAGGCCTCTAAATGCCAGATACTTTGGTAAACCTATGAACAATGGCCACCAAACTGTTTGGAGGAACCCTGGCAATCATATTTAGGGTGCTTTTTCTTGGTGCGTAACGATACATGGGTGATATGGTGCTGAGAAGTTGAAGCTTTGAGGCAATTTTCAGAGATTTCACCAAAACCGACAATTGTGGGAAAGCCTTGCGACTCAGTAGTTTGGAGCAGAAAGGCATGGGTACCTATTTTAGATTCGGTAGAATGTGCACTTTCCAAAAATATATGGGTTTTGGGCGTTAACATATATTTCTGTGTTTTTACCCCACAAAAATGCAGTCAATGTGTTGATTTTTCATTAGCTGATATATTATTCAAATTGCAGGTGAGTGATTGCTCACCAAAGTTAATCACATCTCAAAGGAGATAATTAACTGATTAAAAAACAACTGTCACTTAAATTAAAGTGCACTTAAATATGGAGTGTGAGAATTGTCTGAACAGAAACCAGGTCTGGGGATACTGAGCAAAGTACCCCATCTATTGCCCACTGGTCAGCAAATTCTTTCAACCGACCAGTAAACACTGCTTGGGTGTACTCTGCTCGGATGCGGGAACGCACCAGCACTCGGAACAAGACCTCTGCTGGCAGAGGATTCCCACCTTCCAAACATTGCTTTCTAGATTTATGGATGACTAATTTAGCTAAAGCCAGGAGCAAGTTGGAGAGAAGGTCTTTCTCTTTATTGTCCCGGGATACTGGGCGTCCAAAAATATAAACATGAGGGGAAAAATGTAACCAGAACTGCAGGTAAAGCTTTCTCAAAAGAGCCAATAGAGGTTGCAGTCTGGCACACGTAAAATAAGCATGAAACACAGACTCTCCTTTGCCACAGAATGGACAAGCAGCTGGGGAGTCTGTAAAACGAGCTAAATACTCTCCCGTGCTCAATGCACCATGCAGCACTTTCCAACTCAAGTCTCCAGTTGGTCTAGGCACCAAACTGGAATAAAGAGCTCGCCACTGAGGTCTTTCACCCTCATTAAGCACACGTCTCCAGATGGTATCATATCGGGAGATGAGGGCAAGGAAGTGTACAGTGTGAAGCATTAGAGAGTACAACAGCTTTCTTGTTATATCATGAAAGCGTGTCAATGGAAAATTCTCCAACTGGCTCAAGTTGGGGGAAGGAGGTGCTTGGGGGGATTGACGGGTTTTAGGTGCTATTATTATGTCTGGAGGTGAGGAGTTCCAAGGTGGACGTGGCTCTCCAGCATGTAAAACCCCATCAATGAAGGTGTGAGAATCAGGAGAGATTGTGTCCTTGATTTCCTTGAGAAGACGGTGTGGAACCCTAGTGGTGAGGAATCCCATGCGTTGCATAACTGCTTGAGAGTCCACCCAATCTGATTTCTCAAAATCCAGGAGATCTCCAACTCTGGTTAACCGAGCCTGGCAAAGGCGACGTCGGATGCTGATGGATTCTAACATCCTAGTCTTAAAAGATGGATTGTAAAGTAGGGGCTCATTTAGAATGTCTTCCCCTTCAATGGCTTCTTTAAAAAGCTCAGTTTCTACCAAAAAAAACAATGTATAGTTTTCCTAGGTAAACTATAGGTTTCCCCTCAGAAAATGCCCCTAAAGTGAGAGAGCACAAAATGTTTCAAAAACGGCTGGCATTTCGCGTAACCAAAATGTGAAATTCTGCTGGCACTTAAAGGGTTAAAGGAATAGTTCATTGTGAAAATAAAAACTGTGTAAATAGATAGGCTGTGCAAAATAAAACATGTTTCTAATATAGTTAGTTTGCCAAAAATGTAATCTATAAAGACTGGAGTGAACAGATATCTAATAAAACAGCCAGAATCCAACTTCCTGCTTTTCAGCTCTATAACTCTGAGCTAGTCAGCGACTTGAAGGGGGGCCACATGGTACTTTTCTGTTCAGTGAGTTTGTAATTGACCCTCAGCATTCAGCTCAGATTCAAAAGCAACAGATGTGACCCATGTGGCCCCCCTCAAGTCTCTGATTGGTTACTGCCTGGTAATCAGGGTAACCAGTCAGTGTAAACCAAGAGAGCTGAAAAGCAGGAAGTAGTGATCTGACTGACATGTTATACTTCAAATCACTCCAGCCTTTATACATTTTTGGCTAACTAACTATATTAGAAACATTTTTTATTTTGCACAGCCTATCTATTTAACCAGTTTTTATTTTTACACTGAACAATTCCTTTAAGACCACGTCACTTCCTACACTCGGCCTCTTGACAAAGCTGTGATTGGCAGCGAAATGGCTGTCCAGGTGCGGCGCTGCATGGACGAGACAGGGCCCCTCTCACAGTACTTGCAGACTTGCAGCAAAGGAACTGAAAAGGTGAAATGAACAGCGGGCTGATCCGATACACAGGACATGACGATAACATACTCTGGGAAAACGGTCTGTATAAACTTGTGAATTTTGGATCCAATTAAGATTTCACTTGTGACACTGTATCTACACTTTGACTCATTAGCGCTGAACTGTTGTTAATAACGCTGCGATTGTTAAATTGCTAATTTGGTCCATGGACAGACCACGCCACACATGGATATACGTCCAAACTAATCACTATTCTTCATAGACCTTAATAACAGAGTACTTACCTGCCCATTATTCTGCACTTTTGGCTAAAACATTTTTGGGACAATTGAAACTGCACAGAGGTCCATTGAGATCAATAGCCCGGTTTATCCTACATTCCAGCGCATACTAATACCGGATCAACAGCTATACTGCCTATTTTTTCATCTTTTTCGCAAAACTGCAGGTCTTCCACCATGTATTACCTAGGAGGTTATAACGCATACCATATGGGCTCATAGCCACATTGTATACCTCTTGACATAGAATAGTAATTGGTGCACTATGATATCCATGCAATTGTTTTATACATAAGGTGTTACCAACTATATGGTGGGGCCTAACATTCCAATAGAAGGGATCCCTTCTCTTACATGCAGCACTGCTTTTAATTTTAATATATTCTAACTTTTCCTCATGGCATGGTTGTGAATAACCATTGTTTTTTATCTTATCACTTGGCTTGGTATAATTATCACATTGTATTATCCACAGACCCAAGACTGGAGGTTAAGCCCCAATTTTGGCACATATATATTTAAACTATATTGTTTGTGGACACTCCCATTCTCGTGGCCCTGGTTATAACAACAATTATCATTGATATATTTTGCTATTTTAAATTTTGGGGCATTTTCAAATGGTCGAAGAACAGGCTGGGTCAAAACCGGCCACAGAGGTCACAGTACAAATTCAGGAGATGAGAGAATAGCCGAGGTCACAGGCAGAGTCCAACAAACCAAATTCACAGTACAAAGCAGGATCCAAAAGAGTAGTCAGTGCATGGGCAAAGATCAGGACAGGCAGCAAACTAGACGAGGTCAGGGACAGGCAGGATGGGGAACAAATCAAGAATAATCAGAATAGCACCCAGGAAGATTTTATATAGAAAGAATTGCAACTTGGTAGATTGGAGTCCATAGATATATTTACCCATTTTGGAATCACCAGAATCTGTCCTTTCTAGTAAGGCATAATTTTCTAGGGTACACCTACTGGTAGCGGAATTTTTGGCCTTGAAATAAGAAATATGCAGTTTTGTGGAGTGATGCTTTGGAAATTTGGTGTACTGTTCAGAGTTCTTGATCTATACAAGTTAAAAATGTCCATAAAACTATATATATTAGATATTGGTGCATTCAGGAGACATACAACTCTCCAAATCTGCTGTGTTCTCGTACTTAAAATAAATAGTTTCAGATATATATGTGTAATATTGGAACCATGATTTTTTTTTGGATTTTTAAGACACTTAAAAGCCTATATCTTTTTACAGATGTGGAATTACACCAATTCTAGCATATTTTGAAAGTTTAGGTTGTCCCAAAAAAACAATATATTGTTTTTCTGGGTAAACTAAAAGACCCTGGGGGCATGGCTATGTGAGGGAACGGAGTAGACGTGCCTCCTGAAATGTACCCAGCATCGATTCCTTACTGCAAAAGTGAGTGGATACTACATCGGAAGCACCACTTATTTCGACCATATGAGCGGTAAGCGCTCGAGGCAATCCCAAAGGGCACCGCGACTCTCTAAAAAACAACAACGCAACAGCGGGCCGGACGCCATCTTGTGTATGACGGAGACACCTCCGGGCATGGCGTCTCCACCGACAGCGGCAGTGGCTTTGTATGCCGATCCAGTACAGGAGAAAGAACTCTCACCGGAGTCCACTATGCTGCTCAATGCTATCCGCGAATCCCAGACGGCCCTCTCCTCCAAAATGGATGACCTCCGTATGGAGATTCAGGTTGAGGTCTCCATATTTCGGGCAGATCTGGATAAGGTGAGAGAGAGGGTGTCGGAAGCTGAGAGCCGCGTGGGGGATGCGGAGGATACTCTCACACGACAACAACCGCTGGTGGCGGAATTGCAACGACAAGTGAAGTTGCTAAACCAAAGGGCGGAAGACGCCGAGAACCGCTCGCAGAGAAACAACGTGCGCATTATGGGTTTGCCAGAGGGAGCGGAGGGGCATTCTCCAACTGATATCTAGTATAGGTCAATCTAAAAAAAGATTTCTAACATCTGTACCCCGGCGGATTCAGAACACTTCACACATCCATTCATGCAACTCTCACAAGTAACACCTGTATCTAGGAGTTGCATAACACATTGGATAATCCTATCACAACTACACAGAATCAACACCTCTGTGAGCTTCTTCAGTTGTCACCTCTTTGAAGAGTTACAATGTGCAATTGTAAATGGATTAGTGGAAGAGTTTATATGCCGAGAACTTCCCACACCAGTCAGGTGAACTGAAGAAGCTGCTTGGATGAGTAGTGTCGGATGAGTAGTGTCAGATGAGTAGTGAAACGTCTTCATTGATTACTCAGCAAGTCCAGTTGTTTTTAGATTGACCTATACTAGATATACTATGACCTGGATGAATGAAAATCTTATAGTCATTCTCCAACTGACTTTATTGAGACTCTGCTTAAAGGGGAACTATCGCGAAAATCGAATTTTCCCAGTGGATAGATAGGATGAAAATAACATTATTCTCAAATATATTCATTTAACAGAAATGCTTACTTTTTGAAAGGCATTCAATAATATTACAGTGAGTTAGAATGCTTTTTCTGAGAGCCAGTTCAAGCAATTGCTGTGATGTCACGTAGCAACTAGCAAAGTCCCACCCTCTTCATGCTGAATCCAAAGCAACCACACACCAACTGTATTCTCTGGAATCTCATTCTGAGAACAGTAAGGCTGCTATTCTTTTATACCACACCTATCACCGCTGCCACTCATACCTCACTCACACTCACCCCTGCTACTCCTTTCTCTCTCACTCACCCCTGCCACTCATACCTCACTCACAATCTCATTCTGAGAACAGTAAGGCTGTTATTCTTTTATAGTGTGAAAATGTTGATTTTATTGGCAGAATGAGGTTTTTGCATTCTCCCAGATCAAAGCCTGCCACTCCTATCTCACTCACCCCTGCCACTCATACCTCACTCACACTCACCCCTGCTACTCCTATCTCTCTCACCCCTGCCATTCATACCTCACTCACCCCTACCACTCCTATCTCTCTCACTCACCCCTGCCACTCATACCTCACTCACACTCAACCCTGCCACTCCTATCTCTCTCTCTCACTCACCCTGCCACTCATACCTCACTCACACTCACCCCTGCCACTCATATCTCTCTCACTCACCCCTGCCACTCATACCTCACCCCTGCTACTCCTACCTCTCTCACTCACCCCTGCCACTCATACCTCACCCCTGCTACTCCTACCTCTCTCACTCACCCCTGCCACTCATACCTCACCCCTGCTACTCCTACCTCTCTCACTCACCCCTGCCACTCATACCTCACTCACACTCACCCGTGCCACTCCTATCTCTCTCACCCCTGCCACTAATATCTCTCTCACACTCACCCCTGCTACTGATATCTCACTTACACTCACCCCTGCCATGCTTACCTTCTACTCTCACTCACCCCAGCAACTCCTCTCTCATACTCACCACAGCCACTCCTTTCTCTCTCACACTCACCCCAGCCACTTTCTCTCTCACACTCACCCCTGCCACTCCTATCTCTCTCTCACCTCTGCCACTCATACCTCACTCACACTCACCCCTGACACTCATATCCCTCACACTCACCCCTGCTACTCCTATCTCTCTCACTCACCCCTGCCACTCATACCTCACTCACCCCTGCCACTCATATCTCTCTCACTCACCCCTGCCACTCATACCTCACCCCTGCCATTCCTATCTCTCTCACTCACCCCTGCCACTCATACCTCACTCATACTCACCCATGCCACTCCTATCTCTCTCACCCCTGCCACTAATATCTCTCTCACACTCACCCCTGCCACTCATATCTCACTTACACTCACCCCTGCCATGCTTACCTTCTACTCTCACTCACCCCAGCAACTCCTCTCTCATACTCACCACAGCCACTCCTTTCTCTCTCACACTCACCCCAGCCACTTTCTCTCTCACACTCACCCCTGCCACTCCTATCTCTCTCTCACCTCTGCCACTCATACCTCACTCACACTCACCCCTGCCACTCATACCTCACTCACACTCACCCCTGCCACTCATATCCCTCACAGTTACCCCTGCCACTCATACCTCACCCCTGCCACTCCTATCTCTCTCACTCACCCCTGCCACTCATACCTCACTCACACTCATCCCTGCCACTAATATCTCTCTCACACTCACCCCTGCCACTCCTCTCTCACACTCACCCTGCCACTCCTATCTCTCTCACACTCACCCCTGCCATGCTTACCTTCTACTCTCACACTCACTTCAGCCACTTCTTTCCCTCTCTCACTCACCCCAATTGACTCCAAACAGGTTCTAGGAGGTCCACCATAGGCTAAAACAGCAATTCAGCAGGTTTTAGATGGTGAATGGTTCAAGTCGAAGTTTTTAAAGAGACAGCACATGATAAATTTCGATATTCGAAAAGCTACATTTTTTAAAATTCAAATAGAATGTTTGCCTATTCGATAGTCGAAGTACACAAAAATAGCTTGAAATTTGAATTTTTTTTACTTTGAATTTTTATTTCGACCCTTGATAAATCTGCCCCTGTTCTCTCACTTTAGGGGCATTTTCTGAGGAGAAATCATCTAGTTTACCTAGGAAAACTATACATTGTTTTTTTTTCAGTAGAAAATAAGCTTTCTAAATCTGAGTTTTCATGTATTTACACCTCTTTTTTGAAAAATACACATTCTGATGATTACAAAATGAGTAACTATATCTCTCTACTCCTAACTCCCAAACATCAAAGCTTGTCTTAACTTTGCGGTTCTTATAAAAATGTATTAAAATTCTGAAAAATCACTTCAAAGGTTTTATTTTTCTGCTCCGCATATCCCACACTGTTTTAGGTACCCTGAATATAATTGCCAGGGGTCCACTGAACAGTTTGATGCCCATTGTGCATAGGTTTACAAAAGTATCTGGCATTTAGATGCCCCAAAATGAAGTTAGCGCATACACTCAGTGGCCAAGCCAGCAGGGCACCCTAGGCAACGCTGCCCGCTATGTCGCCTCCCCCCTAGTGCGCGCACATGAACATTAACGTGCATGCACAGGAGAGCGCATTCACGTTCAGATGACAGCAGCAACGCTGTAATAGCTGCCGAGCTGAGGGAAACAACAGCCCAAACTAGGGTAAGGCAGTAGAAGAGGTACTTACCTGGCACCCCTTTACTTTTGCGCCATAGGCACGTGCCTCTTCCTACTCCTAGTTCCATCCCTGCATACACTGCCTGATTAATGTTTGGTAAAAGTGGCAAATAAGTAAGTCATCCCAAGACAACATCACATTTTTAGAAAATACACATTCTGCCAAATCTAAAATAGGTAAATGTATCTTTTTATGGCAAAGCAGCAACACTACCCTAAACTTTGTTTTTTATATCATTTCTGAAAATCATCACAAAGTTTGCATTTTACCCCATTATATACCTACATTTGTAATTTACCAGCATAAAGCATCCTAAATATGAACGCCAGGGGTCTACTGAATAGTTTGATGCCTTAACTCTTTCCCTGCCAGCCGTTTTGTCCTAGATGTGAACACCTACTGCCAAGCAGTTTTTAGATATTTTGCACTCTTTCACTTTAAGGGCCTTTCCTGGGGTGGTCTTTTAGTTTACCCAGGAAAACAATATATTGTTTTTTTTTCAGGACAACCTGAACTTTCACAATATGCAAGAATTCTACTTCTGTAAAAAATATAGGCTTCTAAGTGTCTAATAAAATGAAAAATATCATGTTTCACGAAGAACAATCACATCATTTATTTTATGTACGAGAACACAGCCGATTTAGAAATTTCTAAATGAACGCGGCAATACCAAATATATATGATTTTATGGAGATTTCTCAATCGTATAGATCAAAATCTACAAGCAGTACACAACCAAATGTCCAAAGCACCACTCCCCAAACGGCATACTTTTGATTTCAGGGCCAAACATTCCGCTAACAGCAGGTTTACCCTAAAATTCTACCCATTATTAGAAAGAACAGATTCTGGTAAATCAAAAATGGGTAAAAATATCTTTGTTCTCTAAACTACCAAGTTGTAATTGTTTCCTAAAGTTATAATGTTTTATAGTAATTGGTGAATTTTTTGAAAAATGACCTCAAAGCTTCCACTCTACAGCAACATATCTCCCTCACATCATTAGATATCAATGTAAAACACCCCAAATATGAAAGCCTGTGGTCCACTGAACAGTTTGATGCCCAATATGTATAGGTGTACCCAAGCACGTGGCATATAGGGGCCCCAAAAGGAAGACCCCCAATATGGTCTGTCATTTCAGGTACTGCAACATCAAAACATTTACATAGATTTGGGGGGGGGCAAAAGTAGAAAAAAGTAAGTCCACCCCAGAAATCCATATATTTTCGGAAAGTACACATTGCCACGAATCTAAATTGGGTATGCATGTCTTTGTACTCCAAAGTACCAAGCTGCAAACCATTCCTAAATTTGGTGATTTTGGTGACATTTCCAAAAATCGCTTGAAAATGTCTACCCTGCAGTATCGTATTTCCCACATACTTTTAGGTATCAAGAGAAATCACCCCAAATATGAAAGCCTAGGGTCCTATGAACAGTTTGATGCCCAATATGTATAGGTGTAACCAAGCACGTGGCATATAGGGGCCCCAAAAGGAAGACCCCCATATGGTCTGTCATTTCAGGTACTGCAAAATCAACACATTTACATAGATTTGGGGGGGAGCAAAGGTAGAAAAAAAGTACATTCACCCCAGAAAACCATATATTTTTGGAAAGTACACATTCCCGCAAATCCAAATTGGGTATGCATGTCTTTGTACTCCAAAGTACCAAGTCGCAAGCCTTTCCTAAATTTGGCAATAAAAGCAACAGTTTTTACATTTCTGAAAATTGCCTAGAAATAGTGCAATTGGTCGCATTTATCTCACCCAATTTCTTACATACAATTGTAAAACACCCTAAATACTGATGCAAAGGATCTACTGAACAGTTTGCTGCCAATTCGCCTTCTGTGAACATAGACCATTGACTTCATATTATGTGCCTCATGACCCTCCTAACAACTTTTTGGAAAGTACACATTCTGACGAATCCAACAAAGATAAAGACGTCTTTCTACACCAAACTACCAAACTGCAAAGCTTTTCTAAACGTAGAGGTTTTTACAACATTTCTGAAAATCGCCTAAAATTGTTACAGTTTGCTGAATTTATCGCACACGTTTTATGTATAAAGAAAAATCACCCTAAATATGCACGTCAGAGGTCTACTGAATAGTTTTTGCCACCAAAGCAGAGAGAAGGGCTCAGCTGCAGGAGAACGTGTACGTTTTTGACAGCCTGAGCCCTGAACCGCCATCACGTACGCCGTACGTGCTTGGCTGTTAAAGAGTTAATTCATAGATTTACCAAACCACCAAATTCAAATAGTACATATGAATTTTCACATGACACTCGACTGTTACAATATAAGCACCTGGCACGTGTATTACCCTAGAAAACCATATATTTTCCGAAAGTACACATTCCGACTAATCTAAAACGGGTAAATATGTCTTTCTACTGCAAACTACCAAGCTGCAAAGTTATGCTAAACATAATCAGGGGAATGTAATAAAAGTCACAAAGAGCAAAACAATTTGCACCAATAAGACTAAAACTCCACATCTCGCAATGTAATATTGTTCCTTAAACTGTTATTGCATTGCGAATTTTAATTGCGCATTGCGAATTTTAATTACGCACTCATAAGAAGTTCTTGAAGGTGTCGTAATCTTTTGGAGCAAACATAACGACTTTTTCAGTAAGAAGTTTTATTACATTGACTGCGCATTGGCGCAAACTATAAAATTCGCAAACGGTCTTTCACTGTCGGAAGTGGTCGCTAAACAGTTTCCGGGCTCGCAAAAGCTATATTAAATTCGCACAAAGCAAAATTTGTTCGCGCAAAGGCATAACTTTTCGCATTGCGAATAGTTTTTCCATTAGCGATTTTTATTACATTCCCCCGATAACCTTTTATTAAATTTCTGAAAATCATCACAAATCTTGCATTCTACTCCATTATTTACCCCACATTTTGTAACGTATCAGCAGAGGGTCTGAACTACACGTTACAAAGAACGTTACAAAGAACAGTGGTCAATGCTATACAGTATAATCATAAAATCCAATAAAACCACAAAAATCAATGCTTTTTTTTCCCGCCTAGTGTAATCAGCAGTCATAATCACTGTTTGACTATTTTAGCATGGCCAAATATGTTTTACGGAAAGAAACAAGCGAACAACACCTATGCAGAGCTGAAAATGCAATAAAATAGCTTAACATGCAATAAAATGGCTAAAAATGCACCAAAATTGCAATATAATCACTAAAATAACATACAAAGAGTATTGCACAGTACAGTCAGGGCCGGTCTTACCAACCGCGGGGCCCAATTGGAGCAACTTTGGTGGGGCCCCCCAAATTTAAAGAGTATTACAAAACAACACTGAGCATAATGCATATTTTTTTATTTATAACATCAAATTATACATACTTACAGGCATATGAAAACAATGCATGTAACTGCTCAATACTGATTACTGGCAACACCATATTGGTTGGATTAGCGCTTTAAGACTTAAACTTCATAGGCATTTGAGTCCAATCATGAGAAAATGTGCATGTTTGACTCTCCTCTGAAGAGTGACAGCATGGGATCCTCAAAAGGAGGCTCAACTAAGTGATGATGTAATATCTCTGTTGGGGTGCCCAAATTTATGCACCTGTCTAATTTTGTTGATGCATATTGCATATTTTCTGTTAATCCAATAAACTTTATGTCACTGCTGAAATACTTCTGTTTCCATAAGGCAAGTTATATATTAAAAGGAAGTTGCTGCGTTGAAAGCTCAGCCAATGATAAACAAAAACTCCAAAGAATTAAAAGGGGTTCCCAAAATTTTATACAACTGCACTTATATAGAAACCCTTCTTGCCTTTCGCTCTGAAAATTCTTTTAAGGTACTGTCAAAGTTCAAGTTCTTTGCTTCTTCACATTCTATAGATAATAAGGCAAGGCTGTTGAGTCTCTCTTGAAGTATGTTTGACCTTAGATAGGTCTTTATCAGTTTTAGTTTCGAAAAACTCCTTTCCCCCGATGCAACTGTTACTGGTATTGTCAAAAATATACGCAGAGCAATAAAAAAATTTGGAAATGCAGTAGCTCTTTCATTTAAGGAAAGGAATTCAAGAATTTTCAATGGCTTTCCAAAGAGTGATGATGGAAGTATTGGCTTTAGGGTGTCCATTTCTTCAACTAGCATATGACCTTCTAAATCGGTTAACTTTACAGATCTGACAAGTTTATTCTCCTCAATGAGTTGGACATGTGTGAGTGCAATTTCCAAAGCTGCAGCATGTTTTTTTAATTCTTCCTTTGACATTTCTTGAAACTTACTCAGGAATCCAAACAAATCAATATGCTTTTTGAGCTGCTTAAAGCGTGGCTCCAGAGACTGCATAGCTTTGTCTAATACTTGGTTAAAACAGTTCACCTGGTAAGCTTTCTTTGGATCAGTAATCAAATCATCAGCAGATTCGTAATTGAAGTGTCTTTTTCGCAATCTTTGTATTTGAAATTCCTGAGCTACTTCCAACTCATTTGCGAGTTCATTTGCCCCAACTAAGACTTGTTCAAACCCAGTCACTCTATAGTTTTTCAGCCAGTCTAAGAGCTTTTCAAATGAGGCAATGCCTGTGGCAAGATCTACTGTATTGCTCTGCAATTCTTTGCTAACAAAATTTACTGAAATAACAAATCATGCCAGAGAACTAATGACACAAGAAACTTGTAATGTTTGATTTGATGAGCTAATGATTCAGCTTCACTTCTTGCCTGAGCATCATCCGAAGTTTCTGCTATTTCTACAAGTGCATCATAGAAATTACCAGCTTGATACCGGACAGCCTTTACACTTTGCATTCGACACTCCCACCTTGTTTCACAGAGGGGCTTTAGAGAGAGACCAGTCACATGCTTTTGAAAAACTGCCCACCTCTTTGTTGATGCAGAAAAAAGAACATAAAGACGCTGAAGTGTTCCAAAGAAAGTCATTGCATCAGGACAGGTTTTGGCCATATCTCCTAGGACCAGATTGTAATTGTGGCAAGCACATGATGTAAAAAAAGCTCTTGGATTTTCTTGTAAAAGTCGAGCCTGAACACCTGATTCTTTTCCTCTCATGTTTGCTCCATTGTCATAGCCTTGGCCTCGAATATTATTTAAGTCCAATCCCAATGTTTCAAGTTCCTTCTTAAGCACATTGAACAAGTTTTCTCCAGTGCTGCTCTTCACATCCAAAAACGTAATAAAATGTTCATAGACACCTGCTGGTGTATTAGGGAAAGCACCATCGGACACATATCTAATGGTCATGGACATTTGCTCTTGGTGGCTAATATCTGGTGTGCAATCTAGAATGACAGCAAAATACTTTGCTGCTTTTATGCGATGAAGAATGTTCTTTTGCACTGCATTTCCCATGATACAGATGAGCTCATTTTGAATACTTTTGCTGAGGTAGTGATCATAAATTTCTTTATTGGAAATTCTTCTAAGGTGATCTTGAATTACTGGATCAAATTTTCCTAACAATTCTATCATCCCAAGGAAGTTGCCATTGTGAGAATTTCCTAACTGTTCAACAGAACCCCGAAAGGCCAAATTACGCTCTGATAAAAACTGAACTACAGCAACTAATCTTTCAAAAACTTGATGCCATCTTTTTTTTTCATTGTTGATCAGTTTCTGTTGGACCCTGCCAATAGTTTATTCGGCATTAAGTCTTCTTTGAAGCTCACAGCACTTTAGTGTAGCCACTAAATGACCTTTTGACTTTTCATGTTCTGCCAATCTAGTATGAATATTGGGCCAGTTGTTAAATCCAGTAGTGCTTAAGGCAATTTTCAGATCGTATTCAAAAAGGCGGCAATAAAAGCAAAATATTCTATCTGTAGATGTTGAGTAAATTACCCAGGGCCGATAAATTATTTCTCCATTTGATAGTTTTCTTTTGCAGTGGATCTTTGAAAAATGTGCCCCATTTTCATTACGAGGAAAATTTTCCAAAAGAATTTTAGGTGGGCCTTTTTTTACCAAAAAATCTCTCAAGCTTGAATCAATTTTTTTCTGGCCAGGCTGCTGGATCTGTTACATTATTTTGATCTTCTAAAACTGAAAAGTTCAAAGCTTGGTCTTGTTCTGTAATGTCTTCTGCATTCTTGATATCATTGACTTCTGTGACTTCACTCTGACTGGAAGTTACATTAACTTGATGTATTTCTTTGTCATCATCTGGTTTATGAGCTTCACTGCTGCTGCTTGCTGTAGGATCTACTGGTTCTTGTAAAACATTTCCTTCTGTTTCAATACTTCCCTTTATATGGTCTGCTTCTTCACACAACTCTGAATTACTTCTTCTCAAATACTTATTTAGAGCACCTTTTTGCTTTTCATTAGCATCTTTTTTTGCATTGCTGATTTTTCTTTTCAGATTTCCACTGAGGTATTTTCTACCAATGTCTCTAGCTCGCTTTGGTTGAGGCATTGTTGTGAACCCTGAAACATGACAATTTGTGTTTTCTGAGTTAATTAGTATTTTATTCAGCAGCTCTCCAGTTTGCAGTTTCAGCCATTTGGTTGCTATGGTCATAATTACCCTAGCAACCATGCATTGAGTGGAATAAGAGACTGGAATATGAATAGGCGTTAAGTAATAAAAAAAAGTAGCAATAATAATACAAGGCTACAGCCTTCAGTTTTTAAATGGGGTCAGAAGAAATAAAATAAAGAAATTAAAAAAAAAACCACACACATTTGAAAGTAATTGTGGCAGATTAATAGTCCGCAATCAGCATACCTCCCAACAGTCGCTAACTGCCATACCATCACCCCAAATATGACCATAAATATAAGTTATAAAACACAGACCCACTGCAAAAATGAAAATTATCACTCCAATAACCGAGAAATGCCAATAAAATCACTGCACAAATGGCCAATAAGTACTCAAAAAAGGGCATTGAAAAAAAAATAGTAAAATTGATAAAAGGATAGTTATATTAGATTTGGCTCCAATTCCCAAACACCATTCTCACCTAAAACAGAACAGAATATATAAGGCAAGACGGCCTCTGACTTACTACTTGAAGAATAAATCGGATCTGGAGGCCAGGAACGAGGTGCCGGCGTGCAGCAGGTGCCGACTGGACAGAGGAGCAGAGTAGTGGTCAGAATCTCCAAAAGGGCTGGTGGCGCACTGGCGCAGCAGGGGTAATATGACGAGGCAGGAGTATGACTGACTATCCTTTCCTGTAAAATACTTCTTAGTTAAGCAATGGAACCATTTATAGGAAGCACTGAGGACGGCTCACGTTCAAGAGCCGAAACGTTGAATAAACACTAAAAAGTTTTTCTTTGCAACACAAGACCCATGAGTGCGGACCTCTTTATGCTTTATTGATTGTAAAAGTTCTTGTTCCAGCATCTGTGTGCACCAGGCCAGCGTTTTTTGTATATATATATATATAAAAGCACTGCGTATCTTGACAGCGCTATATAAATAAATGATGATGATGATGATGATATATATATATATATATACACACACACACAAGTAGGGAGAGATGGTGCCTGTAGTAACAGTGGGATAATAGTCTCTGGGCAAGGGACTGTGACTGTGGGATAGCAGGTATAGTAGGGAGAGATTGTGCCTATAGTAACTCAGTTTTGAGTTGTGCTCTGATAAACTTCAATCACTCTTTACTACTATACTGCAAGTTGGAGTGAAATCACCCCCTCCCTCCCCCCCCAGCAGCCAAACAAAAGAACAATGGGAAGGTAACCAGATAGCAGTTCCCTAACACAAGATAACAGCTGCCTGATAGATCTAAGAACAACACTCAATAGTAAAAACCCATGTCTCACTGAGACACATTCAGTTACATTGAGAAGGAAAAACAGCAGCCTGACAAAGCATTTCTCTCCTAAAGTGCAGGCACAAGTCACATGACCAGGGGCAGCTGGGAAATTGACAAAATGTCTAGCCCCATGTCAGATTTCAAAATTCAATATAAAAAAAATCTGTTTGCTCTTTTGAGGGGGGGGGGTAAGGATATAGCTGCTTTGCTCTGGGAAAAAATAGGTTATACAGTACATCATGGCAAGTGGCATAAAGACTGGAAATGTACCTCAAAATCTCACGATAGGCACCAAGCACCACACAATTTAACACTCTTTATTATTAGGCGCAGACGCAGTGTGGCCGATGTGATGATACAACGCCAGCCCAGCCAGTTCAGGGATCCTGTTACTCAGCTCTAATACAAATTTTGCTGGGAAAAAACAAATTTAATGAGGCAGTGCCACTGCCTGCCATGTAACTTACAATTAGGTAGGTTGGTGGTGGGACCTCAAATTCAGCTCCAGCGTGAGCGTCTAGGCTAGGGCAGGAGGTGCTGAGTCTGACAGCCAGCCAGGAGCTGTTCAACTTCTTACTGTTCCTGACGACCTGTTGTAGTCTGTGCGCTGACTGGCGCAATTTGCAGCCTGCAGGGAGACTAAAGCCACAAGCGTCCCACTCCCATGTGACGTCGTGTCACGTGACGTCGCTGCGCTGCTCGCCAGGCTCCAGCGTCACCGTGAAGTCCAGGCGTCCAGCAGCAGGCTCCAGGTGATGTTGCGCACTTGCGCAGCGCTGCCAGCGGTGTAGGCAGCGTCGCAGCGATGTTGCGCTGGCGGCCTGGAATCCCTGGATGATGGGTGCGGGCCCCCATTGGCGTGGGCCCCCATTGGCGCGGGGCCCAATTGCACCCAATCGGCCTAAGGCCAGGCCTGAGTACAGTACGCTATTGACAATAGCAATAAAACATTTTTTTCAAACAAAGTGCAGGTGCAAGTGAGTGTGCAGTGTCGGACTGGAAAAAAACGGTGGGCCCTGACGCTTAATGGGCCCCCACCGGGCCACTCCCCTCTCCCGATCAGATTGGGGGGAAAAAACATTTTTTTAGGCACTGCGCAAGCGCCGTCTGCGCATGCGCTCAGCACCTGTTGATTTAGGAGCGCCGCAAACAACTTCACGCAGGCACTCGGCACGTCATATAGGGGGGCGAGGGGTCGGAGATGGCCCTGGACATTAGTCCCGGTGGGCCCTGGGCCCCCCAGTCCGACCCTGTAAGTGTGACCCCCCCGATCCCCAAAAATGTATGTGTGCATGTATGTTTTAGTGTGAATGTAAGTGTGTTTCAGTTTCAGTGTGTGTTTGTGTGTGTAAGTGTAACACTAACCTGGAAAACGAATGACAATCCATCTGGGGTTGCAGGAGGGGGTCCCACAAAGAGGAGGCAGAAGTCTTCAGTGAAGATCCAGTGAGTGGGCTGTGTTGCGGGTATAGGAAGTGCAGGCAGCAGCAGGACACGCAGAATTCACGTGCCTGCTGCCACCTTGAGTCCCCTGATCACACCCCTGGGGCCACTCTATCCCCTGCTCTCCTAGTTGCCTAGGGGCAGGGGAACAAGCAGGGATGGAGAGAGCTGCAGCCAGCCCTTCGCACCTGCAGCCTCTCCCACTGAAGCCAGCCTTCCCCCCCCACCTGCAGCCAGCCTTCCCCCCCCACCTGCAGCCAGCCTTCCCCCCCACCTGCAGCCAGCCTTCCCCCCCCACCTGCAGCCAGCCTTCCCCCCCCACCTGCAGCCAGCCTTCCCCCCCCACCTGCAGCCAGCCTCCCCCCTGCAGCCAGCGTTGCCCCCCACCTGCAGGTGGCCTCCCCCGCACCCAGCTTCCCCCCTGCAGCCAGCCCGCCCCCACCTGCAGCCAGCCCCAGTACTTATCTTGCTTTTAAAACTTTTTTTACCCCCAGCTGCTCTCCTTCTGCAGCTCCCCCTCCCTTCCAGAAAGTAATGTGAAAAGTAATTCTCCGTAACAATCTCCTTCTCAGCCCCCTGCAGTCAGTCAGTCAGTCAGTATCGTAGTTTTACAAGTCCTGTTACATTTAGACTTGCTCTCCTGGAACTCCCCCTCCCTCCCAGAAACGAGGCAAAAGGAACTAAAGGTGGACTTATTAACACTGGCTGAATCCGTGCGGCTCAATAGTCTGTATGTGACACTGAGACGCGTGAGTATTGAAGGTGCAGCTGCTCCAGTTTGATTTTTCTGCTTGTCTAACATGGCTGCGTCTCAGTGTCACAAACAGACTAATGACCTGCACGGATTCAGCCAGTGTTAATAAGTCCACCTTTAGTTACTTTTGCCTCGTTTCAGGAGAGCAATAGGGGAATGTAATAAAAGTCGCAAAGAGCAAAACAATTCGCACCAATAAGACTAAAAATCCACATCTCGCAATGTAATATTGTTCCTTAAACTGTTACTACATTGCAAATTTTAATTGCGCATTGCGAATTTTAATTGAGCATTGCAAATTTTAATTGAGCATTGCGAATTTTAATTGCGCACTCATAAGAAGTGCTTGAAGGTGTCGTAAAGGGGAATGTAATAAAAGTCGCAAAGAGCAAAACAAATTTGCACCAAAAAGACTAAAAAGCCACATCTCGCAATGTAATATTGTTCCTTAAACTGTTATTGCATTGCGAATTTTAATTGCGCATCACGAATTTTAATTGCGCATCGCGAATTTTAATTGCGCACTCATAAGAAGTGCTTGAAGGTGTCGTAATCTTTTGGAGCAAACGTTTTTTCAGTAAGAAGTTTTATTACATGGACTGCGCATTGGCGCAAACTATAAAATTCGCAAACGGTCTTCCACTGTCGGAAGTGGTTGCTAAACAGTTTCCGGGCTGGCAAAAGCTATATTAAATTCGCACAAAGCAAAATTTGTTCGCACAAAGGCATAACTTTTCGCATTGCGAATAGTTTTTCCGTTAGTGATTTTTATTACATTCCCCCGCAAGTCTTCATGTAACAGGACTTGTAAAACTACGATACTGACTGACTGCAGGGGGAGGGGCTGAGAAGGAGATTGTTACGGAGAGTTTTAAAAGCAAGATAAGTACTGGGGCTGGCTGCAGGGGGTGGGGGCCTGGCTCTAAAGAGAAGAGGGATCAATCCAGCAGGGCACAAATAACGGAGCCATTAATTATGCTGCCTCCACACAGTTCAAGATTGACAGCACTGATAGCCAATGAGAGAGTGAGGACAGCGTTGTTATGCAAAGAACTCGACTCCGACGCCAGAGCTAGCCAGAGGCAGGTAGGAGAGAAGCAGCTAGGCATGTGTTCATTATAATGACTTCAATATTTTAAAAACTGTACATTTTTTTAATACATTATATTTAGACAATTTAATAACTTCATGCAATGATTCTTTTTACAAATTTTTATTTTCGCGATAGTTCCCCTTTAAGGATGTGTTGGCACCCATTACTTTGTCCACAGCCTATACAGTGGAAAGGGCCCATAGGATTCCCACACGGCGCATACCAGGTGAGACGCCGCGTCCTTTTATCCTACGTCTCTTGAATTACAGAGATAGAGACGCCATCTTGTCTGCAGCTCGGAAAAAAGGCAAAGTTTGTTTTCTAAACGCTACGCTGCAATTTTATCCTGATTTTACTGCGGAGATACAAAGGCAACGCCACACTTTCCAAGATGTTAAAAGAAGACTGCGTGAAAAGGAGATCAGATACAGCATGCTTTATCCCAGCAGACTGCGGGTAATTGATGGAGCGGCTACCCGATATTTTACAGACACGGCAGAAGTCAGCCAGTGGATCGACAACCATCATCTCTAGGGCCAGATGGCCCCTTGTCTGGTGCACCTTGCGCAGTAAGGCTATTTGAAGGAATGTAACGGGGTAAGACACATTGGAGCCCCAGCCAACATGAAGAAGTTTTAGTAACACCTTAGGTAGTTACGGTGTGCCTCCTCAGTTAGACAGGTTTGGGGATTAGGACCTCCGTTTTCGGCTCGGAAGATCAGGGCGGGGGGGAGTTAGCGGGATTTGGCAGCTAGGTTTGCCTCTACGGGCTGATTTATTGTTATATACTTGATTTGCATATGGGGATTCCCATACATGTAGATATGCTATGCATAATAATAATAATGCTTGCCATTGTATATTTTTTGTTTGTTGTGTTCTTTCTGTGCTCTTTCTGTTCCTACTTTTTCTCTTCCTTTATTCTCTTTTCTTTCCTGGGGAGTTGGAGGGGACTTAGGTGTGCTGGTAGTCGGATGGTTCCTAATTGCACTGTACACTTATGGCGACTTTGAAACCGCTTACCTGGAATATACTAAAGAAAAAAGAGCTTTGGTATTCCAGTTCGTGAAAAGACACAAACTGGATGTTCTTGTGCTCCAGGAAACCCACCTCTCGGGACAAAAATTTTTAGCTCTTAAACGGGCCTGGGTAGGGAGAACATTTCATGCCACCTACTCCACTTATTCTCGGGGTGTGGCGATCCTGGTGCACAGGAATATTGACTGCCAAGTAGAGAAGGTCAAACTGGATCAAAACGGGAGATTTATTATTGTCCAGGCCCAACTTAACGGGGTTAGGCTTATATTGGCCTCTATCTACGCCCCCCCCCCTGCTGTTGAACACCAATTTTTACCCCACCTTATTACGCTGATGGCAGATATGGTCCTGTCTTCTATTTTACTGTTGGGGGATTATAATGCGGTTTTGAACCCAGCAGTTGATACGACTACTGGCTCACATTATAGCAAGCTACCCTTAAATAGCTGGGCTGATAGCAGTGTTCTTACTGAGGCGTGGAGGTGGAAACACCCGAATACGAGGGAATACTCCTGTTACTCAGCCACACATAAGTCACATTCTCGCATTGATTTGGCCTTTGTATCCCCAGATGTTCTAGCCAAATTGTCCTCAGTAGAATATTTACCTAGGGGCATATCGGACCATTCCCCCTGATGCTCTCGCTGGTCCTGGGGGCGGAACCAATTGATAAGATTTGGAGACTCCCTACACACTGGATAGGCACCACTACCATCGAACCCATAGTCCAACCTGCTTTAGTGCAATACTGGCAGCTCAACCCGGGAACTGCTGATACATTTGTAGTCTGGGAAGCATTTAAAGCAACAGCAAGGGGTGTGTACATATCAGGAATTAGCCAGACCAAAAGGGCATTGGGTAACACAATTGGCACCTTGGAAACAGACACCGCAGCTAAGGAGCAGGTGTATCTAGCTGACACCACTGATGTGAATAGTTATGACTGGTTGCAGTCCTCTCGTTTACTTGCACTGCATATATTTACATTATCCCTAAGAAAGGCAAAGATCCGCGACAATGCGCTTCATATAGGCCTATATCGCTTATAAACTGCGATGCCAAGATTCTAGCTAAAGTTTTGGTGAATAGGCTCAAACCATTTATGCAAGATTTAGTCCACCCGGATCAAACTGGCTTCATACCCTCTAGGGCGACTGACATTAACATACGGAGGCTTTTTACTCATCTACAGGTAACGCATGATAATGCTGGCTCGCGAACCATTGTGGCATTAGATGCAGAGAAAGCCTTTGATTCAGTCGAATGGGCCTTTCTGTGGCAAACCTTGAAGCGATATGGTTTTGGCCCCAGGTATGTGGGGTGGATTCAGGCACTGTACCACTCACCGGTAGCTCAGATAAGGGCAAACAATATGCTCTCAGTCACTTTCAATTTGGGGAGGGGTACCAGGCAGGGCTGCCCCCTCTCTCCTTTTTTGTTTTGTTTGGCGATTGAGCCGCTTGCAGAACTAATTCGTAACTCTGCTGGTATCACGGGATTGAAAATTGGTACTCGAGAAGATATCGTTGTACGCCGACGATATGTTGATATATCTGGAAAACCCTGGCCCGGCCCTCGACGATCTATTAGAAATTCTAAATGAGAATGGGAAATACTCTGGGCTTCGAGTAAACTGGCACAAATCTACGTTATTTGCCTTAGATCGGGCGGCCAAAAGACGGTTATCTCCAAATTCTCCTCTACAATGGGTTGACACCTTTTTGTACTTGGGGATTTGGATAACTCAGGAGATTACCCGATACAAGGCAGTCAATATAGATCCTATTACTGCAGATATGGTCACCAAATTTGCCCAATGGGAGTTTTTGCCGTTGTCATTATACGGTAGGATCAACTTATTAAGAATGAAGTATGTTCCTAAATTTCTATATATGTTCAGGAACTCTTCTGTATGGCTTACTAGATCCTTTTTTCAACAAGTGAACTCTGCTATCTCCTCCTTTATTTGGGCCAAACGGGTCCCTAGAATCAGTATGGCGACATTACACAGGTCCACTCAGGCCGGGGGCCTTGCCGTCCCTAATCTGTATTTCTATAATTTGGCTGCTTTGTTAGTAAAGGTACAATGGTGGTTTGAATCTGACTGTACCAATGCATACAGTACATTAGAAGCTGGGATACTGGGCTTGAGGGAGGCCTTGAGGCTTTTGCCATATAGAGGGAGGGAGGCACACCCACAGGTTACCCACTCTATGGAGACCACCATCAAAGCATGGCAGCTAGCTCAAAAACTGTTGACTCCCACAGGTCTGACCTATCACTCACCTCATGCTCCACTGTGGTGTAATAAGTTGCTCCCACATTTCCTCACTAACCTGGATTACAAATTTTGGGCAGGCAATAGGCTCAGATATGTGAAAGATCTGTATCATGAGGGGGAGCTAAAAAGTTTTCTGGAGTTCAAGGCCTCCGGTCTGGCACAGCATGTTACACAGTTTTGGTATGACCAACTTCGTCACGCTGCGCAATTCCCTAATCCGCAGTCTACTATTGTGGCTACCTCTTTGGAAAAGGCTCTACAACTTCAGGTGGTCGCCAACCTCTCTCTGCCATTTATCATACCCTGTTGGCACCTGAAGAAAAATGTCCGCTTTAAATGTTTCCAGAAATGGATCAGGGATATTGATAATTTGGATGAGGAGTCCTGGGAGCTGATTATGCGCCACATGTTAGCCACCACAACTTCGGCTAGGGACAAGTTGGTACAACTGAAATTTATGCACCGCTCCTACCTCACACTGGTGCGCCTCCATCATATGGGTCCTACCAGAGATCAGAACTGCACCAGAGGATGTGGGCACCCGGGGACGTGGTTCCATGTGATGTGGACGTGCCCCAAATTGACTCGCTATTGGACTGACATTTTCTCCTTCATCTCTAAAGTTTTGGTTCTCCCTATACTGCCTCAGCCCAGCCTAGCACTGCTTGGGTACATGGGTGGGGATGTGGACTTAGTTGGCTGTCGGACTTTGCTCCAGCTGCTGATGTTCTATGCTAGGAAAATGATTGTTCTTCGGTGGAATAAAAAGGAAGCACCCAAGTTGGAGGACTGGAAGGACCTTGTTAATAAAGCCCTCCCTTACTACAACGCAGTACAGTATACAGGTATATGTCTAGAGGATGCACTGACAAATTTATAGCTGTATGGATGCTATGGGTTCTGAACTCTGACACTAATAGCCCACACGTGTTTTAAAATGCTGATCTGTGCTAGCTACACTAGATTCTAGTCATGTCTAATGCTCACCCCCTCCACATTCCACATCCTACTTGGCTTTCTCTCTCTCTTTCTTTCTTCTCCTTCCTTTCTTCTTTCTTTTATTGCTTTTATTGATTGTGTATGATTTTCCATATATTTTATGGAACGATGTCTGTTCTGTTTTCTTTTGTGTGAGAAAACCAATAAAAACACTTTTTTAAAAAAAAAAAAAAAACTAAAAGACCCTCCCAGGAAAGGCCCCTAAAGTAACATAGTAAGTAAGGTTTAAAAAAGACACACGTCTTAATAAACTTTTTGTCACTTTAAAGCTTACAGCCAGGTACTCTGTGCTCATTTACCTTCCCCCCCCCCCCCATAGATGGATCCGATAAATACAAATGTCAGTGATATTTTAGCAGGAAAATAAGATTTCCTGGCACTAACAATGTGAGCAACGCAAGGCACAGTAATATTAATTAGACCAGCCGTAGAAGCTGACTGTTTATAGAACAGCATTGTAATTCCAAGGCATTGTACTTACAGGAGCAGAAAGTTACTTCCCTTACTCCTCTGGAGTATTCTAGTTTCTCGTGGGTGGGCAGTAATGCACAACACAGGTGGCTACACATTAATCCTGCAAACCTTAGTAAACCAGACAAAATCTCCATCCAGGAAATGTCTTATCATTCCTAAAGGGGAAATCCAGCACATACACATATTGCTGTAGACGCCTCAGTCTCTATAGCCAGGCAAGCGCGTTTTTCATAAGCATCTCGTTTTGCTCACTGGTTGGTCCTGCATGGTGTGACCTTGTACAAGTATGGGGATCTATTATCTGTAATGTTTGGGATCTGGGGGATTCAAGAAAAGGTTTTTGTTCTGTACTTTGAATCACCTTATCTATACTAAAAGACATTTAAACATGAAATAAACCCAGTAGGATTGTTTTGCCTCCTACAGATTTGACTGCCTTATTACAGAGAGAGGGTAAATCAATTAAAAATGTAATTATTTGGAGTCTATAGAAGGTGGCCTTTCTCATATTTGGAGCTGGGGTTTACGGATAAGGCATCTTGTACCTGTCATAAGTTCCTGTGATATTTTCCTTTTTTTATAGATTTTCATGTTGCTTAGGTTTAACAAACCGCAGTAATATCTTTCCCCACTGTGTCTGATGCTGAACTATCCCAAGCTTCCTTAAACTGTCAGCTGCAGTTGCCAGTCGTAGCTCTGCACAATCATCCCTTTTTAAAAGGTGAAATAAGCTACTTTCCTATTTCCTTGTCGGAAGATTGTACAGTGTGGGAAGTGGTCACCTGATAATAACTGAATTATTTTCTTGTCTCACATTTGCTGTAGTGGGAAGGGGCTGGATGCAATAGGCTTCCAGCATGGAGCTGAAAAAAGACTTTCCAGCTGTTCCAAAAAGGGTTCTCAAACAATCCGTCCCCCTGACAGCTGGAGAGACAACATTATGCTTGGTGGGAGGTTTATGAGTTGTGCTCCATTTCATAATTAGTAACCTATAGAATAATTTCAGGCAGTCGGGAAATCATTCATGCTGTGACTATGAACAGTATATATGTATAAATATATATGTATATCTCTATAGTTTATATAAATCTATTTTATGTATATGTATGGTATTTTATGCGTTTGGTTGTTGGCGTGGTGAATGGGTGGAGGGGACTACAATATACTTTTTATAAAGTTTTTTTGTTTGTTTTTAAACCATTTTGAGTTGCAATTAACTGCCAGTGTACCCTGGCAATGAAGGGGTTAATTCTTGCTGTGCGATGTGTATGTGTTTTTTTTTTTTTTTTATTTAGACTCCTGTGCGATGGAAGCGGTTAACTGCTGAGCTAATGATTGTGACACTGCCAAATATCCGCAAGGATTTGATTGTATGTCTTTATTTTCAACTTGCTGCTATGTGATCTGTGTTCTGGTGGGGTTTTTTTTTCTGTTCTGTTATGTGTGGTTATTGGGGAGGGAAAAAACAAGCTAAAAATAGTATTTGTGTTATTTGTCATTCCTTTTTGATTAGCTTTTTAATGACTGCAAGACCTCATCTGTGCTTTAATTACCCGTTTGTTTAAGCCAACTAACTAAGCATGCTGGCTGCATAGTAAGGCAATATGGGGCTGATACATGTTACAAGACATGAGACTGGATCGTTGTTCTGACTGGCCCACGCTGTCTGAACCATATGGCAAAATACACACTCCCCAAGACGCTCCTTCGGTATACTGAGCAATTCCCAGGAATGTCAGCCAGTCAGGAATATGGCATGCACACGAAGGCATCTAGATATACATGCCTCCATCAACCCTTGAGTACTTGCTCTTAGTTTAGTAGAGTTGCCGACTCATCCTTTACATTCTGATACTGGCAATTCCTTGCAAATTACTATTTCCACTGGTTTTGTCAATTAAATGGGTATGTGTCCCTGTCGCCAGACAATTAGAGTGTAGGTGGCTACACAAATACTGAAATGTTATAGGCATGCCTATCAGACCATAGACCACATCCATCAGTATTCCCAGTGCCCAGAGGAATAATGGGGTTTCCTTGTTAATCAGATAATCACTAGCACTGGGGAGGCAAGCCTGTTTGTAAAGTCTTTCGGGCTGCTCACCGTTTACTCCTCATGGTTCCCGTGCACTCCGCCACAAACCCTGCGCTTAATGGAAAATTCGACACTTTGGCAAGAAAAAAAAACCCTGGCCCCC
This sequence comes from Xenopus petersii, assembly GCA_038501925.1. Taxonomy (NCBI): domain Eukaryota; kingdom Metazoa; phylum Chordata; class Amphibia; order Anura; family Pipidae; genus Xenopus; species Xenopus petersii. Next base: position 64,164,763 of record CM076683.1, on the reverse strand, counting down.
ACCCCACGTAGACCCTCCTCCCCCCAGCCTAACTGCCCCACTGGGGAAATGCCCCTGACTTTTTGCTTGTCCCTCGGCACAGATTCAGGCGTCGGATTTCCACGCAGCCATCTTCCGGGTCTTGGGTAAGCTGAGACGAAGACTGGCGAAGCGGCGCTTGTGCAGCTGGAGCGACTTTACTGGTGTGTGACAACTGCGCATGAGCCAAAATGGACTGGAAGTGCGGGACGAAGACACAAAGACCCGGAGGATGGCTGCGGTTAACTCCAGTGCCTGGGTCTGTGCAGAGGGTTAGGTGAAGGGTTGGGCGCATTTCCCTGGGGGGAGGCGGGAGGGTGCTCTACGTGTGGTGGGGGGTAGGGGTTTTTGCTAAAGGGGTTGAATTCTCCTTTAATATCTGGAGTGGACCCCTTTTAGTCTCTAAAGAATTGCATACACCCAAACGCGTCAGACGCTTATTTGTAAACCGAATGCATTAATAAAACACATACATTTTTATGTGTTGAAGTTGGTGGTTTCTGTGGAGATCCGGAGTGCACTGCTACAATTGGTGGTCACCTATTAGACCATGTGCATAAAGAGTAATTTAAAAGGATGAGTTGGTAACCCTATAGTGCAGAAGCAATTCTAGAGACCTTTGTGGTTTAGGAACACCTGGCCGTCTTCACTTTATTGTTCCCAGAGTAACAGTTGTATAGATTACGTTTTTAGCAGTGCCTCATATCAACATAACATTTCTAGAAAGGCTTCCCAATAATAATAATAAAAATGACTCCTTTACTAATTCCAACTGCTGAGGATGATGATGATTCTACGATGAAACGTTATGTTCCTGGATCACCTGTACCTGCAGGGAGCACCCTTGCCACTATCTCGTGATGCTTTGGCAATTTCTGTAGGGTACACATGTCTATTAACACAAGTTCTCATCCGTGCATGTAGGATACTGTTCTCCTGCTGACTATTTAATTCCTTCAGTTTTAGTCATTATGGACCACACAGGTCTCGGTTGCTCTCTGTTATATCAGACTTGCTTGTTCTGAAACCTGCATATCTGGGTTCTCTTCCCAGAGTGCATTAAACTGCTGCTGCTTTAACTCTTTAACTGCTGGACAGGTCTTCAAAGCATCATTTCCCCATTTTAGTTTTTTTTTTCAGTTGTTGCGTTGCAAATCTTTAGATTTTTTTTTGTTATTTAAATATAGTATACATTATACGTGGTCAATTTTGAACTGAATAGAGGTTTTATTAATTTATATTGCCAATAAGTTGTACATAAAATATGTTCGAATATATATTTCTATAGCGCATATGTGTTTATGCCAGTGAAAATCGTTTTTTTTATCCCTATATGGCCCAATGGCCTGCAGGAGTTTTCAGGACTTTTATGTTAAAGGTAAAAGCACACTCCAGTGAAAAGAGGCCAGTAACCTTCAACTATCCTGTTTTCTTCTGGGAAACACAAGTCTCCAAACTGCAAAAAAATAAATAAAAACAAAATGATGTAAGCATAATACAGAAACAATGGCATTGTGTTCTCTTATTAAGCACACTGAGTGCCAATGAACTGTATACTATAACATGAACAATACACTGTCAGTGTCTTTATTAACAGGCCAATTGAGTCTGGTAATTTGATTTTTCCCCTTATTTTTTCCCTTTTTCAATATTTTCCCTTTACATAACATGAAACCTGCTTAGAATGTGTAGATTTAAGGTCTGTTTATTTTAAATCTATAATTGTCCTGTTTTCTCACATATTACAGATATTAAATTACAAAAAAAACAACTCATAGCTGTTGTATTCAGACTCAAGTCTCCCGTCAATGGAAACTGATTTTTTTTTGTTGTTGTTGTGTTTTGTTGACACTCCATTGTCATTGCTATGGTGAATTTCTGTTGCAAATAAAATGTTCTTGGAAAAAAAAAAAAAAAAAAAAAAGACACACGTCCATCAAGTTCAACTTTTTTTCTTTTTTTTTATATCTGCCTAACTGCCAGTTGATCCAGAGGAAGGCAAATAACCCATCTGAAGCCTCACCAATTTGCCTCAGAGGGTGAAAAAATTCCTTCCTGACTCCAAAATCGGACTAGTCCCTGGATCAACTTGTACTATGTGCTATCTTCCATAACCCTGTATTCCCTCACTTGCTAAAAAGCCATCCAACCCCTTCTTAAAGCTATCTAATGTATCAGCCTGTACAACTGATTCAGGTAGAGAATTCCACATCTTCACAGCTCTTACTGTAAAAGAAAACCCCTTCCGAATATTTTCTTCTAATCGGAATGGGTGACCTTGTGTCAGCTGGAAAGACCTACTGGTAAATAAAGCATTAGAGAGATTATTATATGATCCCCTTATATATTTACCCATAGTTATCAGATCACCCCTTAAGCGCCTCTTCTCCAGCGTGAACATCCCCAATTTGGCCAGTCTTTCCTAATAGCTAAGATTTTCCATAACTTTTTATAAGCTTGATTGCCCTTCTCTCTAATACAATAATGTCCTGTTTGAGTGATGGAGACCAAAACTGAATGGCATATTCTAGATGGGGCTTTACAAGTGCTCTATACAGTGGAAGAATGACCCCCTCCTCCCATGACTCTATGCCCCTTTTAATACAGCTCAAGACCTTATTTGCCCTTGATGCTGCTGACTATCATTGCTTGCTACAGCTAAATTTATCATTTACAAGGACTCCAAGGTCTTTTTCCATAATGGATTTGCCTAGTGCAGTACCATTAAGGGTATAAGTGGCTTGGATATTTTTACATCCCAGGTGCATGACTTTACATTAATCAACATTGAATGTCATTTGCCACTTAGCTACCCAGATTGCCAGTTTGTCAAGCTCGTGTTGGAAGGATGCCACATCCTGGATGGAATTACAGATGCAGCCACTTTGGTTTGTCTGTTTGACACAGAATAACTAAACACAGATATCCCATTTATCTCATTTAACACAGAAAACTGCGTCACAACATCCCATCTAATTAAAGCATTCACCATTGTGAACAATGGAGCTTTGGTATGCTAATGAAAAGGTTAAATGCATTAAATGAGTTAAGATGACTTAAGATAACACAGTTTCTTCAATTACCCCTGAGTCATGACGCATTTAACTCACAAATCCAAGTGGCTTCATCTGTAATTGGGCTGGATAGTTTTGTGTCATCTGCAAAACTGATACATTACTGACAACACCCTCCCCTAAGTCATTAATGAACAAGTTAAATAAAAGTGGACCTAATACCGAGCCCTGGGAGAGCACAAAAGTACCAAAAATGGTCTGGCAATAAAAGTACCATAAAGTTTACTTGACTTTGTATGTTTACAAAGTCAAGTAAACATATATAACAGTAAGGTCACATTTAGTCTCCTTGGAGCTACAGTGTCCAAAGTAAAAATCCATTTGCTCTCACATTTGAAAAGGGCAGAGTCTCTATCACCCCTTGTCCTGTTAGAGCTATGTGGTCAATTAGAATCTGTCTAAACTGTGAAAGTTTTAAAAAATGTTAAGCAATGGGCTTTTCTGGCTTTCCCAGGGAGGGTGCTGTCCTTATTGCACATCTATAATTGTTAATTCTCTCCTAGTAAGTCGTAAATGCTTTAACCACATATGCCAGACCACATGGACACTTTGTCATGTAAACCACATAAGTGCTGGTGCAGATTAATCCATGTTGTATATTATATTGGCATCCTGACTGGGAGTAATAAAAAGTGCTTCCCTGTACCATATTGCTGCATGTCAGGCCACCATTGGTCTTTCCTAATGTGAAAAATGGCAGTGTAGCATCTGTCCTAATAACTTCTCAACTGTTATGCAAACAGTTTCTTAAGCAGTAGAGTATGTGCTATAAAAACTCTCTGGAGTTGGTCACTTTGCCTTGTTTTCATTGTGGTGTTCAGTCTGTAGCTGCGTCCCTTGACAATGTTTGCATGCCTTTTTAAGTTGCAGTTCGATGTCCTCTTCAACATATCTCTGAAATGCTAAGCCATCTCTTGTAGTTGTTAAGTTGTGCTCTCTCCCTGCCCATTCAAATGATTATGTTTTTAACGTATTCAATAAAGTTCATTTTACTTTTACAAGATGTACGGTTGACTGCTCCAGCATTATCTGGCCAAGGAATCTGAAGCTGTGGCTTTTGAATTGGATGTCAATGTTCCATAGCCAGAACAGAAGTAAGGCATCAGTTTGTAGTGGGTGAGCATAACCCCCTAGTTTGCACCTACAGCGATCGTGATCTCTTTATCTTATATCACTTGTAGTCATTTTTCTGCCCTGGGGACTTCAGAATTATTGCAAATAATCCATAGAAACTGTGAAAATATGACATCTCTGGATGTCCTTATAGGGTGTTGGGAATTGGCATGTAAAATTGTGTTACAATCAATGGGTTTTCTATATAATATAGTGTACAAGCAGTCAACTTTAGTATTGATTGTCAAATCTAAGAATTTGACCCTGCTTTCATTCTACTCCATAGTAAAGGTGAAGTGAGAGAATTAAGATTAGTAACAGGTCATGCTGCAATTGCCTTGTGTCCTACCGTTCTTGGAACAGATCGTCTTATACCTCTTTACAAATTCAGTGGGGGGTTACCATAGTGTCACTAAGTGTTGCCTGCAGGCCTGTATACCCTTATTGTGTGGGATAATGGTGTACAGGCTCCCCACATCTATGGTGATTAGTAGTAACCTCAGTGGAACCCACAGTGTGTTTAAAAGTTGGGTCTGGTGTATATTGCCCCCTAAACATTATTCAAGATTTTGGACCAAAGGTTGTACATGTTGACCAAGGATATATTTTTATAATCTATTCTCATATACACCTGTACATAAGTATTCCTGCATATAAGGATTCTTTAATTTAAGAGATAGAGAAAATATACATTATTATAATTAACAAAATCTACTGACACATATCTGCAAAACAGTATACATACAAAATAATAGAATATATAACATATTTGCAAAGAAGATATGTTGGACCAAAATCCATTGCCTCCCTGATTCCACTGGTTATGGCACATGTGACCTCACTCTCAGAACTCCATGAACTCATTGACTAACAATGTATTCTGTTAACCTAACAACTGACCATAGATACATGTGTCAGGTTCTAATTGGTCAGTGAACATAAAGTTAATCTTAGGGAGCTGGTCATGAATTTCTGAGGAACTAAATTCAAGAATTAGGACAATGGAAGGTAGGCAATTGAGCTTGAGGGGAAAACTACTTGATTTGCAACTACCCTTGGTCAAAGGGAAGGGGACATAGCAACTGTGTGCTAAATAGGATGTGTCAATAGAGGAAATGATTGGTCTTCCTGGTGGATCAGTTAGTGATTTATGTATTTTTGGGAGGATGTAGATGAAAGGTGTTTTGGTGGAAACTAGTGTTAATTAAGTCCCTGATTGTGGTGTCAATCCAGCCTACTTTGAACCCAGTATAAATAAAGGTGTCTCATTTAGATTAAAAATGCTGAATTCGGCCAGTGGATAAACAGCAATATGTGGGCATATCAGATATCATTAAACTATCTGTATACTTCCATGCAGTAGTGTTCTTTATCCACAAGGACTTTAGTGCCCACTTTATCTGCAGCCTTTAGGGTTTTTATAGCTTCCCACTAGACAAAGCTGTCAAAAATACAAATCACACATAATTCATAAACTGCTCTGGTTGCCTGTTATGCAGTAATATTGCACAGGGAAGCATGTGTTGTCACCCCCACTCAGGATGCAAATATCATATACAACATACACAAGTTGTTGGGAGCTCAGTAGAAATTCTACTGATGTGAAACAGCATTACCACTTCTCAACATCATTATTATATGCTGATTCTAGTTTTTTTAAGACATCTTACAGTATAGGGCATTAAAAACAAAAATTAGAAAAATCAACAAGAAAAGACTATAAAATAGTAGAGCCAGAAATCTGTCAGAATGAATGTGACAAGCTTCTGATAAACAGACATTTCCATAGGACTTGGTCATTTTCAAACTCTGGCAGCTTTCTACAAGTTGATTGAGTATTTCATTTAAGATACTGAATTCATCTGACTGTGCGCAAATAGTCAGACATTTAAGTAAACTGGTGCTGGCAGATGTATTGATTTTTAAGGTAGTGTACTGAGACTTAAGTTCATTTTGCTGGGTAGATCTAGTTATGCTATCAACTGCTATAAAGTATGCTCTTCATCTGTAAATATTGAAATTAAAAGCATCACATCTTTTTCTTTCACTAAAGTATATTTATCATAAAATCAGTAGATTAGTGATACAAATGAATTACTAATCTTTTTAATAATTAATGCCAACATTACAGGGCAGATTTACCAAGGGTTGGATTTCGAACTCGAATTTTTGAGTTTCTTTCAAAATTCAAATTAGATTTTTGAAATTTGTCATACACTGGCCCTTTAAGAACTCTAATTCGACTATTCGCCACCTTAAACCTGCAGAATTGCTTTTTAAGCCTATGGAAGACGTCCTGGGATCAATCTGGATTTGCAGCTTTCCTGACATTCAAAGTTTTTTGCAGAGAAAAAACTCAAATTGAGTTTTAAAAATTCGAATTGAATTTGCCGGTCAATCCTATCCAGCCGAGTTTATAAAAATTCGATTTTTTTAATAAATTGCAAATGGTCGAATTTTGAGTTAATGGAAGTTTTAAATAACCCTCATGAACTCGAAATTCGACCCT